>OU611756.1:1487307-1679807 GCA_914767535.2 Dunaliella primolecta
ATCTTTAAAGGGACAGGGCAGGCTCGCTTAGGCTTACACGTGTCGATTCTGGTTTAGCCAGGATGAGAGAGATAAGTGCTGGGCTTGTGTGTGTGTGTATGTATGTGTGTGTGCGCGCACTTGTATGTATGTGTTCAAATTACGAAAAGAAAGGAAAACAGATTCATTTCATTGCATCATGGCAACTAAAAGCAAGCCTTTCCTTTTAGGGAAACCTGCGAGGACAGGTTAGCCGGAGCAAAAAAAAGGGCCTGTAACCAAGCCGGTCCGATCTTGAGAACAAGTACAAAAAACATAAAACTCAGTGAAGCATTTCAGGCATGTTGACACAAACCTCTTTGGACATAATTCTGGTTCATGAAGGTGTTCTGAGGGGCAGTCCAGATGAGAATACCCAGCAGGATTGCTTCTTTGGACATCATCAGGAGCTTCCACCTTAAGAGAGGAGAGCTTTTCAAAATTGCATGCATCCACGGTAACAATGTCAGGTCAAAAGCCTCCACCACAATTGTTGAGCGCTTGATGGTGACGGTTCATATTCATCCTGTTTTTGTGCAGGTTAGCAGATCTAAGCAGAGCGTGGGAAGTGCGCCACATAAGGTACAAAGAGTGGGTCCAGGGTGGCTGTGAAGGGAAGGGAAGGGAAGGGTCACATAGCTGTACCTGCCTGCGGGGGCAGCTTAGCTGAAGCAAAACGTGCCTGTTACCAAACCAGTCCGATCTAAAACAAAATTAGCTAGAAGCTCAGTCATAGCATTTCAGGCAAGCAGACACAAAATTGGCTAATCCTAGGACATCAGCCTGGTTCATGAAGCCTCTCAGGTGTGATGCACTGCTTGGGGGTGCAGAGCTAAATAGGTGCTGGAACTGAGTGCGCAGTTCTGTTAAATCCTGAGATGGGCAATCCAGGATGACGTGCTCTTCGTCTTGAACAGTGTGCTAATCGCATTTGTTGCAAATTCTAAGCTCGCATGGGCACCTATTCCATGATGCCTGGTGGCTGTGAAAGCATTTGGTGTGCTTGTCATTGTAGAGGGTGTCTGTTCTTTAATTGATAAGATTTATCTGCTCATTGAGGATAACAACATTCATGTGTCAGAAGGCGTTGTTGATTTTGAAATCAGTCATGTGGAGTTGAGAATAAAACTGAGCCGCCCTGATGCCATCATAGTACTACCCATTAAAGGCAGAGACTCTATCCACTCTCCCGAACACATGGGTCCAATAAATAGAGCTATGTCACCCCATTGAACTGAAGTTCTGCTCTGACACCAAACCTGAACAAACTCTAATAATTGCCCATAATCAACAAAAAAACACTATTGAGAACTTACGCACCAAAACCCTCAGAGGCACACACTACAATAACAGAGTCACAGTACAAACTATCCTCATCAAAGGCTTTAACTCAAAGCTGCCGGAACTACAATCGACCCCCTCTATAAGCTCATCCAAAGATAAGGCCCTTAAACTTGCAACCAAACTCCGCTATCATGCTGCCAAGATTTTAACAAAAAATACCAACACCAAACATGCCATGTAGTTTAACAATCCAAGTAATGGGGGAGGGGGAGAGGAAGGCTACCAGTTGGTCTGTTTTTGGGAGGGGGAGACGCAAGTCTAGAAGGATGGCCGGCAACCCGCTGAATCCGCATTGATTTGGTTGCTCCTAGCTGTACTTTTTGTTGGTGGGACTCACTGTTAGTGACAGCGCTGATTATTGGGTCTTTCTTTAATGCACGCTGGCTGTGGCCCAGTGCATACTTTCATTCGTTTTTCGTTGGTGACTGGACATTCTCAGGAGATTCTGCCAGTTTTATGTTGTTGTATGTGCCAGTCACTGGCACTGAGTGTGTGCCGTCCCCAGCTTGTGTTTGTCATGCATGCTTTGTTTTCATTCGTCTTGCTTCTGTATTTGAATCGGACATATAAATTGGCTTAGCAAGAAAAAAATGTAAGAAGGGGTTCCCTGCTCTGCTGAGTTAGGCGTCAGCTTTATCAGGTTTCTTTGCAGCTTGAAGGGCATTTTTTTTGTAATTTAACTTTGTGAGAGTGCGTGGGAACCTCTGATATGCTCACACGCATTGCTGTGTCTTTGAGTGATATGTGTGTAGGTGGTAAGATATGCCCATAGGTCTGAGAAGCTGGTTTCTAATCTGGTGCAGTGCAGAAGCACTGTCAGTTGCATTGGAAGTGCCCAATTAATTGTTTTTGCCCTATTGTTTTAGTTGATTCACTGCCACTCAGATTTTCTGTGATAGCTTAATTACGGTTGTTACCTTCAAAGATCAGAAATGCTCTTGATTGCTGCGCTCTCTGCTTTGAGAGGATGTGACAGTGCGATCTGTGTTGCCAGTCTGGGATCTTGGGCTGCAGGGGCTGGACGTATAATCATGTTTATGGTTTGATACTTACATTAATTTTGAAAAGGTTGTGGCCTGATGTACAAGTGATTACAATATTTTTAGGATTTGTGTTGATTTTGACAAGCATGCCACCCACAACTTTTAAAATGCTGGCTGCTTAGCTTCACGACCTCGTTTCACTGATAGGCGTAACATGCAGCTCTATATTTGGAGCACTGTTGTACACACTTGTTATTGTCATGCAGTGAAATAGCACAGCAGGTTACAGGAGAAAGAAGGCCTCCAGTCAAAACGGTTGACTGCTAGCCTGCTCATAAAAAAGCAATAATTCATTTAGCAAAGGAAAAAGCTTGTTGTTAGCGGTGAAATAGAACCTCATTCAAAGGTTACGAGGGATTGGCCTACAGCCCGAGAATCTGGCTGATTGTCTGCTGGCGAAACATTTTCAACCAGCAACAAAATTTGAGATTGACTCTGACTATATATTCCTGACAACAACTCTGTGAAAAATCTGCACGAGTCTTGATTTAGGAAAGCATTGATTTCGGATAACCACCTCTGCTTTGGCTTAAGTGCACCCAGGTTGAATAGGAGGCTGCTGCATATCAAGCACTGACTCCAGTTCGCCAAGAAGGGAATGAGGTCAGTGTTTGGAAGCTGCAGCCCAGCTGGGCAAAAGTACGTGAAGGCTCGATAAAATCAGCGAAAAGATCCTTGTATTTTCTGCGCAGCTCACACTTCAAAAGCAATTGCAGTAAAAGAGAGCACACTTCTCATCTTGGGCTTTGGAAAGAGAGCACACTTACACTCATCACAGATATTTGAACCACTCAGCTATTTACAGGATTCCACTCCACAACCAGCGGCGCTGCCATTGCGTGCCTACAATGAATTGTGCAGCCATTACTACATCCATGCTTTTGCAGCCATTACTTGCCTGCAATGAACTGCGCAGCCATTACAATAAATTGTTCAGTCATTACCTACCTAACCTTTGTGAAAAACCTGCGTTTCAATGGACCTGTTACGCAAAGTTTCAATAAGCTGCTCAGATTTACAGCAAGGCGTGGTTCCCTCTTGGTGATTCCCGATACAAGGTGAGGCAAATCTAAGACTCACATTACCAGTCAAACTTAAGTTCCTTAAAAGTTATGTGAAGTGTAAATTATCTCGTTTAGCAATGCTGCGGGGCCGAAAAGACATGACCATGCGGTGATCCTGCAGTCGTGGAAGTCCATACCATCGATCTTGGAAATTTGAATCTTAAAGATTTCTGTTTTCTTGAAATTAAAATTGGTGTTTCACTTTCTAGCTGTCAGTTGGAGTAGTCTGTCGGTTAAGCTTGCCATTGCGTATACACACACCACCCAAACAACATTTAAGCATTACTTCTTCTGACCGATCCTTGCCTTCTTAAACACGACAGGCTGTTCTCTTGTGCCTAGAAGGGCCACACCTGTGACAGGGATTAGACACACCAGTCCAGTCTCCTTCCAGCTTATGCATACACAGCATTTGAGAAGGTAGCAAGTGCCAGGAGCTGAAGCTGGCATTCCTCATGAAGCGAACACGCCTCCCTCAGCAAGAGGAGTATCAGCAGCCTGCAGGCAAGCGGCAAACAACAGGTCAACGCCCACCCCCCGCGCCTGGGTCAGCTCAGGGGCAGGGCAAGCTGACCACTGGTGATGCCTTGAACTACCTCCGTGAGGTGGGTGTATCCACCTGGTCTGTGCGTGTGCTCTGTATGCTGTGAAAAGGTTTATGCTTTGCAAGCTTGATCAGCGCTGCTTGGCATGCTTCTTGCCACCTGAAAACAGTGCTGCTGTTAGTGCAGGGGCAGGTAGGCCTAAGCACGGCCATGCAGAATGTTGAAGGATGTGTCGTAGGCATGGCTTATACTTTTGTGCGAGCCATCACAGACAGGCTTCCTGAAATTAAAACCCTGTGCCCTCAGCACATGCTCCTGTATTTGTTTGGTCTGCATAGCATGCAGCAGCACCAGCTGCTGGCCCATACCCGGAAACCCTGCCGCAGGTCATCCTGGGTGTGGACTTTCCAACGGTTTTTCTCATTGTGAATGCCCACTCTCCCCTCTCCATGTTCATCCCCGCGTGTACATTCCATTGCGTCATGATAAATAGCCGTGCCGTTGTCGCGTGCCTTCGGTGCACTCGCGGCAATAGATGCGAACCCTGGTGTGTGTTGATGTAAGAAGGAGGGTCGCATGTGTGCGACAGGTTTCGCCGCGACGACGCACGCCTTCCCACAGCACAAGGCGTTCCGTGCATTGCACTGCTTATTTTTCGTGTTCGCGTCGAACAGGCTTGGTCGACCGAATCCCGTATCACCCCCCTGTGTACGTGTGTGTGCCATCGCTGACCTGCCAATGCCTGCTGCACCATCAACTGCGCATGCAGGTCAAGGTTCGGTTCGTAGACAGGAAGGAAGTGTATGAGACCTTCTTGGAGATCATGAAGGAATTCAAGGCACAAAGGTAAGTGGTCAGCTGTGTGCTGACTTTGCAGCAGCATCCCCCCCACGGAGTAGGTCTCAGGCTGCTGCCTGCCCCCATTCCCAGCCTTTGGATATTGCCAGGAGTGTAGCAAATCCTCGTGGTCCCTTATCCAACATTACAGGATTGACACGTCAGGCGTCATCACGCGCGTCAAGCAGCTATTCAAGGGCCACAGAGAGCTCATCCTGGGCTTCAACACGTTCCTCCCCAGGGTGAGAAATGGAAAAGTGCAAGCCTGATGTGTACACACTCAGCTGCAGCAGCTATTTAAGGGCGCTGCCAGCTGCAGCGGTCCCCAAGGAGGAGGATTTGCTGTTTGCCTGAGCAGACACGTGTCAGGCAAATTTTTGACAAACATTCCTCCACCCATCTCTGCTCACCTGACAATACTCTTTGCTGGCATTGCTAGGTCTGCTTTTTATCATTTTAAGATTGAACTGTCAGGTTTAATCATTTTGTGTACAATCTGAGGTCCGCTGGCAAAAGCATGCTCCATGTTCACGGAAAACCTCTTCTCAGGGCTACGAGATCGAGCTTGCCCGTGTCAGCGATGAAGAGGAGGAGGAAGAGGAGGTGTGTGAGGAAAGACTTGGCAGGGGTGCAGTCTGTGCTGGATTTTAGGTGGTGTTTGACCAAAGTCAAGATCACGGTCAAACTGGTCAAAGGTTTTGATGAATGGCTACCCTAGGGGTTCGAAGGTGATTATAGGCATCAAAATAAGATACTTCTACTTTTGCATGGGTTGTCTGGCACACGAGCTTCGTTTCTTTGCTTGCGTGTTTGAGCGCCTACACTCGCAGTGTGCACCAATATATCTAGCTACCTGCTTTCCCCATTTTGGTTTTGCTGCTGCGCTTGCACATGCAGACCAACAAGCAGCCCGTTGAGTTTGACCAGGCCATTAGCTATGTCAACAAGATCAAGACACGCTTCAGCAATGACGAGCGTGTATACAAGGCATTTTTGGAGATCCTGAACATGTACCGCAAAGGCCAGAAGACCATCAGCAACGTGTATGAGGAAGTAGCTATACTGTTCAGCAGCCACCAGGTGTGTGTGTGTGTGTGTGCGCGTGCGTGTGTGTGCGTGTGTATGCGTGTGTGTGTGTGCGTGTGGCGTCAAGTCCGAATCTGTTGCTTGTGCACCCTTCTTTCATAGCTCCCTCCCTACCGTAAATTGAAAACAGCACGCAGGCATCACTAGTTGGGCTGCCACCTCTTCAGTGAAGAGAGCATTGGTTTCAGCCCTGCATCTCGTTTGCGGCATGGGAGCCCTGCCTCTCTTCTGCCAGGCTCAGGCAGACCCCCGCTTGCTGTGTCTATCTGCTCCAGCACACATGTTTCCTGCTTTCCTTGCCCCAGAGGGCTGCCATGCTGTGCATGCCGCGCCATGCTGTGCTACGCAGGATCTCCTGGATGAGTTCACCTACTTCCTACCTGACAACAACGGCCCGTTGCCTGCCAACATGCGCGGTGCATCTATGCGCATGGGCATGGCCGGCCGCGGCAGGGGTGACAAAGCTGCGGGCGGCAGCATGGCTGCAGGGTGAGTGCGGGAGAGGCAGAGTGGGTCAGTTGGCAGCGTGGCACTGTAGGTGAGCGAGATGAAGGTATTGAAGTCACGCTGCAGCTTTACAATGTCAGTTATTCTGCTTGTACAGCAGCATGGCAGGTGAAGGTGAGTGCAGGAGCATGAAGAGGTAGGAGGGGGAGAGCAGGAGAGTGGGGGCATGTGTGTGGGCATGGCCGGCTGTGACGGGGGTGGTAAAGCTGTGGGCGGTGGCATGGCTAGAGGGTGAGGCTAGTCCCAAAAGGAGGCACGGGTCTGCCAAGCATGGCATGGTCCTCATCCTCCACGTCTTGTGCCAAGCATGGCATGGTCCTCATCCTCCACGCCTTGTGCCAAGTGCAGGCGGGTCAGCCCAAAAAAGCACACCAAGCTCATTGCAGGCATTTGTGGTGAATGAATGGTGTGCTGTTGGATACACATGAGTGCTTCATTTGGGCAAATGTAAATGTGCACAAGCCCACTCTTCAAACTGTTTTTATGCGCACATGATAGGAGTGTGGTATTTGGAAATGACTTCCCTTCCATGATTGCCCGTAAGCCTTCCTTTAAGATGACCGCATAAAAAAAGGGAACAATACAGTGTCATCATTGTTGAAGACATAGAACTGAATGTCTACAGAACCAGTTGGTCACGGAATTGCTTTCCTCCACAAGGTGGAACTGCACATGGGTCTAAGCTGGCAGGAAGTCGTGCAAGCATCATTATGGCCGAGGCCTCCAACGTGACCAGGGTTAGCCGATTCCATGCACATGCACCATTTTTTTTCACATGCTCCCTGCACAAAAGTGGATTCGGTTGGCAAGCTTACATGGAAATTGGCCAGCCCCAAACATGACCCTCCAGCATTTCATGTGAGACGACTAGGGCAAGGCTGCATCGAGCTCTCGGCAGCAAAGCTGTACTTGGTCCTAAGGACACCGTTGGAGTAGAAGTCCCACTTTTTGGGCTCGTCCATCAGCATTCATTTCAGCCAGGACTGCATTCAACGCAAAGACAAGGGGTAAAGCAAGGATGTTGCTTGCCCACCACAAAAGGTAACGCATTAAGAGCATGCATCTGCCACGCGCTGCAGGTGGAGCCACAAGCACACAGCACACACACATGACAAATCTGTGCCCGCGACCACATCATGTTGACTTGTAATGCATCTACAGCATCACCGTTTCCTGCACTGATCCTCCTGCCTGTTGCTCAAGCCCCACATGCCATCGGCATGCAATGCTGACCTGTAACACCACCACCATGTTTGCAGCACTGATCACTCCCGCCTGATGCACAAGCGCAAGGCGGCTCGGAAGGCGGAAGAGGGTTTCAGGCGCATGGACGAGGAGGACCCGTACGCTGCAGCCAGGAGAGGCCAGTTGCCCCTGACGCGGGAGCTGCAGGTGAGGCTAAGCTCTGGGTTAGGAGTTCGTGCACCCAAGACAGAGGCTTCAAGCATGCAGACATAGAGGATTTGTACGCTGCAGCCAGGAGAGGCTAGCTGGCCCTGACGCGGGAGCTGCAGGTAAGACTATGCTCTGGGTTAGGAGTTCGTGCACCCAGGACAGGCTTCAAGCGTACAGACATAGAGGATTTGTACGCTGCAGCCAGGCAGGCTAGCTGGCCCTGACGCGGGAGCTGCTGGTGTGTCTGTGCTCTGGGTAAGGGGTCCGTGTACTCAGGACTGGTAGTGATGGTGGAGGAACTGTGTTGGAAGAGATGGTATGCCCACTTGCCTCTGGCGCGGGTGCTGTAGGTGTGCCATGCTTTGGGATGGAGATCAGTGCACCTGGGGTTTGGGGGGCTTCTGCAGGTGTGACTGTGCTTTGTCCAGAAGAGGGTGTAGGAGAGAGCAGTGTAGACTTCGAAGTGTGCGGTTTCAGCGCCCGCCAGGTGGGTGCTGTCACCATGTTAACACACTTGTCTGCATGGTCGAGGCTCCAAAAGCATGTACGTAAGTCTGTACAGTTGTAGTTGTGCTGGCGGAGCAACAGCTGACACGCCGGCAGCAATCTGCTGTTTGTGAATAAGAAAATAAAAAACCATATTTCTTTTGTGACGTCAGTGTTGGTGAGACGGCTAGCTTCCTGATGCATGAGCTGCACGCGGGAAGACACGGTGTGGGTGCTTGCATGCACACACACGCAAGCATGCCAATTATTTTGTATGTGCAGTTCCTAGAGCGCGTGAAGGCGCGCTTGCGCAGCCGCGAGTCCTACAGTGACTTCCTGAAGTGCCTCAACCTGTACGCCCAAGACATCATCTCCCGCCAAGAGCTGGTGCAGTTGGTGTCCGACATTTTTGGACGTGCACCCGACCTGGTGGTAAGCATGAGTGTTGGCCCCCTTTTTATTAGCGTGTTCAGTTAGCGCCGGTGTTTTTCGGCATGCCTCTGGGCAAGAGATTGGCAGAATGATGGCCCCCTTAAATTGAGGGGGGGGGGGGTGCGTTTGGTGTTGGGTCATGCCTGCCTCCACCTGCTTCTCCACAACCCTTTAGCGCTCTAGCAGAGCCTGCTGCGTAGCTTAGGGGAGGACAGCTCATGAGTTGGGTCTGCTTTTCAACCTCTCTTGCCAATTATTTACACACTTGCAGAGCCTGCTCTGTAGCTTAGAGGAGGACAGATCATGAGTTGGGTCTGCTTTCCAACCTCTCTTGCCAATTGTTTACACACTTGCAGAGCCACTCCCACAGCTTTGCCAGCACCTGCAAAGTCTTGGTGCAAGCTAGGCCTGTTTCCTCCACCTGTTCCTCTTGAAGGGTCCTGTCAAAAGATGCTTCCTCCTGGGCGCACGTGCAAGGCCTGTCCGCAGCTTTAAGAAGGACGGCTCATCATTCGGGCCCGCTTCTCAACCTCCCTCGCTCCTCATTCGCGCACTTGCAGAGCCAATTCCACAGCTTTGTGAACAACTGTGAGGTCATGGACATGGGCGAGCTGGCACAGGCAGGCAACTTGGGACGGCCCGGCATGCCCCCCATGTCCAACCGGGACATGCTCAAGGCCAAGTTGCAGAAGGACAAGTTCATGACCAAGCCGCTGAGTGAGATTGTGGCGTCAGAGACTGAGGTGTGTGTGTGTGTGTGTGTGTGTGTGTGTGCGCGTGTGTGTGTGTGTGTGTGCGTGTGTGTGTGTGTGTGCATGCGTGTGTGTGTATGTGTGTGCGCTTGCGTGTGTGTGTGTGTGTGTGTGTGTGTGTGTGTGTCGCGCAGATGCATGTGTTGTGTGGTGTCAACTATCAAATTCGAGATTGCGAGGTTGTGGCGTCAGGGGCTGAGGTGTGTGTGCGTGTGTCACAAAGATGCATGTGTTGTGTGATATTATGTGTATATATATCAGCTATCAAATTCCTGGTCAGGTTCTCGTTGCTTTCAACTTTACCTGGCTGTTGAAAAGAAAAGCATCTGGCCTGTGCTTCCGTGACTCGTGATTTACACCAGAGACAGGTGTTTCTTCTATTTGAGCAGAAATGCAGCGTGTTGGATGTTGCAGCTGTATTGGTCATTGAGGGCGTATGTTCTCAAACAAGCCTTGCTACGAAAATGCATGGTTCAATGGGCTGTGACAGAGCTTTGCCTGAGGCACTGAGCACTTGACCATGAAGTTGCTTTGCAGAAGACACGGTGCTTAACACATTATACAGGGCAGAGCGCTGGGCAGTGACAATAGAAAGCTTGGGGTGCTCCCTTCTTGCATCGGAGAGAACACACCCGTTGGTTTCCCCCTTGTTTCTTGCTTGCTTTTTTGTGCACTCAATTGCTGTCAGGTGCATATAGTTTCATGCAGGTGGCAAGGTTGTTCCATTGACGACAGAACCTCACTTTGAAGTGCAAAATTGCAGAGACAACACTAACGCGCTGCATTCTTTGAAACCCCTCCCTCTCCCTCCTAGTAGCTCATCATGAGGTCACATTCCATCGAACTGGTTCCCCCAGGCAACACCTCAATCCCAGCATGCATTTGACCTTTTCTCTCGTTTCTCCGTGCCGTGCAGCATGCCTCCTCACAGAAACCCGATCTCCTTTCTTTTTCGCTTTGCAGCGCACCACACCTTTCAAAGTCACAACCCTCCCTTTTTTTCCAAGCACTCGCCACCGACCCCCAACATTAGTACTTTCCAACTGCATCACAGCCTCCTGGGTCGAAATTCCCCGTAGCTACCCACCCCTCACGTTTGCTCAGCCCTCTGCCTCTTGCTCCATGCAGCGCATTATGTCCCTTGAATCTGTCCAAACCTCCTTTGCCTCTCTGTCTCTTTGTTCCTCCACGCAGCGCATCACACCCTCCTACGTCAAAATCCCCCCTGGCTACCCGCGCCTCAAGAGCACTGGCAGGACCCAGATCGGGGAAGAGGTGCTCAACGACCAATACGTCAACGTCATCACTGGCAGGTTTGTGACCACTCGTGCCCCACAAGTGCAAGTGCTGCATGGAAGCCCTGTGTCAGATCTGTGTCAGATCTAGAACTAAGTTGCAGCATTAAAAACATTCCTTCAGTCACAGGGATTGGGTGTCCACTCCGCCAAAACCATCACCAACAGGTTCGTGAGACCATGTGCAAATGCCATGTCAGAGCCACATTGCAGCATTTGAAATCACACCTTAGTGACAGAGTTTGGGGCTGGAATGATAAGCACTCGCGCATTTAAGGGTTTGCGTGCTTTCTTGCTTGCTATGTGCTCCTGTGTGTCGCGTGCATGCTACATACGCTGCGTACACTGTTCTCAAGAAAGTTTGGACTTCGAGTGTTGCTGAGGGCATGCCTCGTGCTGACTGGGCCTTTGCACATGCGCTGCCCAACTGCAAATGCGCTGCCCAACGGTGCAAGTCGGTACAAATCCTCTCATGCTTGTGCCCTGTTGATGGTGTGATGCGGTGTGCTCTGCAGTGAGGACTACTCCTTCAAGCTCATGCGCAAGAACCAGTACGAGGAGGCGCTGTTCCGCTGTGAGGACGACCGCTACGAATTTGAGATGTGCATCGAGCAGAACCGGAGTGCTATGCGGGTGCGTGCAAGTTGCTCATGTGCTGCAAGAATATGAGTATGTCTGGTTTGCGGGTGCCATGAGGAGTGCTCTTCATAGCCTCGCTCCTTGACTTTTGGGTGTCATGTGGGTGCAATGCGCATCAAGTAGAACCGTAATGCCATGAGGGTGCATGCGAGCCGCTCATGTGCTGCATGAGTAAGACCTCACGGTCTCTCATGGTGCCATGAGGGGTGCGTTATTGAAAAAGAGAGCAATGTGCGGCACTCACTGATCTTAAGCCCTACCGGCAGTGCAATATGCGGCACTTAATGATTTCAAGCCCTTATACTGTAAGGGCTATAAGTTATAGCGTTGCAATTTGCGGCGTGTTCTGACCACCTACCTGAGGGGGGTGCAGTGCGCGTCGCTATGTAGTCTCTTGAGCCCTAATGGTGGTGCAATGTGCAACGCTCAGTGACCTCTGAGCCCTTATGGCAGCACTTCTGAACTTGCCTGAGCAGTAATTACGGGCAGCACATGGTGGACGTTCTGGGGGCAGCAACACTGTGTGACACAGATCACGGCACTGTCTGGGCGCTGCACCTTGCACTTTCTGGGGGCAGTGACAAAGTGTGTGCACCATGAGCGGCAATGCGAGCACTGGGCATCATGGGCAGCTGAACATGCACCCATGTACCTCATGCGCATGCCTCATGTGCACTCATGCACCCCATGCACATGCCTCACGTGCACTCATGCACCCCATGCGCATGCCTCATGTGCACTCACGCATCCCATGCGCATGCCTCTTGTGTACTCTACACCCCATGCACATGCCTCATGTGCATACATGCACCCCATGCGCATGCCTCATGTGCACTCATGCACCTTGAGGCGTTTAATGATGCTGGAGCGCACTTTGCGCAAGCAACTCTGGAAGCGCCATGGACATTTAGCTGATCCATACCAAGTGCAGTGGATGAGAGGCCTCCCCTTCCCTGCTCATGTGCGCAGCATTCATGCACAATGACGCAAGAGCCTTATTTTTTTCAACTTCTCTGAGATAAATTGAAGCATGCATGTTTCACATTTTCCGATACGCACTCTGAACGATAATAAGAGCAAAAGGAAGAAAGGTTGACACCTGGTGTATCTATGTTAGTAATTGTGGTTTTGTGAGGGAGGCAAGTAGTTATGCTCGTTGGCGTGTGCTCCAGTCGAACCACTGGCCTTCTTGGCAACAGATCCCAAGATAGGCTCCAGCGTATTGCAGTGTCTGATGAGGGCTTGTGCAAAAGTCTCCCCTGCTGCCATGCTTGCAGGCACTGCGACCCATGGTGGAGAAGCTAACCCTCATGTCCCCAGAGGAAAGAGCTAACCTGCGCTTAGATGATGTGCCGCGTTTCAACAGCATGCACACCGGCCACATACAGCGCTTGTACTCAGAGCAGGTGTGTGCTGTTTGTGCTGGGATAAGGGGGAGGGCAAGGGTGTGGTGTTCTTGCATTACATATCGCTTTCAACAGCATGCATACTGGCCACATGTGCACTTGCAGTCAGAGCAGGCGTGCGCTGTTTGTGATGGGAAAGGGGGAGGGCATGTGTGTGTGTGTGTGTGTGTGTGGCGCTTGCGTGAACGAGCCGCATTTCGACAGCATGCACACTGGCCACACACAGTGCTTGTTTCAAACGAGGTGCAAACTGAGTGTGCTAGGAAGAAGGAAGGAGGGGGGAGGGGGGGCATGAAGTATGGGCGTGGGTGAGGTTCCTGCGTGCCATGTCCTTCGCAGTGCAATATGGAGGAGGTTGTGCATTTGAAGGTGTGTTTCATACATACACGCATGACAGTATGAGTGCCATTTCTTTGACAAAACAATTCTTCGCAGGGCCCTGTGCTTGTGGACCTGCTGCGCAAGAACCCTGCAGTGGCCATCCCGGTGGTCTTCCATCGCATGGAGCAAAAAGATGCAGAGTGGTGAGTTTGCATGCCTCTGTTTCAGCCTGTACGAAGCAGGGGTGCTCCTTGCCCTAGTTCAGTATACCCACATGTGTCCCAGACGTTCGTGAGGGAACCCATTGGGGAGAGGTCGGTCTCAAAGATGCGACCCTGTGATGTGTTTGTGCCTTCCGCGGTTGCATTCATGGGTGCAGAAGCCTCAGGGAAAGCCCCTCTTTGCAGATGAGAGAAAAAGAAGCAGTTAAAAAAAATCTGCTTCCCTATGAGGACTGTCATGCATTGCACCGCAGCCAGCAGCCGCACAGTCAACATTTACAAATAGCTTCAGCTTCAGCCTCCACGTCCGTGTCTCGCCATTCCTCACGCACCGGTGTGCAAACAAACAACCAGTGTGCAAAGGTGTCATTGTGTCCATCCCAAACCCCACGCAAGGTAGACGCGCAGCAGCACACACGGCTGCCATCCAAGTGCGTGCCTCATTGAGTTACAGCGAAAAAAAACTTCAGCACCGTGTTCGACAAACAACGTGCCTCGATGTGTACGGCGACACTGTGCCATGCTGGAGTCCAACAACAACTTACACACCGCTTGCAACAAACACTGTGCCTTGTTGATCACAGCAATACTATGCCTTGTTGATCACAGCAATACTGTACCTTGTTGATCACAGCAATACTGTACCTTGTTGATCACAGCAATACTATGCTTCGTTGATCACTGCAATGAAACATGCCGTGGTGATCCACGCCTCCACATTGATACCCACAGGCAGCGCGTGAAGGCAGAGATGACCAAGATCTGGCGCAAGGTGTATGAGCAGAACTACCCGCGCTCCCTGGACCACCGCTCCTTCTACTTCAAGCAGCAGGAAAAGAAGAACCTCATGGGCAAGACGATGGTGTCGGAGATCAAGGACGCGGCTGACAGGCGACGTGCAGATGAGCAGCACCTCAAGTGAGTGGTTTGCAAGCTTGCCAGCAAAGTATGTCAGCATGGGGTATGTAAGCATACATGGCTACGGTGTTGGCAAGAAGAGGGAAGGGGAAGAAAGGGTAAAGTAGCTGGATCTGCGTATTAGGGCAGCTTCACCGAAGCAAGAAAGGCAAGAAAGGTGTAGGGTAAGGAAAAGAAAGGGCAACGTAAAGGAAAAGACAGGTTAATGTAGCTGGACCTGCGCAGAAGGGCGGCTTCACTGGAGCAAAGAAGGGGCCTGTCACAAAATGACACCATCCTAGGAGCGAAGCGTCAACTGGATAATGAAAAAACAGGTGTAGTGTTGGCGAGCATGGGTGTGTGCAGACACCCAAGACGCTCATCTGCTGATGAGCATCACTGTGTTATTGGCTTGGAGTGGGAAAGAACACTGATCTCAGTGTTGTCATCAAGGACAGGAGGGACATGGGGTAAACAAGGGACATGGGTTTGAACACACGTGGGAAAATGCGTGTGTTCAAACAAAGGACACGTGGCACTGCTGAGTAAAATAGAAGGGGAGTGGCTTGTGCACTCAATGCTCTCAGTTTGGACGCCATCCTTCATCTGTCCTTCCAGCAGCAATCGTGTGTGCCTGTCCTGAGGTCAGATAGGAAGGGGATGCACCGCTGTCCGTGCTTCAAGTGCAGCCCGTTTGGAGCTTGTCCCAACTTGTTGTAGCTTCAGGCTTAGACACAGGAGAGGGATCCATAGCGCGCTGAAACCGTCAACGCTGCAATCGATCTCTCTCCTGTTCCTTGGCCTTACATATATGTATGTATATGTATATATGTAGAAATATATGAACTGAAGTGCTCATCCTCAGCAATACTGTGCAGTATTCATCACCTCTGCTTCTCAGCGCTTACACTGCAAATACCTATCCCTGGCACTCTCAATGCTGTTCATACACCTTTCACTCTTTTGCGCTGGCATTCCTGGTGCCTCTGTCTGTGGCGCACCTGCGCAAGAGCCATCACCTTTTTGCTTTGTTTGCACTTCACTCACAAGTGCCTGTCCACGCACGTTCTCAACCCTTTCGCGTATCTGTACTTGAAAACTGTAGGTTTCTGTCCATGGCACATCGGTACAGCCCGCATGTAGCAGGGATGCCTGGCTAACACTATTCTCAGGGATCCCATGTAGTAGGGATGCCTGGCTAACACTACTCTCAGGGATCCCATGTAGTAGGGATGCCTGGCTAACACTCCTCTCAGGGATCCCATGTAGCAGGGATGCCTGGCTAACACTACTCTCAGGGATCCCATGTAGTAGGGATGCCTGGCTAACACTACTCTCGTTTTCCACACTAATGAATTCTAGGTGCTTGTCCATGGCACACCGGTACAGCACGCCTGCAGCAGGCGCACCTGGCCTCGTGGCACTCTCACAATGGACTCAAAATCCATTTGTTTTTTTCTGCATTCTGAACTTCCCGGTGCCTGTCTATGGCACACTGGTACAGCGCGCATGCAGCAGGCACACCTGGCCTCACGGCACTCTTAACCCTTTGTTATTTGCACTTGTACTTGCACTTGCACCATAGATGCCTGTCCTTGGCACACCGGTACAGCACGCCTGCAGCAGGTGCACCTGGCCTCGTGGCACTCTCACAATGGACTCAAAATCCTTTGTTTTTTCCTGCATTCTGAACTTCCAGGTGCTTGTCCATGGCATTCTGGTACAGCGCGCATGCAGCAGGCGCACCTGACCCCGTAGCACTCGAACGCTGTACTCCATCCCTTAGCTTTCTTTTCACCTGCATTGCAGGTGCCTGTCCATGGCACACTGATTCAGTGCGCCTGCAGCAGGCGCACCTGGCCTCGTGGCACTCAAGCGCTGTATATTGGGATACATCCAATCCCTTTGCTTTCTTTTTACCTGCACTGCAGGTGCCTGTTCATGGCACACCAGTACAGCGCGCCTGCAGCAGGCATGCCTGACCCCGTGGCACTCGAACGCTGTCTGCCAATCCCTTTGCTTTCTTTTCACCTGCACTGCAGGTGCCTGCCCATGGCACACCGGTACAGCACGCCTGCAGCAGGCATACCTGGCCACGTGGCACTCTGACAATGGACTCAACATTTTTGGTTTTTTTCTGCATTCTGAACTTCCAGGTGCTTGTCCATGGCACACCGGTACAGCACACCTGCAGCAGGCATACCTGGCCACAAGGATCTCGCCTACCAATACGCCGACAAGTGAGTCATTGCCTTACCTCGAGGTTTCAGTTTCAGGGCCTGATGTAGATTCATTGGGCGGGGTGGGGGGGGTGGGGGAGGACACCACAAATTGAGGGAATGAACAGGGGTGTGGCCGCGTTGGTGCAGGCCTTGGCTGAGCAGATGCCAAACGCTTGGGTGGATGTGTGTGTGTGCTGCATTTTATCCGCTTGCTTAAATTGCTGGGCACCGGTACTGACTACAGGGCTCTGTTTGTGCGCCGACACCTCGCATCGCAGGTCTGTATTCGGGGATGTGTTCACGGTGCTGCGCACTGCCATTGACCATCATGTACAAGCCAGCGCGCGCGACCAGGTGCTGCTGCTGTACCTGGAGGCGGTGGAGCCCTTCTTTGGGCTCAAGGAGCGCAGCGAGGAGCTGACCAGGCTGAAGGCAAAGGTGGGGAGGGGGGGGGGTAGCGATGAGGGGCACGCACATGTGTGTGTGTGCTCGTTTGTGTGCATGTGTGCGTTTCTGTGTGTGTGTTGCCTGTCTTGAGAAAAGCCTCTTTTGTGGGGCTGGGAAATCACAGTAAGGAGCTGGCATCTGGCAGAGGTTGAGGCAACTGGTTCCTGTCCCTGTGCAGAAGTGTGCTATCTTACTTTTTGTGCTCTCACTTTCTTTGCTCGTGCTTGTTTTATGTTTTCTCACCAGCCAAGCAGCAGTTCCATTTAAAAAAAGGTTTGCATGTGCCCTGGGCATAGACAGTCCAGGGTGCTGTCTTGTCCTCTGTTCTCACTTATTTTATATTAGCTCTCTCTTGCTGAGCAGCACAAAAGCGTTTGCTTGTGTCCTCAAGAGTGACATGGCGCCGACACTTTCCCTTCAATCTTTCACGTCCTGCGACTCAGCTGTACCCCAGTGGCATGTAATGCATGTGTGCATGCCATTACATTATACACTACAGAAGTGCTGTGGCATGTAATGCATGTGTGCATGCCATTGCATTGTACACTGCAGAAGTGCTGCGGCATGTCATGCATGTGTGCATGCCATGCATTGTGCACTGCAGAAGTGCTGCGGCATGTCATGCATGTGTGCATGCCATGCATTGTGCACTGCAGAAATGCGGTGGAATGTCGTGATTTGTGCTCGTCATGGATTGTGCAACTGCAAACGTACAACGGCATGAAATACATGTGTGCACGTCATATGCATTGTTTACTGCAGAAGTGCTGCGGCATGTAGTGCATGTGTGCATGCCATGCATTGGGCACTGCAGAAATGCGGTGGCGTGTATGCACTGCAGAAATGCGGTGGCGTGTATGCACTGCAGAAACGCTGTGGCATGTCATGCATGTGTGCATGCATTGTGCACTGCAAATGTGCGGCGGAATGTTATGCTTTGTGCACGTCATGCATTGTGCACTGCAAAAGTGCGGTGGCGTGCATTTTGTATTGTGCATTGCAGAAATGCACTGCACCTCTGCATGCGAGGAGACTACGCTGCCATGCAAGTCCGCTGCAAAATGCAGGCTTGCAAAGGAATGTTGTGCAAGATGTGCTGCAATTGCTTCACACCACTGCAGGCGGAGGAGAACTCAGGTGCTGTGGGGGATACTGAGATGCCAGATGCCAATGAGAGCTCAGATATGGAGGCAGAGGCTGGAGGCGCGGCCAACAATGGTGAGCAGCTGTGTGCAGAAGGTTGCCTGTGTGCACATGCAGCAGTGTATGTTAGGCAGCAGAGGCTGGAGGCGAGGCCAACAATGGTGAGCAGCTGTGTGCGTAAGGTTGCCTGTGTGCACATGCGGCAGTGTACGTTAAGCAGCAGAGGCTTGAGGCGTGGCCAGCGATGGTGAGCAGCTGTGTGCATGAGAGTGGCTGTGTGCGTGAAGCAGCTGTGTGCGTAACATAGCAGAGGCAGGTGTGGCCATTAGTGGCAAGCAGCTGTGTGCACGTGAGTGGGATGGCAGACGGCAGCTTCTGCGACACATCGGACAAGCCCATGGGGTCTGTGACTCTGAATGTCTGTAGGTCACCCGCTTTCCCTCTCCCCTTGTTCGCTTTGCCAAGAGCAGCACTTGAGGTTGCACTAGGATGTATCAAACCTTACACCCCCAGGGCTAACCATCCTATTCTGCCTCACTTCAGGCTGCCTGGTGTGACCCCACACCTATCCTCGTTTGCACTTCTCTTCCTCAGTCGTCTTCTTTCTCCTCTCACCCCTTCTGCTGCCAGTCCTCCTCCATTCCTCTGTCCCACCTCTGAAACCTCTTCTACTCCTCTGTGCCACCTCTAAGCGCTCTTCTGGTCCTCTGTGCCACCTCTGAACTCTCATTTGCGCTGCCTTGAAACCTCCGCCATTGCTCTGTCCCACCTCTAAACTCCCCACTACTCCCCTGTCCTACCTCTTAACTCCCATGTGCCCTGCCTTCAACCTTCCTTTATACTGCGCTCTTCCCTAGTTTCCTCTCCTTTGCCTCCTCCATCTGGCCCCTTTCCCCCTGCGTACCCTGCTCATACTCTGGTCATACCCTGCTCATACCCTGCACATACTCTGCTCATACCCTGCTCATACTCTGCTCATACCCTGCTCATACTCTGCTCATACCCTGCTCATACCCTGCACATACCCTGCGCATACCCTGCTCATACTCTGCTCTTACCCTGCTCATACCCTGCACATACTCTGCTCATACTCTGCTCATACCCTGCTCATACCCTGCACATACTCTGCTCATACCCTGCTCATACCCTGCTCATACTCTGCTCATACCCTTCTCATACTCTGCTCATACCCTGCACATACTCTGCTCATACCCTGCACATACTCTGCTCATACCCTTCTCATACTCTGCTCATACCCTGCTCATACTCTGCTCATACCCTGGTCGTACTCTGGTCATACCCTGCTTTCCCTGGTCATTGAGGCTAACACCTCTAACCCAGATAGGGGGCCCTGCACCCAAGCCTCCCAAAATTGCAAACACAGACGCCACCGCTAGGCTGAAGCGCCACCACTTATCCTGGTAGTACAGGAGCCCTACTACTTACCCTGATAGTATGTAGGTGCCCTACCACTAACCCTGATAATACAGGTGTCCTACCACTAATTCTGATAGCATGTAGGTGCCCTGCCAATTACCCCATGAGCATGTCAGGCAGCAGGGGCTCCGGCGAACCCCTGACAAACTCATCTCTATGCTTTCTGCTCAGGCAGCAACAGCTCCGACAAACTCCTCACGTGCTCTTATTCGTGCATCCCTCACTCAGGCCGTGCAGGCGCCACACCAGAGGGTACCCCTGACATCAGGCAACAAGATTTGAAGGCAGATCCCTCAGACGCAGATGGAATGAAGGTGAAGGGGCTTGCAGGCAGGGCAGGAGGGTATGCCACCATCTTTGCAGGTGGCAAGAAGAGAGGGGCTCGCGCGCTTGTCATGTGTTATGATACTTGGCATAGAGGAGGGGAGCTTGCATGCTTGGTATTAATTATGATTATTGCGTAGAAGGGAGGGGCTCGCATGCTTGTTATTAATGGTGAGTCGGTGTCCCCTTCACGCTCCCATTTGGGCCAAAGGAGGGCTTTATTGGCTTTGATATTCGTTGTGTTCATATGCATTTGAATATATGTGCTTGCGTGCACCAAGCAGGAGAGCTGCGTCCCATGCATGGGTGCGCCTTGCACCTCATGCGATACAATCACGCGCATACGCAACACACAGAAAATACACACACACACACGCATACACGCACACACACGCGCGCACACGCACGCACGCACGCACACACACGCACGCACACACGCACACACACACACACGCACGCACACACACACACACACACACACACACACACACACACACACACACACACACACACACGCGCGCGCGCGCACACGCACACACACACACACACACGCACACACACACACACACACACGCACGCACGCACGCACGCAGGGTGCCAGTGCAAGCGGGCGACCTGGCAGCAACGGCGGCGGCGAGCAAGGCAGCGGCGTCCCCCCTGCGACTTCCTACCGCGGCTGTAAGCCTGTGATGCCATGGTCAGGCGCTGATGGCCGGCCTGATAGCCAGCGCCACTACGTGCCCCCCCCCTCCACACGCCTGCTGTTTGGCAACGAGCACGTGTATGTCTTCTTCCGTTACCATAGGTGCGTGTGTGTGCGCGCGTGTGTGCGCGTGTGTGTAGGTGGGTCCACGTGAGTGAGTAGGCTTTGTGGCTGCGTATGTGTGGACCTTTTTCCTCGCTTTAGGTGTGTGTGTGTGTGTGTGTGTGTGTGTGTGTGTGTGTGCGCGCGCGCGCGTGTGTGTAGGTGGGTCCACGTGAGTGAGTAGGCTTTGTGGCTGCGTATGTGTGGACCTTTTTCCTCGCTTTAGGTGTGTGTGTGCGCGCGCGCGTGTGTGTAGGTGGGTCCACGTGAGTGAGTAGGCTTTGTGGCTGCGTATGTGTGGACCTGTTTCCTCGCTTTAAATCCAATGTTGTTCAAGAGCAGGCCATTCTTAGTCCTCTTTTAGTCCACCCTTTGTGTGCTGCTCAGTGCTTCTACTCCAGCCCTCCCTCCTGTGCCTGGGTCCCTCCATGCTCAGCACCACTCATTTTGCATGCTCCCATTGCCTCACCTACCCAGGTACCTGTACGACCGGTGGTGTGCTGCTCGGCGCCTCTGCTCTAGCACTCCCTCCTGTGCCTGGGTCCATGCTCAGCACCACTCGTTTTGCATGCTTCCATTGCCTCACCTACCCAGGTACCTGTACGACCGGTTGTGTGCTGCTCGGCGCTTCTGCTTGGATGTGGCCACCAAGAGGGCCACCTTGCCATCACACAGAACAGGGGGCTTTGTCAAGGATGACTCCAAGCAAGAGGCCGTGCCTGAGGTGTGCTGCGCAAGCCTCCCTTTGATAAGCTCCTCTTCCCCATCACCCCATTTTGCTTTCTTGTTTTTTATACCAACAGCCGCTCAGTCCGATGCTGCAGTCCGCTTCAATGGGCCCATCTCAGGAGTGAAACGGAGAGTGAAATGGTGTTCTAACAAAAAAAAGTGTAACTCTGCGTTTGTGGGACCTTCTGAATTTAAGGGCCCAGGGAGGCAGCACAACGGCACTGGGCACAATTGGTTTACACCAAGCATGCCAGCATGCATCAGGGTCAGGAATTGTGGATTTCCCTGAGCTTCCCTGGGTTTGAGTTCAAGTTTTCCTGTGTGGCTGTACACAAGCTCGAAAAATTTTGTCCCTTATTGATTGCCTTTGCAACAGGTATGAAGCCGCTGGGTGGGAAAGTTCATGCAAGAACACAGGCAAATGTCTCTTTTCCTGCTACACTCAACAATTCATTATTCTGGAAGACATTGTGTGTGTGTGTGTGTGTGTGTGTGTGTGTGTGTGTGTGTGTGTGGAGGACTTCATCAAAGAGGGTACGCACAACATATCTAGCCTAAGCTTGTATGTGCCAATGTGCCATGGGTGTGTCTGCCCTGCATGACACATTGTGCAGGAGGTCATCAAAGAGGAAGCGGAGCGCATCCACACCAGTTTTTTGTCGCTCGTGAACAAGCTGCTCAGCAATAGTGGCATGGATGTGGGCGCTTTTGAGGACCAGGTGCGAACACATGCGTATGTATACGTGTATGTATGCGCATTCATGCATGCTTGTGAGTGCGTCCGTGCAAACCTCCTGTTGCTCTGATGAACAAGTCTGACAGCATTGGGTGCATGAATGTGGGCGGCTCTGAGGACCAGGTGCGCAAACATGCTTGCGCACATGACAAGAGCACAGCATTTGTTTTGATGCAATACTGTTGTGTGGCAGCTGTTAACAGGCTCAGCAATTTGCGGTGCAATGCGAACCCGCTGCTTTGGCACTCTGCTTAAGCAAACATTCCCAACACATGGTACAATTTTCAAGTACGACAATGTACTCTGCTTGAAGGGGGGGGGGGGTCTGCTTTCTTTCAAAGGCTGATAAAATGCTGGTGGCGCTCGTCTCGTGAGCCTCGTAACTATGCCCCTCTTGCAGCACTTGCCCTGTAGAAACTCAAAACCTATTTGACTAAGTTGCGCAACGAGTGTGCGGTGAACGATTACACCTCGTCCCTGGACATCGTACTTCATCTCTGCATATTATACTTCATCTTTGCACATCGTACCTCATCCCTGCACAAACTATTCGCTGCAGCTCCCAGCGCTTCGTGGCTGTAGTTATTTACAGGCTACCTACCATGGACGAGTTGTGTGCAGCAAGCTAGTAAAGCATGCGCTCCCCAATTAAACTTGTTTTGACCCTGCGCCAATCGTTTGCTGCAGGTTCGTGCGCTGCTGGGCACCAACAGCTACGAGCTGTTCACAATGGACAAGCTGTGCAGCAAGCTGGTGAAGCACATGCAGCTCATGGTGCAGGTGGGTAACGTTTTTTCAAAGACAGTACGAGGACTGCATGGATTGCTTAGTGACAGGCTCGGGAATAGGTGGGGCAGTCTGAGTGGGTCAAGTAGCTGCAGAAGACAATGCTGTCGTGCAAGATATGTAGCTCGTGGTCCCTAAACAGGAAACTGCATGGCATGCCTTGTGGTGGGCTAGGTGTTGCAAAGCTGGTGAAGCGCGTGCAGCTCATGGTGCAGGTGATGATGACTTTTGCTGGACAAAGGAGGGTATGCTAAAGGTGGTGTGCGTGAAAATAGGCAGGGCGGCCTGTGTGGATGAAGCAGCTAAGAGAGAGTAGTAGAGACGTTTGCAAACGAGGTGCAAGCACATGAAGCACACGCGCTTTTAGGTGCAAGTGGGAGGCTGGAATAATGGTCCCAGTTTTCAAAGCACGTGTTGCTCTTGATGAGCGTGGATCCAAACTTGAGCTTGGTACCTCATTCATGCATAATGGTGCCTGCTTTGACGAATTGAGCACCTGTTAATCTCTTTGGACGTGCGATCAATAACTCAATCAGAGAGGTCTTGAAGAGTAGGTAGAATCCTATTAAGTCTAGTGAGCAAGATGTTTGACAAGCACACATGTCACACCCATTGGAGTAATTGTGTCCCTCGTCATTGGTAAGAAGTGAATTGTGCTCATGACATAAAATTTCAATGAAGAGCAACACCTCCAGTCTTGTTGTGTGTGCGCTGCCTGCAGGATGACCAGACCGTCCATTAATATTTGATGAAGAGCAACACCTCCAGTCTTGTGTGTGCGCTGCCTGCAGGATGACCAGACCGCCAAGCTTTGGGAGATGTACAGCTACGAGCAGCTCCGTGGCAAGCGCATCGCTGCCTCTGTGTACCACATCAACTGCCACACCATCCTAGACGACACCTGCTACAGAATAGAGTTCAGGTGAGGGGGGGGTCGAGGGTGACTGCCACGGCAGGTTCTCCTGAAGGCGAGTCTGTGTGTGTGTGAGGGTGTGAGAATGTGAGAGTGGCTGCTATTGCGGCTGCTTGTGTGTGGAGGCATTCTTTTCTGTATGTGTGTACTTTCTGTGTGGGTGTGGGTGTGCGTATTGCATTCCTTCTGGCGGGTTAATGAGGCAGACTCATATGTGTTTCTGCCATGCGCGATATGCAGGAGCCAATCATGCTCTTACCGCTCGCGCTGGGCTTGCTGTTGCAGCCATCCTAACTAATAGTGCATTCTAGAAGTGCACTTCTCCTGGTGCTGTTGAAGCCCTACTTGGCCCTTGGTCTGACGTTGCATCCCAATAGTGCAGCCCTACTTGGTCCTAGCTTTGGTTCATACAGAGAGTACACTAACAAGGCTGTTCCCCTTTTCCCTGACTCTCCCCCACTACTCACTGACCCTCTCAGACTCTCTTCCACTCCTTGACTCACACTCTCTCTCTCTCTCTCCACGACTGCAGCGATGAGAACAGCACGCTGCAGTTCCTCATGAACGACCCCGACAAGTACGATGTGTACCTTGCACCGGAGGGCATTCTGACTCCCTACATCAAGGCGTACATCAGTGGGGTGCCCACACCGGGAGCACAGCTGCCTCAGGTGTGTGTGTGTGTGTGCGTGTGTGTTGCGTGTATGTGTGTGACCCAGGTTGTCGGACCACTGCTGGAGGCACTGTGCATGTTCAACCGCGGCTCTGAATGCTGGTAAGGAGCTCCTGCCCATCTGAAGATCAGCGTGGAGTGCAATGTGTGGGAATGGTGGTGAGTGCTGCTTGCCCATCTGAGGATTCCCTTGACAGCGTCAGCACTGTGCTCGCTGACAGCCACGCATAGCCTCTCATAGCCTCTCATAACTCCACTGCACGCTGTCTCCTTTTATACGAACACATGACCATGTAAGTAAATTGCTGTGTGCATGCATGCATAGGCCATGAATGCTAGCAATGCCCTGTCCATGCTGTTCCTGCACCGCTCCTTCCCAGCCCTGACCCTCACAGCTCAGAGCTAGTCGTGCTTCTCCTCATGACAGTGTTATTATGTACTTTCATACGCAGGTCATGGATGGCAACGAGACCGTGTCCCCACTGTTCCTGCGCCGCTCCTTCCCAGCCCCACGCCCCGCGCACAACTGCCAACCGCCTGATGAACAGCTTGCAGAGGCGCTGAAGGCGGTGGTGGTCATGAACAGGCTGGAGTGCAAGGTCGCCTGCACCTCCTGCAAGGTGCGTGGTGCAGTTTATGTACGTAAGACGTGTGTGAAGTATGAACATACAGGCAGAGGCGCTGAAGGCGGCGGTGGTCATGAATAGGCCAGGGTGCAAGGTCATCTACACCTCCTGCAAGCTGCGCGGTGAATATATGTATGATTTGTGTGTGTGTGTGTGTGTGTGAGTGCGTGTGTGTGTGTGTGTTGCTGCGCATTTTGGCTTGATTTGTGTGTGTGTGAAAGCGTGTGTGTTGCTGCGCATTTTGGCTTGCCCAGTATTTATTTGAGAATGCTTTTAATTTTTACGTCAGCTGTCACAAATAATGCTAGCCAGCTCATACAATTCGGGATTTGCACCTGTTGCCAAACCGCTGCAAGACTCACGATCCTACCATTACTCTTTTCCTTGGGCATGTGCCTGTGCAGGTATCAAATGATGCGGACACTGAGGATGTGAGACAGTCAAGATGAGCATTTGAGGAACTGTTTTTCCCTTGGCCCTCCGCATGCGCAGGTGTCCTACGTGCTGGACACTGAGGATGTCATGCTGCGTAAAAAGACGCAGCGCCCATCAGAGCCCCAAGTAGAAGCAAGGAGGCGGAAGCAGGTAGGAGGAGGTGAAGCAAGTTTCACTAGGGTGAGGCAAGGAGGAGGCCAATGCAGCAACCACTTGCCCTGTGCCTCACTGATGTACCCACTCCTCTATTTCCTGTGCGTAGCCTGAGCACTTCAACCATTGGCTGGACAGCACCAAAAATGCCCAACACTGACCCACAGATCCCTGCTCACGAAACGCCCTTGACAACTTGCTCTGTGCCTCACCGCCGCACCCGCGCTTCTTTTTGCTGCGCGTAGCCTGAGCACTTCAACCATTGGCTGGACGCCGCCAATCACTTGCTCTGTGCCCTACGCCATCCCCACTTCCCTTCTCCCTGTGTGCAGTCCGAGCGCTTCAACCACTGGCTGGACACCGCCAAGAACGCCGCCAACCAGCGGCAGGGTGAGGAGGAGGAGGCCGCCCAAATCCTAGCAGCCACCACCGCGCAGCCGGCGGCGGTGGCTGAGGCTGCTGCAGCTGCAGTTGCCGCGCCTCAGGGCGCGCTGGGGAGTGTTGCTGGAGTGGGGGCTGACGGGGCCATGCACCCAGGTGTGTCAGGGGGGCTGGAGAGCCGTTGTTGCATGGCCCATGGCCCAACTGTGTGGGGGTTGCAACCTGATTGGGGGAATGAAATGCACCCAGATGCAGGTAGTGGCTGAGGCAGCAGCAGCAGTGACAGTGGCTGTGCCTCAGGGCGCACTGGGGGGTGTCACCGGAGTGGGGGCCGATTGAGCCATGCACCCTGGTGTGCGCAGGTCTTGTTGCAGAAAGTGCTCTGTGCCACCTCTGGGGACTGAGCTGGTGCGGCCAAGTACTGGCATGCACACACTAACACGCGCACACACACACACACACACACACACACACACACACACACACTTATTGCCTGCTGCCACCACAGGTGCCGTCAACGACAACGGTGGCGGCGCTGCAGCTGCTGCTGCGGAGGCGACGCTCGCTGCAGCGGCAGCAGCAGCAAGGATTACAGGGGCTGCCCACAATGGGGTTGGTGCTGCTGGGGGAAGCAGCGGGAATACTGTTTGAGGGGATGGTTACGTACTACGGTGGGGTACTGGGCGGATGCCACCCTGGTGATGCTAGCCTTATGTGCTCGTGGAATCATGTAATTTACCTCAAATTGATGACAAATTGGTTGTGTGCGCGTGTGTGAACGTATTTTTGATGTCTCAAAGCCGCAGCTGCGGTTGGTCAGGATGGGGTGCTGCATTTTGTTGTGCAAGCCAGGATAGGACTAGGTATGACTTTGGGGTGCACTAGTATGTTGTGCAAGCCAGGCTGCTGGGTATGGGTTTGGGATGCACTCGCATGTTGTGCAAGCCAGGCTGCTGGGTGTGACTTTGGGATGCACTCGCATGTTGTGCAAGCCAGGCTGCTGGGTGTGACTTTGGGATGCACTAGTATGTGCAAGCCAGGCTGCTGGGTATGACTTTGGGGTGCTGCAGCATGTTGTGCTTGTACAAGCCAGTCCTGTGGCCGGGCATGACAATTTGTTCAACAAAGGATGTTGGGTTGAGGAAGAGGCTGTGAGTGCGCTGAGGACGTTGGCAGCATGCTTCGGCCGGGGTGCTGTTGCATCTTTGTTTGCAGCAGCCTCCTGGTGCCGTGAGTCCCACAGCATTCGCCTGTTGAGCAACTGCCACTTCAAACGCCTGCTCTGTGCGCATCAGGAAGAGGCTCTGTGCATTGCTGTGCCACGATGCACTTGTCGCTTCTCCCGACACGCTGCCTCTTTTTTTGAATGCCTCCTCTGCGCTCATCATAAAGAGGGCAGCAGCATTTTGCAGCGTGCTGCATGCAGTGGGGAGCAGCAGCATTTTGCAGCGTGCTGCATGCAGTGGGGAGCAGCAGCATTTTGCAGCGTGCTGTATGCAGTGGGGAGCAGCAGCACCTGCATCATGAAGAGGGAAGCGGCATCCTTGCATGATGCTCAGGGAAGCGGCATCCTCGGCATCCTTGCATTTTGCAGCGTGCTGCATGCAGTGGGGAGCAGCAGCACCTGCATCATGAAGAGGGAAGCGGCATCCTTGCATGATGCTCAGGGAAGAGGCATCCTTGCATCATGCTTAGGGAAGAGGCATCCTTGCATGATGCTTAGGGAAGAGGCATCCTTGCATGATGCTCAGGGAAGGGCGGCATCCTCGGCATCCTTGCATTTTGCTTAGCGAAGCAGCACCCTGCAACATGAGTAGTGAAGCAGCGATTGCTGCTTTCTCATGAAGAGGGGAGCAGCACCCTGCATCTGTCCACGCCAGCTGCCTGTGTGCTGCAGCCGTCTTTTCGCCACGGGAGGGGTCTGCTTTTGAGCTTGGTTGGCGGCCATCCTCAGGTCCGTCCAGATGTGGCCTACAGCCTGTTCCCCTGGCTCTTCAGCTATATGGCCATCCTCTGATCTAGACCCAGATCTGGTTGCAAAATGGATGCATGCCAGGGCGTGTGACTTGCACTTTGGTGAAGCAGCCATGTCTTGGGAGCATGCTCGTAGCTATGCATCATTCATGTGTACTTTGTGCGGCAATATTAATTGTACTGGCACAAATAGTAGACAACAGTCAGGTTTGCTCTCTGACATTACCTTACTTAGAATTTGTGGACGCCACCTGCCAAACATTGTTTTTAATAACGTCAGCTAGTTTGTAAGTCACAAATTGTTGGGGTTGCGCTTTAAAGAAAGTTTTTTTGCACCAAGCGCATGGCAGATTTAAGTCCGCCAGGCTTGGGGTACCTGCTGGTAGCAAAGACAGGTACTATTGAACAGTGTCATTTTTGTGGTACATGGCTAATTAGCCATGTACGGAAGGCATGTTGGGTGAGCATGTACTCAATGTAAGCAGGAGGAAGGGGAATTACATAGCTAAGTTTCCAGTCAATGCGTAGTGCATCTGCCTGAAACCTGCACAACGTTCAGAGAAGTTGAGGACAGCATACTGGTGGAATTGATTCAAGCAGGGTAGCTTGCACAAGCATAAGGCCTTCAGTCAAAACTACTGTCAGCAAGCCTTTATACCAAAAAGAAGTTCAGGCAAAAAATGCAGATTTGGATTTAGATTTACATGGGGGGGCCTTTAGCCAGACTGTTTGGCTGATTGGCCTATGACTGGTCCTCGCCAGTCAACATAATGTCCATAAGCTCAGAAACAAATGAGAAAAGCTTGTTGTTGGGTTGCAAGAGGAAATCAAAAGGGAAGGGTTACATAGCTGTACCTGCCTGCGAGGGCGGCATAGCTGAAGCGAAACATGCTTGCAACCAAACCAGTCCAATCTAAAAATCAATATGAGCTAGAAGCTCAGTCACAGCATTTCAGGCAAGCAGGCACGAACTTGGATAATCTTAGGACATCGTCCTGGTTCGTGAAGTCTCTATGGCATGATGCACTGCTTTGGGGTGCAGAGCTAAACAGAGGACATCAGAAACATCCTGGACACTGGCTTGTTGTAAAAAAGAAGGTTGCTCCATTGAAAAATCACCAGAGACACAGTTGAACAGGTAAGCGGTAAAAATGCAGAGAAGGGTTCCACCGGGAACCTCGCTAGTCGGTGTACCTTCGTTTCATGCACGCAGCCTTTCTGGCTGGCGTTGTCTTAAGTTATGTTCTTGGGTTTACAAGGGTTTACAATGGTGGCCTACAGCCCGAGACTCTGGCTGATGGCAGCTGGTGAAACAAGCTCAACCAGTATCAAAAATTGAGACCAAGTCTGACACAAATCTAAGAAGTCTGTATGAGTCTTGGTTTATGAAAGCATTGATTTCAGAATCAGTGATAGTATGATGGCAAGCCAAGAATGGAATAAAGTCAGCGTTTGAAGGCGGAGCAAACACACGCAAAGTCTTAAACATCTCCTCAAAAAGGTCCTTGTATCTCGTGCGTAGCTCGCGCACCTCAGTACATTTGCAAAAGAAAAGCACATGTTTTTCATCCTGGACTTCCCCACACTCACACTTATCACAGATACTTGAACCCCCAAGCCATTTACCAGACTCCACTCTCAAGTGATGAGCACGCAATCTAAATCTGCTAATGTTTCTCAAAACATGCTTGTCCAAATCCTTGAACAGATACGAGGGGATACAAAAAGGAGCACCTCTGGGACCACTCTCAGAATTCCCACACCACTTATGGTACGTCACTACCTTCTTGTTAACTGCACGAGGACAAAAAACATCGGCCCCTCTCCACACTTTCTGCTGTCTGTATCGCAAATCACCAATGAACTCTTGCATGGGGATTTTCTCAGCTCTCAGCATGTTCTGTTTGAACGAATCACCATTCCGCATCCCACCAAAAGCATTAGAGACTTCAGCAGCCCAGCAAGAGGAATCAAAAGAAGCCAGACTTAAATCAGCCCTCAGCACACGACGCAAGACTTCACTATTGGAGTCAAGCATGCTATTAAAAAACTTGATGGAGGCACGGAACCAGAAGAACTGCAGAGGCTCCTGGCCACACTCTCTCAACACCGGCCAATTTGTAGTACTGTTCTTTACTCCAAGAATGCGCCTCAAGGAACACAGATGTCTTTTCTGCAATTGACTCTCAAACTCACTGCCTTCTCTCAAGTAATGAGTTCCCCACACCTGGCACGCATACATCCCAGCAGGAATGCCATACACCTTGGACAACCAGAGCATAGCATGAGGCCTGTTTTTCAGGTCATGACCCTTGGCAAACTCCGAAATCCTTCTCTGTGCAGCCATATAAGGCCGCACCGCGTGCTCCTCAGCTACCTTTAAATCCATCTTTTTATCCAACAGCACTCCCAAATATTTGAACCTGTCCTTCTCTGGAAGGACCACTCCATCATACGTAAAAGGATTCTGCAGAGGAGAGACAGACGTACTGTTGAAGTGCACCACCTCAGACTTAGCTGTGTTTACAGTCAACCCTTTTCTCTGGGCATACACACGGAGTCTGTCCAGCATCTTCTGCATTTCACCAGGGTCATTCGTAGTTAATCCAAGGTCATCAGCGTACATCATGTGGGACACACCATTCACTCTATCACCAGTCACAGCACCCTCAATGCCCTCACTTATCTCTCTGCCCATATCATTGATGTACAGAGAGAAAAGAAGGGGGGACAAAGGACAACCTTGCTTAACACCGTTCGATGGCTGCACGCGCGCCCTTTTCTCACCATCCATTAGAATGTACTCATCATTATCATACATATCTCTGATCACACTGAGCAGAGGAGTCGGCATTGCATTGCGCTGCAAGTGAGACCAAAGCTGCTGTCTGGGCACGGTGTCATAAGCTTGAGAAAAGTCAATGAAAGCAACGTGCAATCTGGAAGAATTCCGTGGCTTCAATTTTTTCGCAGCATGCTTGAGGTGCCTCAGAATGAACAGAGGATGCAGAGTGCTCCTTCCTGGAAAGAAGCCAAACTGCGTGTCCGGAATCTTTCCCTTTTTCATACACCAATCTGTCACCAGATTTTTCAGCACATTAGCATAAATCCTATACATTACACCGCTAACCGCAATCATCCTATAATTCCCAGGTTTCAGCACTTCCCCTTTTTTGTGAATGGGGCTCAACTTGGCAACCTTCCAGCACGCAGGCACTTTACTTTCAGTCAGCAACACTTTAAAAAGACGAGCCAACAGAGGTACCAGCACATTTACTTGTTTGGTTTTATTCCCACACTGCACTGGCAAGCACGCATGCTTAAGAAAAGGAATCGGGATCGCATCAAAGCCTGAAGAGGCACCAACATTCAACTTCTGAAATTCACTACCCAACATACCTTCTAACACAAATACATCAGGGATCTCAAACTCATCTGGCTCCGGAGCCCACCCAGACTGCGCGCCCCGCCTGAGAAGGACCTCAGGTGGAAGGTTACGCCGGCCCAGTGGCACAGCCATATCCCTCGCAGATGGGCGAGACTCTTCAAATGTCCTCTTTGCTCTGAAGTGTTTGTGTAGGTGATCATGCCAAGCTGGAGCAGGCACAGGGGTTGTGTGAGGCTTGGTGTGCTTTTTTAGTAAAGCGTGCACTGCCGGATCCTTCCGAAATAGCCTATCCAAAAACAAATTCCGCAACTGTCTCGCGTGCCTTCGCTTCATCCTACGATTGCACCTCATACTTTCCCTCTTGAGAAATCTGCAAGCATGCCTGGCTTCACCATGCTTCACTGCCTCAATGAAAGCCCTACGCTTCTCCCAACATTCTTCATTGAACCACACAGGGTTTAGAGGACCCTTCCTATTACGCTCACGTTTAAAAACACACTTTGCTCGGCCTGACATGCCCACAGCTCTACTGCTCGCTGCCTGGATGATCAAAGAACGCACACAAAACGCCAATTTATCTACATCCCCAGACCTCTCTGCCTCATCAAATTGAGCCAGCATTTCAGCATTGTCCCGAATGTGCTCAGCGTAAACTTGGGCCTTATCCTGCTGCCAACGCAACACTAACTTGTTGATACACTCTCCAGCTTTGCACACATGGTGTGGAGCATTCACACCTTCTCCACCCTCATCAGTCACTCTAAACACAGTGCTCAAGCCTGCGTGATCTGAGGCACGCGTTTCTTTCGTCTCAAAACATTGTACGATTTTGAGCAGAGCCGGAGACAACAACACATGGTCTGGCCTACTTCTCTTATCACCAAAATGCCCAGTGAAAGAGGGCTGCCCATCATCTTCTTTAAGTTATGTTCTTGGAGCCAGTGCTTCAACTTGAAGTGACTCTCCAGATCCCCACCGGCCCTTTCTATTCTTTGCCTTTGTGATGTAAGGGACTTCCGGCTCTTTTGGGCCAATGTGTTCCCTTTTCCTTGGTTGATGTAGGGAGTAATCTCACTTCCTGCGAAGTTCTTTTATTTTCCTTTGATGCAGGAAAGTACAGGTTTACAGGGCTGTACCTGCCTACGTGGGCAGCATAGCTGGAGCGGAAAAAATACCTGTAATCAAACCAGTCCGAGCTGGAGAACAAAAACAAAACACATGTCAGTCACAGCAGCTATGGAATTCCACTTCCTAGCATACGTGAATACGAAAGTCAGTCACAGCATTTCAGACACGCTGATACAAGCTTGGTTTATCCTAGGGAATTAGGCCTTTATTCAAGAAAGCTGCTTTCAACTAGCAAGCACCTTCACTGTGCCTGCATCGACATTGAATGCGCACGTTGCCAGTTATGCAACTACCCTGGAGGCCTGGAGCCTATAAACTCGGAGCCCCCCTACCTTGACATGTATCTTTGCGATGTCTGCCAAACTACTTATCGCTGGAAATTCCTGAGATAACTTGGTTGCTACACTGACGAGCAAAGACAAGAGGTCCAAATAGCTGAAATCTGGGCTTACCCAGCCTGTGTCAGTCTCACCAATGAAGAGAAACTCAACAGAGAAACATGTTTTAGAGAAGAGCTGCTTAAGGCTAACTGGACACCATTATGGGAGCCAGAAGAAACAAAAACAATCTGGTCAACCTTCCACCAGCGCATACAAGAATTTCAAGCCCAGCAAAGCAAACCCAATCTCTTCCTACCCACAATGGACCTAGCCCTCTCCAATTCAGAGAGACGAGGTTTCAACAAATTGGACGCAAGCAACACCTGGAAGCAGAGGTTAGACACAGAACTTTGCAACAAAGATATCTTTGATATACATATCCCACTTATCCACAATAAGATATTAAACTCACATGCTCATGCGAGTTTTGGGATCCAGGATGGCTTTTTGTAACACAACCCCAAGCCCCCCCCTAATCAGACCCCACCAGATGCTGTAACCCATACTCCCCCTTCTACTACCCCACCTACCCTTATCCTTCCAGAAATCTACAGGCAACTAAGGGTGGTATATATTTACAATATGGACGGCAAATGCGTTGGGATGATGACCCCCCACCGTTTTGATGCCCTTTACAAAGCTTTCCACAAAGCTAAAGCACTTGGCCTTCACAGAAGCATCTGTCCTCTACCAGCAAGCTTTGCATCTGAACTAATGGGACTCCTAGATCGCAAGACCTTATTGCAGAACAAACAGAGCAAAAGTATCAAAGACTCCTTCTCATCCAAATTGTAGGGTTTGAGACACTCTCTTCGGTGCCTATTATAACTCCCTCTCATCCAGATATTCCGGTTTCTCTGTCTGCCATCCCATTTATGATGAGAATGCTATGACTCAGGCCTTGCGTCATTCTACATTCTCAGCCATTCTTAATACAGAAGCCACTGCAACTTTCATGTTCCTCCCTATATGGGGAAAACAAATGATAACTAACCCCTACTCTAAGCTCATCACTGCCTATCCACATCTCTGTCATGAACTTGGAACCATCGCTCGTATCAACCTTTGCTACAACGATCCACAATCCTCCCTCAAACAGGAAATACCTCCTTCTCAGCACACATGGGACCTACGAATTGTTGCAGTTTGGAGCACGTCTGCAAGGATCCATCTAAACAATCACAACCCAGCTTGGCTGCAGGGCCTGGCTTCGGCTGTACCAGAAGTCAACTGGAAGATGCGTAGTATAGGTAACCATTCTACTCTCAATACAATGCATGCTGATATGCCTGGATTCAATATATGCCAACGCCTCCCCTCTGACAAACAACAAACATCTAGAAACCCAACCTATTCACACATAGGTAATCAGGAAGAACTTTTTGTACCTAACCAATCTAGTCCAATCCTCAAGCTCAAAGTCCCTGACTGGAGGACATGGGCCTACATTGATGGTAGCTGCCAAAGCCAGAATTGCAAACAAGAAATTGGAGCAGGCGTCTACTGCCTTCTCACTTACAGCAGAAATTATGTCGAGCCCAACGGTGCTGGAATTACCAACACCATATGTCAAGCTGAATTAGCAGCAATTGCTGCTGCCATCACGCACTCTTATTCACACATTGCTTCAGACAGTCTCACCTCTCTTCATCAAATACGTAAACAGCTCATTTACCCTGAGGAGCACAAACAACATATACAAGGGGATGTCCTCAAAATCATATATTCTCTCATTAGCAACTCGCACACCAATATCTGTATCTACAAAGTAAAATATCATGCTGGCATCGCTGGTAACGAACGTGCAGATGCTATTGCTAAATATCAAGCAAGCCAAGCCAATAATAACGTGGCTTATACTGGGATCCCTAGTGCAGGCCCTGGCTGAAATCCTTTTTCTCATATATTTTGGTTAGCCAAGGAGGAAAAACAAGAGCACAATGCTGGCATATCCACAGCTCCTGCACCCAATCCTAAAATCACCTACCTCCCCAATCTTCAAAATGCTCTCCAGTCTCATATGCATACAAAACACAGACTTGGATATGCCAACCACAGAATATGCTGCTACTCTTACTATCAGAGCTTATTACCTCATGTTAACAAGAAAATCACCAATGCCTTTAGAAACATACCTTGTATATCCTCACATATGAAGTGCATCATTTTACAGTATCACACGGGTACCCTCTATAACCAAAAACATGCGGTTCGCTTCAAGAGGTCCACTAACCCATTATGCCCTCTGCCAGGCTGTCATCAATTAGACAGCGCACTCCACATGCTTTCAGGCTGCCAAAACCATATCATCTCCAGCATGAAAACTGAATGCCACAATGTTGCTGGAAGAATGATCATCAAACTCTTAGCAAAAGCCCTCGTGGGGCAGGTTTGGTAAACATGGACATAGGGAGTGATGATAGGCTGGCGCAACACAACCTCCAAATCCCTGCACATGCATCAAGCAGAATTAGACTCCCTTATCTTTTTCCTATAAAATTTCCTAAGAGATCTAGACTCTCATCCAGTCGTCCTGATGCTATACTGATTACTTTCTATAAAGCCAAACCAACTCCTTCTTCTCCTTCTTCCACTCGCTCACACCATGCATTACGCAGCAGACACAATTTAACACAGAGGACCACACGAGCCAACCGCGTGAGACAGCCCCACCAACTTCATTAAACTAGCGGCACGTGCACTTGATTGAAATTAAGTACCGTGAAGACACGAGGCCTGGACAACAGTTAGAGACGGCACAGCGGCAGCATACAGACCTCAGGAAACTTATTAGTGCTAAAGTTGTGACTCTCCACACTATCCTTCTGGGTGTCGGGGGGACCCAGGCTACACCCATCATATCTTGAACCAGTTTAAACAACTTGGACTGGACCATCAACGGGCCCATAAACTTGCTCAAAAACTCCATGCCCACTCGGTCCAGTATGCCCACAAGCTTGTTACCACTAGACGTGCTATGGAAAATGATGCTTCTCACAGCCAGGTTCTGGAGCCGGGTGCTTCCAGTAACCCAAAAGATCCCCATTAGCTTTCTTCTTTGTAGCTTTGTGGTGGAGGAGACTCACGGCTCTTCTGAGCCAATGTGTCTCCTTTTCCTTAATTGATGTAGGGAGAGTTTCCTCTGCCTACGTAGTTTTTTTCTCTTTCTTCCCTTCTCACGGACGCTCCCACCTCATATTCACAACGCCTTCCAAAATTGGACACACGCCACTGAAGAGGAAATGGCCTCCCTCAAACTAAAACACTCACTTACTGTCAATACCAACACTATTGGAGCTCTGACCCCCGTGACGTTCTTTTTGGTGTCCAACACATTTCCTCTTATCCAGACTTGCGGGGATATCCATCTGCCGCCCCATCTATGACGATAAGGCCATGACACAAGTCCTGCAACACGCAATCTACCCTGCCGTCCTCAAAACAGAGGCCATGGCCACCTTCATGTTTCTGCCAGCAAGCGGTAAGCTGATGACAACAAATCCCAGCTTGAGACCCCTGTCTGCTTACCCGCACCTTTGCTGCAAGCTTGGGACTTTTCTAAAAATTGAACTTGCCTACGACAATCCCCAATCCTGGCCCAGCCAGGACGTTGCTCTCGCTCAGCATACCTGGGACATACAAATCATTGCGGTATGAGACACAGCTGTGAGACTCCACTTGAACGACCAGAACCCTACCTGGCTCAAGGATTTAGCCAGGGATAGCAAGGTATATTCCAGAAGCCAAGTGGTTTGTTAAAAATGTGAGGAACGACCTCATACGTAGTGCAAGGCACGCCGTGATGCCCGGGATAGAGAAATGTAAAATGCTTTTCTTAGACAAGAAGCAAACTGCCAAGGTCCCCCATAAACCAGCTGCCGAAGTAACTGCCCCTGTTCCTTGCCAGTCCAAACAAATCTCCAGCTCAAAGTTGCATATTGGATGTCATGGGCCTACACAGACGGCAGCTGCCAGGTTCAGGACAGCACAGCAGTTATAGGGGCAGGAGTGTATCATCCTATGAGTGACTAATAAAATCTAGTTGAACCCAATGGCGCTGGTATTACCAACACCATAGGAAGAGGTGAGCTGGCTGCAATAGCGGCCGCACTCACTAACGAACACACAAACACACACGTAGCCACAGATAGCCTCAGCTCACTTCACCAACACAGGAAGCAAATACTGTATCCAAAGAAGCACAGACATCATGTACAAGGAGATGTTCTGAAGACAATATCAAATCTTGCTCGCACCTCTCAAGGTCACATCTGTTTCTATTAGGTCAAATCACACGCTGGAATGAATGCGCAAATAGAATTGCTAAGCATGAGGCTAGCCTCAAAGATAACAATCTGACAGATACCAGTATTCCTAGGACTGGCCCAGGCGGCAAACCCTTCTACAATGTTGCTTGGCTGGCTCGGGAAGAGGCAAGACCGAGTACATCTGAATCATCCTCCCCCATTCCCAATCTGATGTACTTTCTAAACCTTAAGGATGCTTTGAAATCCCATATGCATGCTTAACACAGGCTTAGATATGCAGAATGCAAGACTGGCTAAAACCCAGAGCTTGCTACCTCACGCAAACAAGGGCATTAGCAATGCCTTCTGGAACGTGCCCTGTATCTCAACCAGAATGGAACGCACAACCTTCCAATACAGTACAGGCACCCTCTACATCCAAAAACATGCGGTCTGCTTCAGAAGATCCACTAGCCTTTTATGCCCTCTCCCAGAATGTCATCATTGGATAGCGCCCTCCACGTTCTCTCAGGTTGTTAATGCCCCGCCATTTGTAACATGGTAGATGAGCGTCACAACAAGGCCAGCATAATGATTTGAAATGTGGTCAGAGGAGGCTCTTATGGGTCAAAACTCTTATAAATGGATGTAGGCAGTGCAGATCGTCTAACTCAGCATGACCTGCACATCACTGAGCAAGTTCCTAATCGTGTGATACCTCCATACCTCTTTCACCCCAGCATTCCTGATTAAGCTAGACGCACTTCCAGCTGCCCCGATGCTATCTTGGTCACTCCTTGCCCTGCTGTCCCTTACAGACTACCAACTCCCCACTCATATTGGGTGCTCCGCAGTATGAGACGTCACGTCTCATACTGTACGGTAATGATGAAGTAAGAAGCAGCACAACTCCAGCCAGGTAACTTCATGAATTGAACATCCAAAACCGCCATATCCACTTAATATAAATCAAATACTGCAAAAATACGAGGCCTGGTGCCCAGTTAGAAGCCTCACGGCAACGACACAGTGAGCTGTGCAAAACAATTCAAGGTGCTGAGATCATGTCCAAGAAGACTGCCTTCTGGTATCTCTCATGAGCACGACGTGCACACCTTGTTTGTTTCTTGCAATCTTTTAAAGGTATTTGCAAGCATGCACAGCTTGACCACTTTGCACAGCTTGAATGAAAAGACACCTCTTGAACAAACACTAAAGTCAAACCTAATAAGATCCCTTCGGATCCCTTGTTTTCTGTTCTCTTAAACCAAACCCTTGAATTTTGCAGGGTGATGTTCACTCGCAGCTACACATTACCCAACTTCTCAAACAGAAACATGCCGTGTCTTTGTTGCCAGCATCAAGAGCAGCCTCCTCCTGCACCGGCATCTCCAAGTTCCTCCCCAGTTCTTCCAAGAAAAAAGAAAAGAAAAACTACGTAGGCAGAGGAAGCTCTCCCTACATCAATTAAGGAAAAGGAGACACATTGGCTCAAAAGAGCCGTGAGTCCCCTTCACCATGAAGACTACAAAAAGAATATCCTAATGGGGATCTGGAGGGTTATTGGAAGCATCCGGCTCCATAACCTGGCTGCAAGAAGTATTCTTGTTTTCAATAGCAAACCTATTGTAACAAGCCTGTTGGCATACATGACAGAATGGGCATGAAGTTTGCGAGCGAGTTTATTGGCACGTTGGTGGTCAAGCACCAGTTGTTCCACATAAGCAAGTTGCCTCTCGTGCTTCCAAGTTAAACCCAATTTGCTTGCACAACTTCCAACCCCACACACGTGTTCAGAATAGATAGTCCAACATTAGGTACGACATCAGGAATACGAAAAACAACTGTAATACTGCCATGGTCCGTGGTGTCAAGGATCGGAGCACATATATCTGACTTCTGTGCACATTTCACTGAGGATGGTGAGACTAAGACATGGTAAAGCCGGCTCCGCCTCTTAGGCGTTGTATCTGAGCGATATCCAGCAAAGGCGGGCCAACCCACATCACCGTACACGTGGCCACTGGCCGTTGTAAAAACAAGTTCATATGCAGCTGCAATATCCACAAGCAGCTTGCCAGCCATATTCACATCACTGCATTCACACCTTCTAGCAGCCTGGAGAGCCTGTCACAGTCCAGTAAAGCCTCCAAAAGGGCACCAGTAACCTCACGGAAGCTCCCAATTTTTGCATGAAAGTCCCCGCATAACAGCAAGTCTGGAGACTCCTATGCAGCACACGCAAGCTCATCATACAGGTGAGTAAACTGCTTGCAAACTTGGGACACAGAAAACATTTCCTTGAGGGTTGGTGTAAACTGCACCATGCAGGGCTTCCATGTTCAGGCCAAAAAGTTCTTTTTGGCACTTACCCCCCCCCCCCTTCCGAATAACCGGGGCATTGCAAAACACACATAAGAACTCTGCACAAACGTTTGATGCAATAATCACTATTTTATACCCCCCTCAGCCAGCACAACCATCGGGGACATCTTGCTGGTGCACAAGTTTATGCATGCCATGCAGATGTGTCTTGAGCCTGTGCAGATCGCCAGTGCAAATTTGAACCAGCACAGAGGTGTGATGCTTCCTCATGTTCGCGCGCAGCACTTCTGTCTTCACAGGCTCAGATTCTACACTCAGGATCTGGAGTGTAATCCACGTTGTGAACTTTGAGCAGGGAAACCTCTTTGGCGATCAGGCAAGCCATGGCTACCCAACCAGTCGGAACCCTACAATCGGGCATTGTTGGGATGGGCACCAAATGGTGAGGTGCTGGCAGCCCTGGGTGCCAGGGTCCAACCCTACAATCGGGCATTGTTGGGATGGGCACCAAATGGTGAGGTGCTGGCAGCCCTGGGTGCCAGGGTCCAACCCTACAATCGGGCATTGTTGGGATGGGCACCAAATGGTGAGGTGCTGGCAGCCCTCTGTGGCTGCCGGGGTGTCACCACGGTGCCCGTCCCGCGGGCAAGGCGCTTGGACCGGTGGTGGCATGATCTCCAAGGCAATAGCCCCTGCAGGGGCATTGTTGGGATGGGCACCAAATGGTGAGGTGCTGGCAGCCCTGTGGCTGCCGGGGTGTCACCACGGTGCCCGTCCCGCGGGCAAGGCGCTTGGACCGGTGGTGGCATGATCTCCAAGGCAATAGCCCCTGCAGGGGCTGCTGCAGCTGCTGCTGCTGCTGCTGCAGAGGTTGAGGGCACAGAGGCAGAGGCTGCTGCTGCTGCTGAAGACATAGGCGGCAGCACCTTTGCCAGGTATTGCGTCACTCTGTCCAAGTTTGCCACGGTCTTGTTCCATCCGCCCACCCCCTGGCGTAGCTCCTGGTCCCATGGGCCACAACGGATACAGAATTGCTGGAGCTCTCCCTGCACTTGCCTCCCTGTTGTCCCTGTTGTGAGCAGAACATTGCTGGAGTTCTGCCTAATACATGCTGTGATTCCCAACCTAAGCCGCTGGGACCATTAATTGACCCCTTCTTTTTACTGTGTTGACCAGATTCGCCTGAGCCCCCCCAAGGCTGTCTTTTTTCCTTGACACAATAACTCCCCCCCAGCCCCGCCGCCCTAAAACTGCTGCACCTTCTACACTGCAGCTGCTGCTGTTACTGCTGTGGTCGTATTACCAAGGTTGCTGCTGGAATGTTGCCATGGAAGGTTGTTGCGCCCTTGGGTGATGAGACGACAAGGAGATGCCCAATCTGTGCGAGAGTGGAGGCATCCCCACCGTCTCCGCGCTCCACTTCGCAGCCTCCTCTGCCTCTGTGCCCAATTCCCCCTGCTGCTGCTGCTGCTGCTGCTGCTGCTGCTGCTGCTGCAGCTGGGACGAGGTGGTGAGAGCCTGCTGGAAACTCTCGTGCTGTCACTGGAACCGCTGGTTGAGCATTCTCCAGAGATTTTGCGGGCTGCTCAGAGCTGCTGGGCTCGGTGTTTGCTTGCATCAAGTGCTGAGGTGGTGAGAACGTGTTATAAAGACGGAGGTAGCCTACCTGAGGTTTTGGTTGGAGGACACTGAGGATGCATCATTCCACCTGTTTTAACAAATTCTTTCTTCCAAGAGACACATTTACTCCTTCAAAGGCGCACTAGCTAGCATGGATGATATCCAATTGCTTTTAATTGAACATGATCCAGTTGTCCTGTTGATATCTCCTTTCTCATTTCTTTCCCTCATCCCTGCCAGGAAGTATGGGACTTCTGGGGGATACGTTGGGCCTCCAAATCACGAGTATGGGCCTCCAAATTTCTGAGTTCCACTGGTTCCACTTAGAATTTATCTAGAGATATCATGTAGTTTTTAACATCCAGGCTAGCTAGTATGCTTATGGAGGAGCAAACATTTCATTTCTTCCATTTGGCTGCCAAACACTGCTTAATACCCTAGTAAATACCCTAGTGAACATGGAGCTTTCCGTGGGCATTTTTAAAACCAATGCTTATGAACAGTGTAACAAGTAGTAGGCACAGTATACAGGAAGCCATCGGACATCGGATGTGGTGCAAGTCCATCCATTCCTCAATATAGGATAGAATAGGAAGGTGCCATAGTGGCATCCGGCCACCGGCTCTGGCCTGGTCCTATTGGCTTAGCGCTCCCATCACGCTACATGTGGTAGCGAAGCAGTATGCTATTTATCAAATGCTCTGGTTATTCATCTAATCCAAAAGCTTTGAAACCTTTCAGCGTAGCCTACCTACTGATTTTTTTTTAAACACCAGGCCACAACATATAATTTGTAAACGTTTCCTGAGTTATGAGTTGAGCATTGTTTTGGCCAGGTTTGGTCACAGGCCTCAGTGTTTCCGTTGAGCTGCCCTTGAAGGCGGAAACAGTGATGTAACCATGCCTTACCTTCACATGTGTACAATGAGAGGCTCCTGGAGCAGGGTATAGAAGTCCCCGAGATTATCTCCCTGACAATTCCGGACTGGGTTTTCCCTACTGGTACTGGCTCCCTCGCCCTGATGCTGTTCTTGCGCGCTCTTTCCCAGGTCGACCTACACACATTGATCCTACTAAGATCCTTCCTCATGACAGGGACATTCATCTTGTTGAATATAAATTTTGCCCTGATACTAACCCCTTTCCCACTCTGGAAGCTGCAACTGCCCAGCATGCCAACACTTTAACAAGGCTCAAAACCCGCAGCTCAAGAAACCCTCACAGGAACAACAAAGTGACCTTGCACATCATCTTCGTTGGTGTGGCAGGCACTACTTATAACGACTACACCATTCAACCATCAACCTCTTATCAACTTGGGTTTAACCAAACATAAGGCTAAGTCACTAGCATCCAAACTGAGTTGCCATGCTATCAAAAGATTAACAACTATTATTAACACCAGACATGCACTTCATTTCCAGGGGACTTCTGGGGGAGGGTTTGCTGGGCGCGTGGGGGAGGAGAGGAGGACAAGGAGAGTCCGGGCGCTCAGGAGCATGTCAGCCAACCGTCCAGATCCTCATTAGCTCTGTTTCTGACTTTCTCCTAGGCTGGCTTGGTCTAGTTCAGGCTTGAGGGCCCTTTGGTGAGACTCTTTCTAGCTTGCTAGATAGGGAACCTTTCCTTAATGCACGCGGCCTTTTGGCTGGCGTAGACTTTTCTTTTCTTTTCTTTGTACAGTAGAGCCCGTAGGCGGACGTGGCATGTAATTACACCTTACTTGAGCTTGGAGGAGCTGGTTCGGCTACCAGGAACCTTTTTCTCTTTCAGCTAAGCTGATCTTATAGGCAGGTACAGCCACACAGCAGGAGCAGCAGCACCAGGGCAGAGCACGGAGGAGCCGTGAGGAAAGGACGAGCAGCAGATGCAGACCAAACCGAGCTCAAGCGCGCAAGGTAGCACAGGCAATTAAAGCGCCATGGGGCCGAGGTATGTGACTTCTGGGGGATACGTCGGGCCTCCACATTTCTGAGTTCCGCTTGGGAAAGAAAAGAAAAATTGCATAGGCAGAGAAAATTTTCCCTACCCTACATCAGTCAAAGAAAAGGAGACATGTTGGCTCAGGAGAGCCGTGATTCCCCTCCACCACAAAGATGTAAAATGAATAGTGCTGATGGGGATCTGGAGGGTTAGTGGAACCGCCCAGCTCCAAAATCTGGCTGTGAGAAGTACGACTGTTTTCAGTAGCACGCCCAGTGGTAACAAGCTTGTTTGCGTTCATAACAGAATGGGCACGAAGCCTGCGGGCAAGTTTAATGGCGCGTTGCTGGTCAAGTCTAAGTTGTTTCAACTGATTAAGCGTGTGTTCAATATAACAGGTCCCTCTTACACCCAGAAGGATAGTATGAAGAGTCACAGTTTTGCACTTATGAATTTGCAGAGGTCTGCATGCTTCCGCTTGGGAGTTATCTAGTTTGACCCTGCAGTTGATATCATCCAGGCTTGCTAATGTGCCTATGGAGGAGTGAACACGTGCCTTCATCATCTGAATGCCAAACACCATCCTAGTGAACACAGAGCTTTGCATGGGCATATCTGGAATATCTGGATGCTTTTAAAACATATGCAGCAGTACACTGTTCATCAAATGTTCTGAGGATTCATCTGATCCAACACTTTGAAACCTTTGAGCATATCTTGTACATCAAACACCAGGCCGTGACAAACATGGTTTGTTATTTTCTTAAAGTCCAAGTCTTATGAGTTAAGTATTTTTTGGCCAGGTCTGGTTACAGGCCTCAGTGCTTCCGCTCAGCTGCCCTTGTAGGCGGATATAGCAACGTAACCTTATCTACAAAGCCCTACCTTTCATTATTTCCAATTCATCAGTTCCAGGATCAGCAGTCTGGCTGAAGGTCCCCCCCCGTGCTGCCCTTGTAGGCGGATATAGCAACATAACCTTACCTACAAAGCCCTACTTTTCATTATTTCCAATTCATCAGTTCAAGGACATGACTGCTTCTTGTGGTTTCAATTCCTGATATCGTCACCTGAAGTCAGTTGCCAAAGAGACCCTATAACTTACAGGGAGTTTGAAACTCGGTTTAGTTTGGTTTGGTTACAGGCAACTTTTGCTTCAGCTAAGCTGCCCTTGTAGGCAGATACAGCTGTGTAACCCTATCCTATCCAATCCTATCCTTTAAACTCGGTGTACAACAAAGTTACATGGTCCCACTGCGCCTGCTTGGAGGCTGGCCCCAAGAAGCCCTAAACTTTACAAAGCTTGAGCTGGCTATCAACAGCTTGACCCTCAAAGTAAAGCATTGGTGAGAAAGGGGAAAAACTGCTTTGGAAGTAGGAAACAATACGAAGAAGTGTAGAAAAGAAAAGAAACACTACGTAGGCAGTGAACACTCCTGGAAGTGATTAGTAATATAGAAATTTCTATATGACATAGCGTACATGAACCAACAAGAACCAGATAAATTGATTCTTCAGGGCATTGTTTGGACTCGAAACATACAATGCATCCATCAGTCTATGAACATAAGAAGTGAAGGAGTGAAATTCATTAATTTGATTCCTTGTATCAGTTGTTAAAATACGCTATACCTGTTGGCTTTTTTACAGGATGAATTGACATGGAAGCTGTACACGGGAAAGCCCCTTAAGGAGCCAGCCCTACCAGGAAGAGAGAAGACTTAGAACAGCCACAACATCCTTGCTGGGCACCTTCAGCGCCGAGCCCCTGAGCGCAAATTTGCAGCGTGCAGGGTGAATTGAGCGCACGAAATCAATCAGAGTCACACAGGTGAACAAAATCCTTAATCAGTACAAAGAGTGTTACACTGCCTGGACACGTCTCCTTCTCTTTCTATCTACTCAAGCAGCAACCATGAGGTGACAACCACGCAACGATGAGGCAGTAACCATGAGGCAAGGGCTATGAATGGAGGTACCCAAGCAATATGGCAAGGGCAAGATGATGCACTCAAGGCACCCAAACAATATGGCAAGGGCAAGATGATGCACTCAAGGTACCCAAGCAATATGGCAAGTTGATGCACTTAAGGTACCCAAGCAATATGGCAAGGGCAAGATGATGCACTCAAGGTACCCAAGCAACATGGCAAGGGCAAGATGATGCACTCCCTGCACCCTGTCTGTATTGAAAATCTTTAATACATGGTGGCTTTTATATTGTATCAAGAGCTGTGGTGCTCAACTTCTCTGAGTGTCAGCTGAGGCTCTGTAAGAAGGATGGCGGAATGCTGCTCTTGACATGCCATCTTTTGCAGGTCAAGCAACAGAAATTCCGTTTCCATGTTTCATATTCCGTTTTGCTTCAGCCACTCTTGCAGGCCGAACCGAGCATGCAAATCTACAAGTTGTTAACTTGTATTTTTGTTCAAGCCGATGTGCAGTTTGCTCCCTTCTGATGCAATTGCATAAGTGCCATGTAGATAGGCATAACGTGAAACGTGCTTAAATAAAAGGCTCAGTGGGCCTGGGCTGGCAAACAGCCCTATTTCTGGCGTATATCACACATATTTTATCCCACCACACCCCAACCAGAGGTCATGTTGACCCATAATACCACAAATGGGTATTAGGCGATCTGGAGCGCAGCAAAGTGAACTGGACAAATCATTTTTTTTGCCTTTTCCAGCCCACCTCCTGTCAGGGGGCCATATAAGTTTCCTATTGGAAGGCGCGTGTGAATTTCGGTCTTGTCTGGACCCTAGACCCCTTCCGCCCAAAAAGAGTACCAATCTGCTGCTCCTCTTCAAATTCTGCACACTTACTGCAGCCATCAGTTGAGCCGCAGCAGAGTTATGGGGCGATAACTGCTCCTCTTCAAATCCTGCACACTTACTGCAACCATAGATGAACCACAGCAGATTTATGGGGCAATAAATGCATCGCGGACGCTCATGCATCTATATCCTGCCAGGCACCCACAGGAAGCTCGCAAGTCCACAAACTGCCTTCCTGACTTCAAGATCCAATTGAGCACTTGAAACTGTCGCTACCCTGAAAGCTTGGCTTGGTTTGCTGCACTTCTACCTCCATGCCACCTGCTGCTCACAGCCATCTGTCCATGGCACTTACCCCTAGTCTTGGATACAGATACCCCCCCCCCGCATCAAATTAGCATGAAAAGGGACCCAGTTGACAAGTCTTGAGCCCAGGAATCTGATGATACACTTCAAATTCTGTAGATTTGCTCAGAAAATTCTGGAGGGGGGTCCCAGAGAAGTTGAAAACTGCTCAATCCACCCACCCACACCCACACCCTCTGAACGCACCCTAACATATACCTAGGGATCAGCTCATCAGCTTTACGCCACATTTTCCAGTGCTGTATAGATAGTGATATATGGCAATGTATACCAATGCCGCTCCCTAAAAAATAGCATTTAGCGCTACCGTACAGAAATGGACTCATCCCGCACCCCCCAAATAGTTTATGCAACCACGCATCAACCACGTACCCTTCCTATAAATATTTGGCACAATCGCGCATCAACCACGCAGGGGCTTTTGCCCCCAAAGCTCATGGGGCATTGTCTCAACGAGTGTTCAATGTCTTCAATTCCTTGGAAATTCAAGGGGAGCTCTGAGGTGCACGCAGGTGTTGGCGCTCTGCCCTCTCTCTCACACGCACATCCACACACCCACCCACCCACACATGCATGCATATGCAAGCATGCACAGACACACATATACACACACGCACATAGGCATGCAACATGTGCAGCCACAGGCATAAGCGCCACAAGGGGCCAAAGAGAGGTATGTGGTCAAGGGAGGGACCTTAGGGAAGCACATGATGCCGCCGCTGCTGCTCATACTGTTCCTGGGGCTATGGCTCCTTCTCGCACTTCTGCCCCTGGCCCCTCTTACTATTCCTGGGGCTATAGCTCCTTCTCGCACTTCTGCCCCTGGCCCCTCTTACTGTTCCTGGGGCTATGGTTCCTTCACGCACTTCTGCCCCTGGCCCCTCTTACTGTTCCTGGGGCTGTGGTTCCTTCACGCACTTCTGCCCCTGGCCCCTCTTACTGTTCCTGGGGCTGTGGTTCCTTCACGCACTTCTGCCCCTGGCCCCTCTTACTGTTCCTGGGGCTATGGTTCCTTCTCGCACTTCTGCCCCTGGCCCCTCTTACTGTTCCTGGGGCTATGGTTCCTTCTCGCACTTCTGCCCCTGGCCCCTCTTACTGTTCCTGGGGCTATGGTTCCTTCTTGCACTTCTGCCCCTGGCCCCTCTTACTGTTCCTGGGGCTATGGTTCCTCCTCGCACTTCTGCCCCTGGCCCCTCTTACTGTTCCTGGGGCTATGGTTCCTTCTTGCACTTCTGCCCCTGACCCCACTTCAGTCCTACTCGGTCTGGGCTATGATACCTGCTTTTACTTCTACCCACAACTATTTGGCCAAAGCAAAATTGAAACGTTTTCGGGCTACCCCGGGCTGGCAAGGGGTGGCAAGAGCTGCGCCCTTGCCAGCTCCGGTTTGCGCAAAGCTGTGATTGTTCTTAAAATTTCCGGGCGCTGCGCGGGCTGAACGACACTGTCAAACTGTGTGCTTGAGAAAGCTGCATTTGACAAGCTCACAAAACAGGCAACATTTTGCAGCAGGACTGACAGTCCAAGATTGGGGGAGCCTTTTGTCGGGAGCATAACAAAAACACACCCATTTGGGGATCAAGTTGTCCTCCCTTGCAAACCTGCGTAAGCCCATGCGTCCAACGGAAAGGAGAATACAACTAAAGTATAAAATTATCAAGTGGCCTTTTAACGGCAGCAGTAGATACCACCATGCGTGCATAGGTGTCGGTTCTTCGCATCATGCCCATAGAGATGCCAGGTGTTGGTAGGAAGCGGGCAGGAGTAGAGGGGTTGGTTGGGAGCACCATGGTCTTTTCCACCCATAGTGGTCAAAGTAACTTGTTCCATTGAGCATAATACATAAGGTTAATGTAATAAAGGTATGTTCACATTTCAAGTCAGGCACAAGCGTCTCAGCCTTGCCGGTATCCTTGTTGAGCATGCCAACTGCATTGTCAAGCCTCAAGCCACCCCTCATAATTCCGACTGCATTATGACATCATTCGGGCTAACCCTAAACCCTAACCCTAAACCCTAAACCAGACACACTTTAAAAATAGTGCACAAGCATGTCCGCTGCTCTGGCATCCCTGTTGAGCGCGCCAAGCGCAACATCAAGCTTCAAGTCTCAAGTCACCTCATACAGTTTTGACTGCATGATGGCCTCATTCAAGCAGGCATATCTCGGAAGTTGTGCGCAAGCATGCCTGCTATGCTGGCACCCTTGTTGAGCACGTCACACGTGTTTCCATCCCCCCAGTAAGCTCTCCTGGCCGCTAATATACATGACTGGCCAACATACCTTGAAATTTGTGCACAAGCGTCTCTGCTGCGCTGGCATCCTCCTCTTCCTCCTCCACCGCCAATGTGTCCCGGTGAGCCTTGATGCGCTTCTGCAGGAGATTCAGCCGCCTTTGCTGGGAGGCCAGCATGCTCTCCGCATCCTCTGCTGCCTGCATGTGTGTGCGTGTGTCCATGGAAATGCACCTGGCTCCAATTCCTGTCCAGTGGCAAACATGGAAAGGTTAGCATGCCCTGTTCAGCTACCATGGTAAGGATAACAAAACAGAGGATGTATATTAAAAAAATACACATATATGCAGTACTGTATATGGAGAGTGTGACAACTAGAGTAGAAAAATTTGCAGAGGAATCTAACATGGTACGCGCGCTTGCTCAAGTTTGGCAGACTCGCTCAAAATTTGACAGAATGGTGCTTTATTCCGGCCAGCGTGAAATGACATCCTCTCACATTGAGAATCCAAAGCAAGCTCATGTTACCCTGCAGCTTACAACGCAAGAAACAACCTGGAAACCTACAGGCACTGCAGCAAAATATATACATATACATGTATATATACATCCAATGGGATGGAATGGAAGTGTGATGAGGCCTTTGATAGCTGGCTAGTCAGGCGGAACCCAACCTCAACACAGCCAGCATTTTGGCTTGCTAGTCTTTCCTTTTTGGATTTTGGCTAAGGAGCTGCCTGCCCTGCGTTCGGTGTGTTGGGTAGTTTGCACGAACAAACACGCACACCCAGGTCACAGTCGCACCCAGCACAGCCTTACCAGCAAAGCCAGGTCTGCTTCCTCGCGCTTGCGTTTCGCGTGTTGGGTGGTGTGCATGACGAGGTTCTGCATGCCGGTCAGCTCTTCCAGGTCCCTCTGCAGCAGCGCCTTGGTGGATTTGCAGTACTGCTGCCACTGCTCGTCGGAGTAGTGCACCCGCATACCTGCCACGTTTGGCAAGGGATGTGGGGGCAGCTGCAGCAGCTGCCCCTGCTGCTGCCCCTGCTGCTGCTGCTGCTGTTGCTGCTGCTGCTGCTGCTGCTGCTGCTGCTGCTCTTCTTTCATCTTCTGCTCTTGCTGCTGCTGCTGCTGCTGCTGCTGTTGCTCTGCGTTGGGCTCCTGCGGCTGCTGCTCTCCCTCCTCCTGCCGCTGCGGCTGCTGCGGCTGCGGCTGCGGCTGTGGTTGCGGCTGCTGTTGCTGCGGCTGCTGCTGCTCCTGTTGCTGCTGCAGCAGCTGCTGCTGATACTGCTGCTCCTGTTCCTGCTGCTGTTGCTGCTGCTGCAGCAGCTGCTGCTGATACTGCTGCTGCTGCTGCTGATACTGCTGCATCAGCTGGAGCCGCAGCTGCAAGACCAGATCAAGAGAGGGCACACTTGTAGGGTAGGCCAATTTTGTGTAAATGCGCTGTGTATATATATCAGCATTTGGGCAGGGAAATCACAATACATTTGGCATGTGTTTATGGAATTGGCCAACCCTACACACTTGGGGTGTGAGTTCACATTGTGCAATCGGCCTTATCGGAATCCAATTGCAAGTCTCGGTCTCTGGTTGAGGGCCTCGCTGCACAGTAAGGAGCAAAGCAAGATGCGAGCCAGGTGCAGGCTACAGTGGAAGTTTACCCAGCCCATACTATGGGCCATAGTTACAGGGGAGGTCGCGGTTGGTAATTGCGTGCTTGGTGAGCATATGGGGACACCAGGTCACAACACACAAAGCACAGGGGCCGTCCTGAAGCACGATCTGAGATAGCTACGTTTCCCGTCCCAGGCATGATGCAAGCTCACGAGCACATGCGCACGAGGCACCTCTGCACCATGAGCACAAACGTGCACTAGGTACATCAGGCAAGCTGGTCAAAGTGCATGTGTGTGTGACAGCTTGTGCATGTAGCTTTGCTGGGGGAAGATGCCTGCATGCACCCTGAGACAACCGGGAAAAAGAGCTGAAACAAATAATCGTATCAAAAAGTGAGCGGCCACACTGCAAGGATGAAAGGCAACCTTGCAGGATTCCAAGGGATTGCAATTTGGACTTGGAGCACATTCAAATGGTCAGGCACAGACCCCATGCATGGCACATGCTGCCACTCGGCGTTGTTTGAGGGTACACCATGTGAATGATGTATAGTTCATGGTGCACTTAGTCAGGTAATGATTCAAACTGGACATTACCTCAGGAGTGCCGTGGAACACGGGCAAACTTGGGCCTTGAGGGGCGGCTGCCAGCTCATTCAAGCTGTTCATGTGACGGTTCTTAGGAGGCGGATTCTCCTGCAGGCGCTTCTCAATGAGGGGTAGCAGTGCCTCTGCTGCCTGCACAGGTATGTCGTATGGAGGCATGTACTCATCTGCTTGTTTCTTTATGAAATTGTTACAAGCTGTGTGTAAAATGCTTTGAAAAGGTGGTATTTGGTGCACAAGCAGCATTGGACATGGTCAGAGCAAGGGGCCCATGCTGTACTTGCCTTGCTTGTGCCTCGGTATTCCGTGGGATTGGTTCCGAAAGCAAAGAACCATGCACCTTTTGGACCAGGCTCCTGCACATGCAAAGAGTGCAAGAGCACATGGTGTCGTGTCGGTTCTTAGACGCAGCAGAGCATCAACCTCAACAGGCAGTCAACAGAGAGCAGTCAAAAAAGGAGGCAACTCGAACCTACCCGGCGTGAGGTGACCCCTATCTCCATCATGATGTCCCTCAAGGCCAGGGGCCCAGGGTCTGAATCTCCCAGTGCTGCACAAGGAAGCAAGCGACAGGCAGGATGAGAAGTGAGTGCAGATTAAGGCTTTGCTGATGCACCCAGCAAATGATGCTTGCCTCCAGGAATGGCCACAACACAGATCCACAGGACGAACATGCCCGGAGTGAACCGTGCACAGTAGCTTCCAAAAGTTGCAGTCCACATGGAGCAGCAGACCATGCCCAAGAGAGCTAAGCAAGCATTCCATCATAGCCTGCAAGCCACCCCTAGCAACAACACGAAACCACAGCCCAGAGCTGGCAAAGGGAGAGAGAGAAAAGAGGGCAGGTGTGTCCTAGCCACCTTCCCAGTGCCACAGCTTTGTGCCCGACCCACCAAAGGAAAGCTTCTCAATGATACTCTTGTGGCTGGTTTCTGGGTTGTACTTTGGATCGTGCAACCCCACATAAGGGATAGGCCCAACAAGTCGTGGCGCAAAGTTTTGGAACTGCATGTGCACCGAACTGCCTCCGAGCTGCCCAGGGGAGTGGCGACTTAAACGTGATCACAATTCATTTTACTAACAGTGCCGGCGGAGTCGTTTTTGGTCGTTCGGAGCACATGAGAAGTTGGGTGATGACCAAAATCACCACCAACCCCCACTTTTTACACTGCACCTCAGCTCATAACTCAAATTGCATTCGAATCAGTATATCTTACTTGCTTCGATGATACCTCCACCCCATCAGAAACCTGTTCACAGCATTGCATAAGAATATCCAATGGTGGAAGATTTAATGTATGACACACACACACACACACACACACACACACACGCGCGCGCGCGCGCGCGCACGCATACACACACCCAGGGGGCGAACAAACAGCGGGTGAAGTACAAAGTGGTGGGGGCCTCCAAAATGCCTCCTCCTGGCTAGGGGGTACAAAAATCACCGCCCCAACAATGTTGTCCAACAGGGGGCACGTGCTGTACAGCACCCTGATTCGCGATGTGCTGCGCGGGGCCATCCCTCATCATCGGGACACACCCCAGCCAATTTCAATCCACAAGGCTTGCTTGTAAGGACACGAGGCTGCTTTGTTTTGAGATTGAAACAGCATGATGACCTGCTTTGCGCAGTGATGTTTGAACGATTTTGAAGGGAAAACATGATCATGTTTTCCCTCATGAGACCTCCCTTCTTGTACTCATTTGCTTATAGTATAGGATAGGGTAACATAGCTGTACCTGCCTACAAGGTTAGCTTAGCTGAAGCAAAAGGTGTAACCAAACCAAACCAACCTCGTGTACAAATGTCAATTGGAGACAAGTCCTAATGCTGAAGTCAGAAGTGTCATATCCTGCGAGAATCACACATACTGTCACTCTCCATGAAACAAGCATGCAAAGTGTATCCACTTGCACTCTAGAGATAGATCTATCAGGATTGCAGAAATATCAGATTCCAGGAAAGAACACACTTCCGTGTTCCCACATGATGTTCAGAGGAGTTCATTTGCTTATGATTTTTATGCACTGTCATCCTTGTAGCAGAACCAATTCCTAAGAGCCAAAACTAAAATAGTAGTCTATGCTATGCACAACCAGCGAGCATGAAGGAAATACTCCACTATTAGCTGTTTAACGCGGCGTTAACACTTATTGTGAGTCCCAACCAAACTGGTGTTAGGATAGGATAGGATGGGATTACATAGCTGTACCTGCCTACAAGGGCAGCTAAGCTGAAGCAAAAGGTGCCTGTAACCAAACCAAACTAAACTTGTGTAAATGTCAACTGAAAGCCTTGAGCTGAAATGTCAACTGTAAAAGTTACACACACTGTCACTAAAAATAAACAAGCATGCAAAGTCATGCACAAAAACACCATAAGGCTGTAGTGTCAGGAAAATACACTTTTGTGTTGACTGGTGTTAATCCAGTGGATTGTTGGCCATCTATCCAAATGAATGGAGCCATAACCTTGAGAGCCTAAATAAATTATTAAGAAGTGCTATCAGCATGTTCATATCATACATGTTGTTACACCTTGGATACCTAAAAATCTGTTTGAAACAGGAGAATGACCATTACTGAAGGGGAGTCCCAATGAAGCGGGCTCATGTGCCTCTGTTCCCTTACATGATGCCGTGAACAGTGCTCCCCCTGCGCCCCCCCCCCCCTTCTCAACCAATGCTGTGAATTGGTCCTTGGCACACGTTTCATTAAAACAAGTTATTTTGCATCAGGGCCACTAGAAGTGAGCCTTTGTTTGTCATGGAAAATCTATTTGTGGAGGCTTTTATTTGTTGAGTGTTCAGGGATCTGCAAATCCTGTAAAGCAACTTGCTTTAATGCTTGAAGAAGACCTGCACTGCCTATGTCCATGCAGGCAAGGTCTGCCCCAGGAGGGCCTTTGCTGATATTTTAAAGATAACTTCCATTGACAATATTGTGGTGCACGATACCATTACCATATTTGACATGATGGATTGTTTGCACATCGAGAGAATGTGAAGGGCACTGTGTGGCTCCCTACAGAGGGGACATCATGTCCAGCGATTGTAGGTTAGTGGAAATTTTTAAGCATACAGCATGCTTTTGATTAAAAAGGGTACCTGTGCGGTAGTTGAAAATGTTTATGAAAGGAGTGTTGGCATGGACCACAAGGCATTGCTGACCCTTATGAACTGTGGGAACAAGGCTCTGATAGCAAAAGTAATATCGTGTTTCAGTGTTAGCCTTTCCAGTCTGTGTTTTGAATGCATCTGCGTCCTCAGAGCATCACGAAGGTTGGAAAATGTTTGAATTTTGGGGAAGCTGAGTGGGACATTCTGATGTACATGCATGGGTGCGGGCAGCTTCCTTGAAGGCAAGCCAGGTGGTGTCATGAAAAGGATTGCCTTTAAAGTTGACATAAGGAAGAAAGAAAGAAAGACTACGCAGTCCAAGTCTGGCCGCGTGCATTAAGGAAAGGTCACCTGTCCTGAAAGGCAGGGCCCCACCACACAGACCAAGAGGAAGAGGTGGCACAGAAGTCTACACCAGCAAGTTGGCCTCCACCATGGGACCTACGACACGACTGTCAGGCAGGCCCTGTCCAGCAAGCTCAAGACCCACCCCTAAGACATAAGGAAAGGTTGTGTCTGAAGGGTGTCATCACCCTGAATAGCCTGGTGTTTGACAGTGGCTCCTGTGCATTTGTCACCTACAATTCCAGCATCAGATTTAACCTTGTGGAGATAAGTAGGGGTAGCTGAATTTTGCACAAGCTGTATGATTATTTCAAGGATGTAGCTTTGAACATGCCGGTGGTGAAGCTCTGGATACACTGTTTGTTTTCTGGTTTGGTGGAGTTAAGGAAGGCTATCAATGGCAATTTGAGTGTGGCCCTGGAGAATGGCAGCTACTACTGCAGTACTAATTCAGTCCTTACAACGGTGTTGGCGATCTCTGCTCCATTTGGTTAAAAACACATTTGGGGCTATCATTGCCAGGGTGATAGGCTCCTGCTCCTTTTTCTTGTTTTTCACGTGTACGGCAGCTGCTATTCGTGTATGCCCACTCTTTCCAGTTTTTAACTTAGCGACCCAGATTTGGGCTAGACGTGGTTTGTGGCAAGAGGGATCGTTGCTTTGGACAATGTTCTTGGGGGTGTGCTGTAGGTCAGAAAGTAGTTTTTCATATTTCTTGAATCGAGCCTCATTGTCTGGGTTTCTGGCATTAAGAATTGGATCGTTATCGATGCTTGTTTTCCACCAGTGTGCACCAGGGATGTCTTGTGCTCTGTCAGTGAACCAAATTGGATTGTCCTCATTCAAGCGGATTCTTGCTGAACTATTCCAGACAGCAAAAAATTGTAGGCTCCATGGGTAGCGGGGAAGCATAGTTTCTTGTCGACCCGAAAGGGGGAAGTAGCATAACTGAGGGTTGAGGGTATGGAATCCACCCTACTAGGAATTAAGGAGTTTTTAGTATGGACACTTGTTGCATGCTGTTCAGGTCAAGCGCCCAAATGCATCTCCAAGTTCGCTTGCAGCATTCTTTGATATAAGCAGGCATATCATATGATTTCTGGGGAAGCACTCCACCAGATTCATCATCAGGGCGTAATTATGCCTACTTGCCTGCTGGCTTTCACCAAAAGCATTTACGCTAATAATGAGTACATCTTGGGGGATGGCTGCAAGCAAGTACGTGTGCGCCCTCATCTTGGAGTTGGGCAAGGCTGCCCACTTTCACCCTGGTTGTTTTCCTTGTACATCAACAATGGTGGATGGTGGGCAGAAAATGTGCAAGGGGCTGTCACACTGGCAGGCAATAGTGAAGTGCACATCACGCACATGCTGTATGCACACGCTTGACCATGATAGCTCAACAACCATGTGCAGCACACTCTCGTTGCTGCAGACTCTTGTCATGACAGCTCGACATCATCATTGGGTGGCATGTCATGCTGAATCACCGTTACTGCACATTTACTGTTTTCAAAGCAGGTAATACAACCCTTTCCCCGTGGTGGCGCCATGAGATGGTTTAACGTCCAGGGTTGCCTATAACCATGCAACAAAGGACGGGTACACTCGTGCTGTTGGCTGGAGTTGCGAGTGCACCGGCTTAGCTCTTCTTCATGTTGCTGCTAAGCTGCTCTTGGTCTTGCTGAACAGTTCTGGCTTGGCTGCAGCACGTAGAGAATGTCTGGGGCAGACACAGCGTTTGGACCAGCTTCACCAGGTTAGGGTTACATCAGAGACAAGGCACCCCTGGCACAAGGCCAGGGATAACAGAAATAGCGCCAAACCTCAATGGAAGGTGGAACAGAAGGTTGAATAAGAGAGAGCATCCAACAAAATAACCCCACTTAAATACAGGTCACACCTCACACTCTAGGTTTTGCAGCGATTCAGCAATAACCACGATTTAACGTGACAGGCACTTCCTTTGAAACCTTAATCTATCCATGGCGCGCCCTCTTTTGTCCCTCTGTATTTGCATCTTGATTAGGGCAAGCACATGCTGAGAAACATAGTGTGCTTCCATTAACATGCACACGCCTTGAGAGTTGGGGCTTCACTTTGGCAGGGGCATACATCTGAATGTGATAAGAATGATCAAGGAGGACTCCAAGGCAAAAACATGTCGTTTTCCTTTGTTCTTGCATTCCTATGTGTTCTCTCAGAAGAGCTTTTGCACATCTATTTTTTTAATTCCGTTCCACTCACATAACCATTCTGGATCAATCAGGCGCTTTTACTACACTATGCCAACACGCTTGTTGCCACTAGGCGTGCTATTGAAAAAACAATACTCCTCACAGCCAGGTTCTGGGCGCTTCCAGCAACCCTCCAGATCCCCATTAGCACTTTCTTTTTTGCAGCTTTGTGGTGGAGGGGGCTCACGGCTCTTCTGAGCGAACGTGTCTCCTTTTCCTTAATTGATATACGTAGAGTTCATCCTTTTTTTCTTGCACTTAATCTAGTTCTGAGGATGTCTTTCATTTCTTGCAGAAGCAAACTAATGAGACTTATCGTCTTATTTCTGAGGTCGTGGATATTTTGTTGTGGCTGGCACAGTTCAGCAGGCCAAGCAGCCAAACAATCTGGCTGAAGGTCAAATTCCCTTGTAACCTTGTAACCTTAGAGTAGGGATTGGTGCTCATTGGATCTCCCCAGCTTGGTAGGAACATGGAAGTTGCTTTTGCATCAGCAGTTGTAGTCTTGTAGAATAAATGGCACGTGTTAAGAGTGAGGTACATTTCATGGTCATCACAGATGGAATGGCATGACAAGAAGCCTGAGAATTACAGCGGCAAAAAAAGTACAGCTACCGACTCCAGGTGTCCTTTGATAAGTAGAGGAGGGCGCAAGGGGTGGGGGGGAGAGGAGCACTCAAAGCTAACCACAGTCACTCCACCTGCTTCCAAGGTCCGTGACCCTAGCCAGCTCCTTCCAGAACAGAGGCACACCCTCCGTACCATTTTGTTAGGTGTGGGCAGGGTCATCTACTCTTGCCACTTATGAGCCCCTTATAGAGCTTTGCCTTGAAAATCATGAGGCCACCAAGCTTGCCCTGAGGCTCCATGCTCATTCTGTTTAGTACGCTTACAAAATTGCTAGCACCAGACGTGCTCTCAAGAAAGCGTCTGTCAACTCACACCACCAAGGTCAGGCACAGGGTACTGCTAGTTACCCTCCTGATCCCCCTTGACCCCTTTCCTCCTCTCGTCAAGTGCTGAAAGTGGATTTACACCTTGCTGATAGGGACGATTCTTGTTGGTTTGCACATGTGTCTAAGTTATTTAGTGGCATGCGCAATGGGGATGTGTTTCAACAGAAAATGCTGAGTGCTTCTAAAATTCCCTTGCAGCATTTTATGGGGGATTTGAGGACAGACAGCATAAGGTATGGAGGGAAGCGGATGCCCTAAGTTCCCGAGAGGTGAACAGGAAAGCAGTGACATACATCATTGGTGTGGAAAACCTCTAAACCAAACAGCACGCACACCCTTTTGTATCACATCATATTTATCTAAGGATCTGGATACAGGAGTCATGAGGAATGTGAGTAGGTTTAGGCTTCGTGCCCACTGCTTGAAGGTCGAATCCTGTAAATGGTGGGTGGTTCAACTATATGTGGTAAGTGTGAATGTGCTGAAGTACAGGACGAGAAACATGTTCTCTTCTATTGCAATTGCTTTGAGGTGTGTAAGCTGCGCAGAAAAAAATTCTTGATTGTCCATCTCAGGATTTGACAGAACTGCGCACTCAGTTCCAGCTCCTTTTTAGCTCTGTCCCCCCAAGCAGTGCATCACGCCTTAAAAACTTCATGAACCAGGCTGATGTCCTAGGATTAGCCAAGTTCGCGTCTGCATGCCTGAAATACTGTGACTGAGCTTCTAGATAATATTGTTTTTTAGATTGGTCTGGTTTGGTTACAGGCACGCTTTGCTTCAGCTAAACTGCTCCCGCAGGCAGGTACAGCTATGTAACCCTCCTGAGTTTGGGGTATGCGCACATCTTTTCAAATGCACTCATCCCCATGTTTGTTCTCTTTGGCTTAAATATGCTCCCTTATTTTCTGGTCCTCTCCTCTCTTTATCTCACTCTTCCAATAGCGTGGCTCCCTACATACCTGGCATTCACCATGTACAGTCTTATCATATCTCTTCTTTCTTAAATCAAAACAATAACAAGCTTTTTCCTTTTCTACATGAATTTAGTGTTTGCTTTTTTATGAGCAGGCTAGCAGTCAACCGTTTTGACTGGAGGCCTTCTTTTTCCTGTAACCTGTAACCTGTATGCGCACATGTATGCTTTGTTGGAGCTACACATATATCTGTCAAACCTCTGGTTGCTGAACACGTACCTCATCGCTATCCTGGCAAACATGGGGCTGTACATGAGTGTGGCATGTTTTTTTGAGAAACAATTTGGGCAACTTCTACGCTTCCTATATATCTCTGTCCTTTTAAGCAACACAAAAACAGTTGTAGACTTCAAGCTAATCTTTTAGTTTCAAGCTTAGGTCTGGTTTGTTTGCAGGTATCTCTTTATGCTTCAGCTAAGCTGCTCTCGCAGGCAGGTGCAGCTATGTAACCCTTTCCTTTCCTTTCCTTTCCTATGTAACCCTTCCCTTCCCTGCACAAAAATTATGAGGACCTGTTCATTGATCTTTTTGTATCATTACATACTGTTGCCCAGCTTCCAGACGCTGAACTAACTCCTTTCTTGGCGAGCTTCCGCATGTTTACTGATCTTGAGATCAATTCTTTTCTAAATCAAGACTCGTACAGGTGTTCCAAATTTTTGTCAGAATTGGTTTCAATTCTTGATGCTGGATGAGAATGTTTCACCAGCAGCCGATCAGCCAGAGTCTCGGGCTGTAGGCCAACCCCCTTGTAACCCCTTTCCTCCTCTCAGTGGAGGGGATACACAGCGCTTTTGCCCTAGCTAGCTTGCTAGTAAGGGGATTCCTTAATGCACGCAGCTGGACCTCAGGTCAAAGCCAGGCTGGGTCTTGTGGTCTTCTCTCTTATTTTGCTCTAATTTTCCATCTACAGCTAGGTATGCAGGGAGTATTTCACTGCCTGAATGGTTTCCCTTTTATTTTTGACAACTTGAAGCCAGATTTCCTGTTGGTAGCCCAAATGCTGCAGGCTACATACTAAGACCAAAAGAAAGAAAAATAAAACTACGCAGGCAGAGAGGAAAACCTCCCTTCATCAATTAAGGAAAAGGAAACAAACATGCCTTATGGCCTATCGTTTTATTTCCAACCTTATGGATATTTTTTGTGCAGTTGGAACAGTTGAGCAGACCGAGCAGCCAAACTACCTGGCTGAAGGTCAAACCCCATTGTAACGTGTAACTTATGGCCTAAGTTGTTTCTTTCCTTGCCCTCGAAGCAACATTAAAAACAGTTGCAGCATCTAGATCATGACACACTACTGTAGCACTAAAACAAGTTGGGCTGGCATTCATTGTGCCATAATACCAGGTTAACCCACGCACTGCCGCTTCAGTCCATCTTGCTTTCTGTCATCAGCAGCTCTTTAAGTTGCTTCACACACGCCCCGCCCATTCGTTGCACGCTCCTTGCCTCCAGCGATCCCACATCCAACCCACGTGCTTTATCATCACCCTCCTGATCACATGCACGTGCCTCCCCCTCACCTTTCCCCACACCCAGCATCATCTCACCCACCCCAACACCACTGGTAATAGCAGCACCGGGCCCCGCTGCCCATGCATTCCTATCCTGCCCTATCACAGGCTGGCCATTATTTGCAGCGTGCAAGCCCTCATGCTCTTGCCGGAGTGTGCCTGTCTTTATTGACTCTTCCTCCTGCAGGGTCTTGTCGCTTGCTTCGTGACCTGGCAGCTGATGACCCTGGTTTCCATTCACGTGCTGGGCTCCATGGCCATGCCCTTCATCCACGCGTTGGGCTCCAATGGCAACCTGGCTTGCCCGGAGAAGGGGAGCACCACCAGCAGGGGCAGCGAGCGCTTGCTTCAGGGTATGGAGGGCTGTACGAAGGGCGGCGTCGACAACAGGCCCCCAGAGACGCCTGCGCCTGGACTGCTGCCACGCCATGAGCAACAGCTCCAGCGCCGCATGCATGCGTTGCAGCTACAGGGCAGAACAGAGGCATGCGGGAATAGAGTTGCATGAGAGAGAGCCCATTGAATGCCTGAAATCGTGCGGTGGCAAAACTGCAAGTGCCGTGGTGCAATGCGCTCAACCGTAGTACTTGAGTGTTCTGCGTTCTAGGTGCGTTACAGTGACATGGCAGTGTGTGTGTGTGTGTGTTTGTGTGCGTGCTTGTGTGTGTGCATGCGTGCGTGTTGTGTGTGCGTTTGTACACACATTGCTGCCTTACACTTGGGACATGTGTGCATGCACTCGTACCTGCATTTTGGCACCTGAGTCAGAGAGCTTCACCCTGAGAGCATCAGCAGCACAGTCACGCACTGCACCCACCACATCCATCACACCCAGTGAGGGGGTTCCAACCCTTGCCAGCCTCCAGCAGAGTCACGCTCATCAGCAGGGTCGCAACCACCGCACGCATCGCACCTGGCTCAGGGAGCTACACCCCATGCCAGCCTCCAGTAGAGCCACCATCAACAGCGGTCCTCGCTCTTGTCTCTGGCCTGGCCCCTGCTGGGAGCCAGCAGCACCACCAGGGGAGGCCAAAGCGCTGGTCTGCTTGCCGCTGCTTGCGGCAGCACCTGCAGGCTGCTGCTGCGCAGCCGTCAGCAGCTGCCACAGCGCGCCATGTGCCTCCCCCCAGCCTCCAAGCTGGAAGGCCGGGCCCGAAAAGGTGGAGCTGACGCCAGGCACTGCTGCCACCCATGAGCACACCTGCAATGAGAGCAGGTAGCTAACGAGCCATTTTACCAATAGGAGAGAATAAGTGAAATGGGCACACCTGCAATGAGAGCAGGTAGCTAACGAGCCATTTTACCAATAGGAGAGAATAAGTGAAATGGGCAGCCCCTGTCCTGTATAAATGTGGTGGTGACAAGTAGCTCCGGGCCACCACCCAAGAGCGCTCCTGCAGCGACACGCTAAATGGTCGCTTCCCTTTGACAACACTAAGGAGGCCAGGTAAAAAAGCAGTTTTAGGCACCACTGCCACCCAAGGGCAGACCTGCAACAACAGCAGGTACCTAGCCCAGTGGGAACTTGGTGGGAAGCAGCAGTTGGCTCACGATTGAGGATGCATAGTGACAAGGGGTGGCGTTGCAAGCAACGCGGAAAACTGGCAAAGCCCGCGCGTGCGTGCGTGCATGCATGTATGGGTGCATGCGTGTGTGTGTGTGTGTGCGTGCGTGCGTGTGCGTGTGTGTGTGTGTGTGTGCGTGCGTGTGCGTGTGTGTGTGTGCGTGTGTGTGCGTGTGTGTGTGTGTGCGCGCACGTGTGTGTGTGTGTGTGTGTGTGTGTGTGTGTGTGTGTGCGTGCGCGCATGTGCATGTGCATGCCAGCAAGCTGCACCACTGCACCAAGAAGCACTCCAGCAGGATTCCAGAAACAGTTTAGCCGCACTCCAGCTGCAGCCAGGCTGGCCTACCTCTTTTGCTGCTCCTTTGGCTGCCATTGACCAGCTTGCTGGTCATTCCATCGTCACCAAATGGTCCCGCTATTTAGGGAGCACTTCCAATCAAATTAAAAAGTGCAGTCGTCTGATTTAATTCGACCTCCCGCCAAAGACAGAGTCCCTTAATTTACGCTTTTTAGACGCAGCACAGCACGTAACAGCAAGCACCTGGAACTTTTTTCCTGGCCCTCCCCGGACGCACGCTCTTGCTGGTGCAGCGGCGATATAGCAGCAAAGCCAACAGAGGGGGGAGGAGCTGCTGAGGTGACCTGGACGACGCTCTTGAGCTTGGTCAAACCCTCGTGTGGGCCACTGGGTGCACCCCGTTCTCAAATAATTATACAGGACTCATTAAATATTTTAATTATCGACAACCCTATCTCCACGGAACAGCTGAGGGCGACCTGCAAGTTTTTAGGAATTTTTCTTGGGGCATCCCAAATCTCAGAGCCTGAGGTGGTGTGAGTGGGCCACAGTGGCCTGGTGTGAGTAGAGGTGGGAAATTCCCAAACCATAGGGCTTGCCCCCTGAGGCAACGCCCTTCGGGCGCCGCCTCTGAATGGGAGCTTTGCCAAAAAAACAAGTGATTCTGGCCTGCCACTCTTCTGAAGCACGCCTGTGATCAAAAGCACACCTGCAAGACATACAGGTGTGTCAGAGCAGTGCTTTGCACCAAAAAGAACGTGCTGGTACACGACCGTCAGGCACCGCGGTGATGCAACGGGACCATCATACAAAACATACCTCTGTTGTGACGACAATGGTTCAACCCAACATAAAAGAGAGGTGTGCTGATGCTCGGCTGCCAGGCACCATAGTGATGTTGGAGTTGTGATGGGGATGCTGTGGTATGTGCAGTATGATGCGCATGATGGTGATGCTGGAACACAGCTACAGGGCTTTGTGGTGATGCAGTCATACAAACAGAGCAGCATAAAAGCTTGCTCACCTCAGGGCTGCCGGACGCACACAGCAACACTGCAGCGCGGAGCTCGTGGGCGTCTGGGATGGGCCCAAAACGAGGCAGGGCCACAGCCAGGCCTCTCACTACTCCAGCAGACAGCAGAGCTGAGGGAGCATTTAAGCCCCCTGGTGCATGCTCCAAGTAGAAAAGGATGACCTGAGGACAGCAGCACACGCCATAAGTAGGGATTGGGTTTAGCCTATAGCGCTATATAGCGTATCGCGCCATACAGCGTTAGAGAAGACCCCCATGTACCGCTATGTGCCGAGCTGTAGGGAGCGGCATTGGTAAATAGTGCTATTATATTATAATGTTATACAACGCTATATAGCGCTGGATAATGTGGCGTATAGCGCTACATGCCGATACCTGGCCATAAGCACACCTGTTGCACACTCAAAGCGCATGGATCATGCCCAAAACGTTTGCTACACGGCAGAGGCATACGGACCATGCAAAAAGCACAAGAGAACGGTGCCAGACATTTTGCGTTGGTTCGAACCAGGAGCATGCGGACGGACCAGGAGCATGCGAGCCAGGCCAAAATCATACAGATCGCGACGAAAGCACGGGCACGGGAAGCGTGCCTCTTCCTGTGAGAGGCGAACGCATGAGAGTGAGGCAGTGCATGGGAAGGCTGGCAACATGCACATGGCGTAATTGATTTTGAGGTGCAGGATGAATGCACAGGATGCGTACGATGTTGCAGGTGAGTGGGTAGCTTTGGCTGTGACCTTCATACATGCTCCACCACATCCTACAGTAAATGCGTCATTATTTTTGAGTATTTTGAATGTGTTGATTCTGATGAATCAAATAATCAGACTTAGATGACCTGATCTAAATCAGGTAAGATCTGAGTTATCTTTTTATCAGATGAAGGCGATTCTTCATCTTACATCAGCCAGTAAGACGAATGCCGACTTTTACCGCACGCCACAGAGGAGCAACTCTTGTGACAAAAGATATCAGGCGCAGGCTCATTACTTCACATTCCATCAATCATCGACCATCCTTCATAATGCCATCAATGTCTCCTCCTCAGCATCACTGAAGGAGAAACGTCTCACATTCCATCAATCATCGACCATCCTTCATAATGCCATCAATGTCTCCTCCTCAGCATCACTGAAGGAGAAACGTCTCACATTCCATCAATCATCGACCATCCTTCATAATGCCATCAATGTCTCCTCCTCAGCATCACTGAAGGAGAAACGTCACCGGGATTGATGACAGGCATCAAACCCACCCTCTTGAATTCAAGCGCAAAATCTATCTGTCCTAGACATTAGAGAGGCGAAACACATGGCTGATGGTGGAAGCCAAGCATGGATAGAAGCCTGGGGCAAACGGCGGCCAGGAAAAAAAGGCTTTTCAGAAAAGGAGGGGCCTTGCTTCTGACTAAGCAATGAGCGCCACTGGCCGCAAAAAGAAAAGCTTTCAAAAAAAGGAGTGCCTTGCTTCCGACTCAGCCACGAGCGCCACTGCCGCCTGCAGTGCACTGGCCACATATGCTCGGGGGCACCCACTGCACTGCCACTGTTTTAAAAAAACAAAAACAAAAAACACCTTGCACAGAGAGAGAGAGAGAGAGAGAGAGAGAGAGAGAGAGAGAGAGAGAGAGAGAGAGAGAGATCGAAATCCAGCCCCTCACCTTAGCTATGAGTGTGATGGCAGCCAGTGTGTCTGGAGACACGTTCCGCGCAGCAGCCACATCTTCGAGGCATCTCCTCAACACCGGCAGTGTGTGCAAGTTGATCTGGCGCCAGAGGGCGGTGCGGCCTTGGCTGCTGATCTGCGCGCACCGTGTGTGTGTGTGTGTGTGTGTGTGTGTGTGTGTGTGTGTGTGTGTGTGTGTGTGTGCGCGCGCGCGCGTGCGCGCGCGAGCGCACATGCACGTGCGTGCGCACATGTACGTGCACAATAGTATGTCTGCGTGCGTGTATGTGTGCACATGTGCGTATGACGGCAGTGCTCCTTCAGCTGCTCTGCACACATCATGTGCATACATGTACCTCACTTTTACCATGATGATTCAATCTATTGTCACAAAAACGTCCTTACATAATTAATATGTTTTCAAGTATGCTTGCATGTGCTTATGAGTATCTGCACACATTACTCATGTGCTACTCTCGTGGTCTTTCAAATTAGCAGCCAGCATGCTGGCTCATGTACTGTACTTCTTGGTTTACAATAACACCAACAAAAAAAGCAATGCATGGATGATTATGATACGGTTATGATAATAACAATGTGCCATACTTAAGGCCTTATGAGATGGTCGCTGGCATCCTGGCTCATGCACTGCACCTCATTGCGATAACACCAACAAAAAAAGCAATGCATGTACGACAGTGTTCATAAGATTGTGCCACGCTCAGGGTCTTATACACTTAGCTCCACAACAATGGACTGGGCAAAAGCTGCACATGCACACATGGGCCCGGAGTGCCTGGCAGGTGATGTGATTTGGAAAAAAAAGGTGGACTCGGCAATTGCTGCTCAGGCATAACTTTGTCGTTGGCTTATGCACTGTACCTTTTGGGTTCTGCACAACATCCGGAAATGACGAGGCAAGTAAGGATGCGTCAATTCAAAATTGTCCTCCCATAAGCAAGAGGCTGATCTTGGGGCTAGTAAACGCTGCCTACCAGCACACAACGGGTGGTGCGTGCAATCAGTAAAAGGACATTACCACCCACAACGCCTGGCTGGGCATGGCACGGCACCCATGCAAGTTGGAAAAACAACTATTGCTTTTTCCTTGGCGCAGATTGGAAAGTTAGTGGAGTAAAAGAAACCCACATGGTGAACTCACAAACGGCAGCAAATCCACAAGTCTCACCCACCTGGCTGGCAGCGTGAGCGCACAACACTGTATGCACAATGCAGCACGTGCACAGAGCAATGCATGCAAGCATTTACATGAAACAAGCGCCACCCGACAAGTGCAACACCTGAACAACACGCAGGCTAAACCTAGAAGCTAAACCTAGTAAGTTGTGGGCAAAGAGTGGACCCAATAATGTTAGCTGAATAGCTGAAGGACAAGCGCCACACTCACATGGCAGCCAGCGAGGTCGGCAAGCAGCGTAAGCGCAACATTGGCTTCTGGCGCTAGCACGAGCCTCTTCGGCTGATGCTGGTCGCCAGCTGCTGTACTGCCTGTGCTGTAGCCTTGGAGCGCGGGGGGCATGGAAGCCACGCCACACACACCAAGCGTGTCCCACAGCTGCTGGAGACCCCTGCAAAGCAGCACCCACAGCGTTGCGCACGTGCAAATCCATTTGACCCCTGCAAAGCAACACCCACAGCGTTGCGTGCATGCAAACCTGGTGCTTGGGCAGCCACAATGATGTACATGCTGCATGTCTTGCTGGTACCCTCTGGTGTGGCATGCGGGCTGACTCCGTTGCTCTGGCCAGTTGTTGTGGCGAGTTAATTGCAGTGGCGAGGCTCCCTACAAACCCGGCCAGCTTACATGAGAGCAACATGAAAACCATAGGCTTTGGATTTGGGCCCAATGAGGAACAAAGGCTTCAACGAGATCCTATGGGGTCCCGTGGGTGAGTCAATGGGGTCCCCAAATGACACACACATGCTTGAATGGGAGCACAGTGAGGAACGCAGGCTTGCATGGGAGCCCAAAAATGAGCACAGGCTTTAATGGGAGCACGATGATGAGCAGATGTATGCATGTCAAGGAAACTATAGAGGCCACAAGGCATGCCTCTGAAAGGGCAGGCACAATAGGCAGGTAGACGGACAAACAGACAGACAGACGGACAGGCAGAGACCGACTGACCAATGAACAGACAGGCAAAGACAAAGATGGATGGCTATAGACAATCAGACACAGACAAACAGACAAAGCACGTGAAACAGAAAGGCAGGCAACAGCTCATGCATACCCTGCACTGCTGCACACACTCACATTGCCATCTCCTCGGGATGGGCTACCAGCCGACGGCCCAGCAAGCCCACGCAGGCTTGCAGCAGTGGATGCAGATCGGTCGCATGCGCATGCACCCTGCAGCAAAGGAGGCGCACACACACATGCTCATTTCCTGGTTGCCAAACAGCTGCCCAGCAGTACCACACCGGCCTGCAGCATTGGATGCAGATTGGCCGCATGCGCATGCACTTAGCAGCAAAGGGGGTACACACACACATGCTCATTTTTGGGTTGCCAACCAGAAAATCGCCCAGCAAAACCATGCAGGCCTGCAGTATTGGACGCAAGTCAACCGCATGCACATGCACCCTGCAGCAGAGGAGGCACATGCACGTGCTTATTTTGGCTGCAGGCTGGTGCAAGAATAGCAAGCGATAAACTGTAGGAAGTCTGGCTGAAAGGAGCTCAACAGATTTTTTGCGACCATGGGGGCAGAGTCCCTGACTTTAATTAAGAGGAGGGCTTGCAGGCCTTGATTTGAAGCCCCATCTGTCATGGTCTCCTGTGCTTCTGTTGCCAACAGGCTTCCAGGGAGCCTTCTCTGGAGGAAGAGTGCATGGGTCAGCACTGCAAGCATCTACATCAGAACCCTCTTGCAGGCATTGCGCGCATGCCTGCGAGCATGACAGCTGTACCAAAGGTTTGACTGCAAGCATGACAGCTGTGCCAAAGGTTTGACTTGCAGCTATGCCAATACTATCAGCAAGTATGCATGTTTACACCACTCACCCTATCGAACGCAGCAGCTCCATGAGAGCACCACCCGTGTCCGACAGCCGCCACGCATCCAGATCAGGCGCTGCTGTTGCTGTTGCTGCTGCTGTGTGATCACTGTTTCTTGCGTCGTCACGGCCATGGCATGTAACACTGTTGGCCTTCCAGTTGCTGATGCTGCTACCGTTGCTAAGCACACTATTGGAAGACGCTGTGTTGGCGGGTGTGGCAGTGGGATGGATGGTGCTGGCAGTGGTGGTGGTGCTGCTCTTGGCAGTAGCTTCCCCGGTGCCAGCTGTTGGCAATAAGGCATCTAAATGATCTGAGCTCACGAGAGCATGGAGCTTGTGCAGCAGCTCGCCCCACGACCCTTGCCGCCCAGGCAACTCTCCTGCCGCTGCTGCTCCTGCTGTCGCTGTGGTGCAGGGTGTAAGAGGGTGCATGGCGACGCTGTTTTGTGGGAATGGTGCACTCCAGGAGGTGTGGCTGGTGTGCGCATGTGTGGTGTGATGGAGGTATTGCTGGCTGCCATTTGGGATCAAGGGAACACACGAAGGCTCTTCCAAGGGCTCAAACTCCAAGTCATCCGGGTCGGGCTCGGCTGCTTCGACCCCGTCATCCATCACACGCCCAGCATTACCTCCGCTGGAGCCTGTCACTTCACAATTGGGGCTCAGCTGCTGCGACTGTTGAAGGGACCCCCCCTGCTCCACTTTGTTTGCAGCACCCCCGCCGACATCTGGGTCTGAGGGGGACACCCCACCATCCTTGCTGAAACCACCACCTTCTCCATCACCAACCTCAGCCGCGTCAGCCTTAGAGACCTGGTATGTAGCCAGCATGTGCCATGCATCCCATTCCGGCACCCTCAGGGCAACAGCTGTGTACCGCAGCAGCACGCAAGTGCACAGCCGCTGGTAAGCTGCTTGCAGCAGCGCTGTCGCTGATGCTCCCCCTGCTGCTGCATCCCCTGCTGCCGTGTCAGCTATGGAGAGGGAAGGCCCTGGAGCTGCCTCGGCATTGCTGGAGGCAAGAGGGGAGGAAGGGAGAGGAGGGGAAGGAAAATAAGAGGAAGGGGCAGCGCGGATATGCGGAGCTTCTGAGGTAGGAGCGAGCAAGGGTGGGGGCTGCTTTGCTCCATGCACTATGTTGTCCACAAACTTTGCTGTAACGAGGTACTTGCTGAGTGGCCCTAGTCCACCCCCCATCTTGAGCTCCAGGCAGTGCTGGAACAGGTCTGCCAGGGCATTGACTTCCGCTGCCCCGACAATCTGCGGAGGGCAGCATGTGTTCGTTGGATGAGGAGGCTGGGTGAGATATGGAGAGCATATGGCAGAGCAACATGATGAGCATTCCATTAATGTTAAAGGTGCGGGAAAGTGGTAAAGATGCGTGATGTAGACGCATGCAAGAAGTGGTAAGAGCCTGATGGGAGCGAGCATCATAAAAGACACTGGTTTGGTTACAGGCACCTTTTTCGCTTCATCCGAGCTGCCCACGAAGGCAGGTACAGCTATGTAACCCTTTCCTTCCCTTTAAAAAGACATGCATGCTAGAAAAATGGAAACAAGATTTACAGTCATGTTCTTGCTGCGTGTACTTTGGTGACCTGCATGCAGGTGACACGTTCAATCATGCCCTGCGGCCAAGTAGAGCAGTGAATCATAGAGTCCACGCATGCAAACAGACCTCGGGCGTGTGCTCTGCAACATGCTCATATCCATGAACCTGTCATGTCCGGTCCATGCACCTGCACAAGTGCATTTGCAATGTGTTTGCTTTGTTGAAACAAGGTACTTGCACTCACTGGGAAATCAAATTGTAGCTTGGCATAGCCTTCGCATGCCAGGTCTTCCGTGGACGTCGGCCTAGAGGCTGAGGCTTGCAACTGCTCGAGTGCGTCGATCAAGTCTTTGGTGACCTTGTGCTTTTCACCCAGTTCGTCGTTTCGTTTCTTTGCAAACTTCATTTCTTATAAATTATAAATACAAGTCATCGAGTGCAATTTGTGTCGTGCCCAAACGGTAAATTTTGGTGCACCAACTCTCATAACACAATCGTTAAAGTCAATTGGTTCACTTCGGACAAGGAACGACAGCTGGTATGCAGGCTTAAGCAGTGCTAGTATGCAGGCTTGAGAGCACGCCTTGTGGCTTGACCCCCGGCAGTGGTTCCCCTGGGATTGACCTTTGTTAGCCTTTGTTGGGCCTGCCTTGGATTGCTGGCCTTCCAGGTGAGCTCAGATCATGTGTGCTGCCTCTCCGAATGCTCGCCTGTTGCTTCTGGTCATCCACATTCATAAGAATCAGTGATTCTGGGTGCTGAGTGGCCTTGTGCACACCATGATGGCAAGTGTTTTGCATGGTGACGAGGAATCATTCCAGCTGTCTCCCACATCTGTAGGTGGAGAGGGACAACATGGAGGTGTTTGAAGACGAGGTTTTTCAGGTCCGTAGACATTTAAATGTATCTGTATTGCTACAGAGCAGGCCACCTGATGTTTACAATTGTAGATGTATATCTACGTAGATGCAGAATTCGCCAACGAAGCACTCACGTGGGAAAAACCAAGCAACGCACCTGCTGTTGTTTGTGTGCACACTCATGCGCATGCATTCATGCACTCATGCACACACATGTATGCATGCTCACGTGCAAATGGGGCGGATCTTAGCACTGAACAAGGGCAAAGTGTGTCATGCGCTTCCGTGCCCGAAATATGGGAAATACTTCTGGTACACTGTGCCAAGGTTCCTGAGAGAACTAGGAGCAGCTCTCCTTTTTTGTTTTGTCTGATTTGAAGTGTGGGACGAGTGTGTTAGATGCGCAATTTTGTGCCATGCATGCCACCTTGCGTGCATCTTGTACATCATTGTCTGATGCAAGTTTGAGTTTACATTGGGTCCCCCTTTTTCCATTAAAATATGCCACATCATATGACACTTTCCTGCAATTCAACTGGGAGAAATCTGGAGTTCATGGCATGCACGTTTAGAGTTGGCCAATTCATTGATACATCAAGTTGCCTCATTCTTTCATTCACAAGCCTTTGAATGTGCTTGCTTGTTCCAGTTGGAGGGCGACAAATTCCTACGTGTCAGTGACTTTGATGGCGAGGAGCAAATGGAAAAGTTCTCCAGGTGAGGTGGCTGCCGGGACCACGAGCTCCAAAGGCATATCAGCAAAATAAGAATTTGTAGGCAAGTGCTTTGTTGGCTCCTGAAACGACCTACAGTATTCTTATAGGTCATCCTTCCTTCATTCCAATTAACCAAGTGAGGTGGGAAATGCCATAACATGAAATACAGACATGATCTCCACCCCATGAGCCCTTCCTGTTTGATCCAGTTTTCCGCACACAGCGCTGGTGGTCTCCAGGAAATCACCTCCGTGATTTACCGACCAACCTTGATGCTGAAGGACTTCTCCTATACTCACACATGACAAGGGTCCGTATCACATGATCGCTCATGGCGCAGGAGGTTTAAGCTGACAATGGTGACAATGAGCCCAGACAGGAAAGAGTGGGTTTTGGAAGAGTGGCGGGGCCGCCGCAAAAGGAAGTGGGAGCTGATACAGCGCAAGAAGGTTGAGCGCAGGCAGCCGCTGCAGCAAACACCGCGGCTTGTTCAAACCCGGAGTCAGAAGCGGCGCCTAGAGGGTGTGAGCCGCAGCCCTGCCCCAGCCCGCCAAGAACATGGGGCGGCAACCAATGGGGCTGGTCCATCACGACCAGGCCCTCATAGGCAGCAACAGCAGCCACCACGGCAGCAGCAGAGCCGCGCTAAGCGCCAAAACCTGGGTGTGAGCGTGCGGGAGGCGCAGCAGGGCAACGAGCGGGAGGTTGAGGGGCAGAAACAAGAGGAAGAGGAGAGGCAGGAACAGGAGGAGGAGAAGGAGGAGGAGGAGCAAGAGGAGCAGGCGGAGGAGCAAGAGGAGGAGGAGGAGGCAGAGCAGCAGGCGTGCGTGCAGGAGCTTGTCCAGACCATGCAATATGCTGATAAGGATGCCCTGATGCAGCAACTGTGTCAGGACCCACGGGCAGCGCATCAGAGCTTCGAACGCCTGCTGAACAACCATGCGCCTGTGCTGCAGCAGGTGAGCCGCCTTTGTCTTACACCACCAACACTGCCATGTCACAAATGCATGCAGCACCTTGGTGGCTATGCTGAAATGGGTGATACATAGCCCTGTGCTCGGCATACAACAACAAGCTGACACGCCGAAGTCAGTGCTTTGATCTGTGCAAGAAGCTTGCACCCCTCGCTGCGCATGCCCTGCATCAGCTTCTACTGCTGACGCCCTTCTCCTGTCCTGCACAATGTTGCTTTGGGTCGCACTGTTCACGCTGCGCGTCGCTGCTGGGGCACCCTGTGTTGCTGGCAGCAACACGGTTCCTGCAGCATGCCTTCCAGCAGGAGCCTTCCAACATGGCTGCTGCAGGCATCGGAGGCACACTGCCAGATGTGTATGCTGCAGGCATATGGCGTATGCAGCATGCCTTCCAGCATGAGCCTTCCAACATGGCTGCTGCGCTCGGAGGCACACTGCCAGGTGTATGCTGCAGGCATATGGCGTATGCTGCAGGAGGCATCAAAAAGGAAGGCTCCCGGTGATAAGCGGTCGCTTCCCATGCTGGAAGGCACACTGCCAGATATGTATGCTGCAGGCATATGGCGTATGAAGCATGCCTTCCAGCATGAGGAGCGACCGCTTTTCACAGGGAGCCTTCCTTTTTGATGCCTCCTGCAGCACACACCATATGCCTGCAGCATACATTTCTGGCAGCATGCCTTCCAGCATGAGGAGCGGCCGCTTATCACCAGGAGCCTTCCTTTTTGGTGCCTCCTGCAGCACACGCCATATGCCACCTCAACTTTACAGGTTGCAGCATACACATCTGGCAGTGTGCCTCCGAGCGCAGCAGCCATGTTGGAAGGCTCATGCCGGAAGGCATGCTGCATACGCCATATGCCTGCAGCATACACATCTGGCAGTGTGCCTCCGAGCGCAGCAGCCATGTTGGAAGGCTCATGCCGGAAGGCATGCTGCATACGCCATATGCCTGCAGCATACACATCTGGCAGTGTGCCTCCGATGCCTGCAGCAGCCATGCTGTGTGACCCTGCGTGCCGTAAACGTATGCTGCACCTCGACTTTACAGGTTGCACAAGCAAGAGCCTTCAGTCAGAATTCTGGGCTGCCAGCCTGACCTATGCGCATGTGCTGCATTCCCAGGTGTCCCGCAGCATTTCCTCCAGTGCCTCTGCCTTTACCACGAGCCCCGCTCACCAACTAGACGCCCTCGCGGAGACAGCACGGCTCTTGGGGGCGCCAGATATCAAGCCGCCATCACTAGTGATCATCACTGGGCTGGCTGAGGCTGGCAAATCCCATCTGGGAAACCAGGTGTGTGTGTGCGTGTGTGTGTGTGTGGGGAGGGGGGGGGGGGGGGGCTGGAAAGGCCCTTTTTACGGTAGCCAGGTTGCAGCATTTTCTTCTCTACACTGCCAAGCTAGGATTGTGAATTGCAGGCGTCGATGGATGATTGACCAAGTGTATGATTCCCCTTCAGAAAATGCTGCGCATCTTTGCAGTTGATTAGGAACTTCCAGCCCTTTCAGAAAATGCTGCGCATCTTTATAGTTGATCAGGAACTTCCAGCCCCTTCAGAAAATGCTGCGCATCTTTGCAGTTGATCAGGAACTTCCAGCCCCTTCAGAAAATGCTGCGCATCTTTGCAGTTGATCAGGAACTTCCAGCCCCTTCAGAAAATGCTGCGCATCTTTGCAGTTGATCAGGAACTTCCAGCCCCTTCAGAAAATGCTGCGCATCTTTGCAGTTGATCAGGAACTTCCAGCCCACCAACCTGGTGCGGGAGGACGAGCCTGGGCCTGCTCTGCTGGAGGGCCCTGTGAGCCTGGGCATCGACAGCAGCCCCCAGCTTCCTCCAGATGAGCAGGGCTTTGTATACACCTCAGAGGCACAGGTGCCCCACCTTGAGGAAGTGGCGCCAGAACATGATTGGTTCCGGGACCCGGAGGACGTGTTGCTGCCCAGCGGGCAGGATATGAAGAGTGTCACAGGTGAGGTCATGGCGCCAATCATGTGAGGGTCATGAGTGGTTCTTGGACCTGGAGTACTCCTTGCTGCCAATTAGGAAGGACGGGAAGCACCTCACAGTGAGAGGTCGTGAGTTTAGTCACAGGTGAGCACATGGCGTCGCTCACAGGCTCATGCGTGGTTCTTGGACCTGGAGTACTCCTTGCTGCCAATTAGGAATGATGGGAAGCACCTCACAGTGAGAGGTCGTGAGTTTAGTCACAGGTGAGCACATGGCGTCGCTCACAGGCTCATGAGTGGTTCTTGGACCTGGAGTACTCCTTGCTGCCAATTAGGAAGGATGGGAAGCACCTCACAGTGAGAGGTCGTGAGTTTAGTCACAGGTGAGCACATGGCGTCGCTCACAGGCTCATGAGTGGTTCTTGGACCTGGAGTACTCCTTGCTGCCAATTAGGAAGGACGGGAAGTGCTTCACAGTGAGAGGTCGTGAGTTTAGTCACAGGTGAGCACATGGCGTCGCTCACAGGCTCATGAGTGGTTCTTGGACCTGGAGTACTCCTTGCTGCCAATTAGGAAGGATGGGAAGTGCTTCACAGTGAGAGGTCGTGAGTTTAGTCACAGGTGAGCACATGGCGTCGCTCACAGGCTCATGAGTGGTTCTTGGACCTGGAGTACTCCTTGCTGCCAATTAGGAAGGACGGGAAGTGCTTCACAGTGAGAGGTCGTGAGTTTAGTCACAGGTGGGCACATGGCGTCGCTCACAGGGTCATGAGTGGTTCTTGGGCCTGGAGTACACTTGGCAGCCTAGTACGGGGGGTATGAAGAGTGTCACAGATGAGGTCATGGTTTCAGTCACAAGAAAGGACATGGCGCCAACCACAAGGTCATGAGTGGTTCTCGGGCCTGGAGTGCAGCCTAGTAGTGAGGAAATGTAGAGTGTCACGGTGAGGTTGTGGAGTCAGTCACAGGTGAGGATATGTACACTTGTCACGGTTAAGATATGTATGAGTGTTACAGGTGAGGATATGCATGAGTATTACAGGTGGGGATATGTTTGAGTGTTACTGGTAAGAAAATGTAATCAGTGCCACAGGTGAGGATACGTATGAGTGTCACTGGTAAGGATATGTAAGAGTGTTACAGGTGAGGATATGCAGACTGCCACATGCATGGACAGAAATTTGAAATATGTATAGGGTGGCAGTTAGCAGGCACAAAAAGGTGTGTGCTTTGGGCATGACTTTTGCAATAGTTGCCGCTTTACCACTTTGACAAGATGGGGTCAGTTTGTAAGTTCCCATTCTTTCATCACTTCCTCTATGTTCTCCTTTTCAACCACCCCAGCACACATACCAAGCCGATTCTTCCAAAACTCTTCATGCAGGGCTGTGCCTCCATGTCCATAGAACAGGACTGCATAAAAAATTTTGGGAGTGGTGGGCCAGGAGGCTCGGGAGAGTTTCCTGTGATAGACCTTCTTAAATGGCCAAATTAGGACCCTAGCTGGTGGTCCTGCCACATATGTTCTCTTTTGGTGTAGTAAGCTTTGCTGATCCGTTTTTTTTTCCATGGGGTCATCTGTTCTGTAGTGTCTGAGTTCTGGTGTTCGGGTTGGATGAGCACATCCCAAGCTCCCTGTGCAAGTGGAAAGTCCAATCCTTTGTTTTGTGATCATGCCTGCAGGGGAACCAACGCAAAGTCCATGCTTCTTCTGATCGTGCCTGCAGGCGCACCAATACAAAGTCCACTCTTGTGTTTTTCTGACCGTGCCTGCAGGTGCACCATGCATAGTGCACCCTGTCCTGTCCAAGGAGACCCTGGGTAGCAGAGAGCCGTGCCACTACATCATAGAGGTTGAGCACCTGTCTCCAGCTGAGGTGTCGGAGGCCATGCATGATGGGGAGGAAGCTTTGGCATCCACTGCACAGGATGACGATGCACAGGGTGCAGATGCGCAGGATGGCGACGCAAATGCTGAGGGGGCACTTGCAAAGTGTGTGCGTGACTTGAGAAGCAATGTAGACTCAGACGTAAGCGTAAGCATAGACAGCTGATCTGATGGGGCACTTCAGCATGCAGCACCTCTTTCATATGCTAATCCATAACACACATACTGTCTGCCAGTGTGTGTGTGTATTTCTCCGAGTTTACTTATCTGCTTTTACAATTTGTGCATTTCATGCACATGCAGGGCCAGCCTCATCGCAAAGGCGTACTCCATCCTCGGCCTTGATGAGAGCGACCCCTTTCCCAAACCGGCAGAGCGTAGGCTGCCCATGCAATTTAGGGCACAGAAGACCCGCTTCAAGGTAACCCACGCAAGCCTTCTAGAGGTTGAGTAGCCAAAAAATGGGTCAAATGTGCTCTGTTAAGGCGAGTTGCATACCTCCATAACATCCCAACCTTCTCCCCTCATCCCTAGACATCTGCTCATGTTTCTGCTCACCCTGCCAGGTCAACGCCCGCCACCCAGACGGTCCCCTCGTTGCTGGCCGCATCGTGTGGCGCTATTCATGCAGGGGATGCTGGGGCGTGGTCAAGGCTGTCCACATATACGTGCCCAGTACCAAACCCCAGCCAGCATTCATGGTATGCACTTGAGCTTAGGCACTGCTGTGTGCTATGCGTTTGCCAGAATTCATGGTATGCACTTGAGCTTAGGCACTGCTGTGTGCTATGTGTTTGCCAGCAATCATGGTATGCACTTGAGCTTAGGCACTGCTGTGTGCTATGTGTTTGCCAGCAATCATGGTATGCACTTGAGCTTAGGCACTGCTGTGTGCTATGCGTTTGCCAGAATTCATGGTATGCACTTGAGCTTAGGCACTGCTGTGTGCTATGTGTTTGCCAGCAATCATGGTATGCACTTGAGCTTAGGCACTGCTGTGTGCTATGTGTTTGCCAGCAATCATGGTATGCACTTGAGCTTAGGCACTGCTGTGTGCTATGTGTTTGCCAGCAATCATGGTATGCACTTGAGCTTAGGCACTGCTGTGTGCTATGTGTTTGCCAGCACTCATAATATGCACCTGAGCGTAGGCACTGCTGTGTGCTATGTGTTTGCCAGAATTCATGGTATGCACTTGAGCTTAGGCACTGCTGTGTGCTATGTGTTTGCCAGCAATCATGGTATGCACTTGAGCTTAGGCACTGCTGTGTGCTATGTGTTTGCCAGCGTTTATGGTATGCACTTGAGTTATTCATGCTTTAGCAATACGCCGCACTACAGTGTTGCCAGCATGAAAGGCGTGCACTTCAGCCAGCACTCATAATATGCACTTGAGCGAAGGCACTGCTGTGTGCTATGTGTTTGCCAGCATATATGGTATGCACTTGAGCTTAGGCACTGCTGTGTGCTATGTGTTTGCCAGAATTCATGGTATGCACTTGAGCTTAGGCACTGCTGTGTGCTATGTGTTTGCCAGCATATATGGTGTGCACTTGAGCTATTCATGCTTTAGCAATACGCCGCACTTCAGTGTTGCCAGCATGAAAGGCGTGCACTTCAGCCAGCACTCATAATATGCACTTGAGCGTAGGCACTGCTGTGTGCTATGTGTTTGCCAGCATATATGGTATGCACTTGAGCTTAGGCACTGCTGTGTGCTATGTGTTTGCCAGAATTCATGGTATGCACTTGAGCGTAGGCACTGCTGTGTGCTATGTGTTTGCCAGCATATATGGTGTGCACTTGAGCTATTCATGCTTTAGCAATACGCCGCACTTCAGTGTTGCCAGCATGAAAGGCGTGCACTTCAGCCAGCACTCATAATATGCACTTGAGCGTAGGCACTGCTGTGTGCTATGTGTTTGCCAGCATATATGGTATGCACTTGAGCTTAGGCACTGCTGTGTGCTATGTGTTTGCCAGAATTCATGGTATGCACTTGAGCGTAGGCACTGCTGTGTGCTATGTGTTTGCCAGCATATATGGTGTGCACTTGAGCTATTCATGCTTTAGCAATACGCCGCACTTCAGTGTTGCCAGCATGAAAGGCGTGCACTTCAGCCAGCACTCATAATATGCACTTGAGCGTAGGCACTGCTGTGTGCTATGTGTTTGCCAGCATATATGGTATGCACTTGAGCTTAGGCACTGCTGTGTGCTATGTGTTTGCCAGAATTCATGGTATGCACTTGAGCGTAGGCACTGCTGTGTGCTATGTGTTTGCCAGCATATATGGTGTGCACTTGAGCTATTCATGCTTTAGCAATACGCCGCACTTCAGTGTTGCCAGCATGAAAGGCGTGCACTTCAGCCAGCACTCATAATATGCACTTGAGCGTAGGCACTGCTGTGTGCTATGTATGGTGTTTGAGAGTGTTCATGGTATGCACTTGAACTTAGAAAATGCTGCGCGCTATGGCGTCTGACAGCTTTCACGGTGTGCACTTGGTCTTAGGCACCGCTGTGCGCTATGGTGTTTGACAGCTTTCATGGTGTGCACTTGAGCCAGCGATCAAGGTGTGCACTTGAGCTGTTCATGCTTGCAACATAAAAGATGTGCCAGTTAGGAAGAAAGGAGTGCAAAAAGCATGAAGTAAAGGAACAACGATGCTTTCCTGCAGATTCTTTCAGAAACATGTGAGGGCAGCTCAATGTTCGTGCATGCACATTTCAAGCCTAGACGTTTTCACAGGCTTTGAGGTTTTGGATCCAGGAACGCTTTGTTACTAGAGGCCCCATTCAGCACCTCGTCAGCTTGGGCAAGCACTAGTGCGCTGATTGATCTTGTGCAGGTGCTTGCGCTGCTGCTAAATCGCGGCTACACGTTTTGCTCCTTCTGCTGCGTCTGCCACGCCTGAGCGCCGCTGATCAGAGTTTTTTTTTTGTGTGTGCACCTCTGTCAATGCTTAGGATGCCCCAGGCTTGGCCTTCGGAGAGCCTTACCGCTTGGAGAAACTGCAGGACGCCGTGCGCATGTACCCATCATTTGCATTCATCATCTTACTCTCTGGCCGAGATCAATCAGCAAGCGGTGAGCATTGTGCAGATTGCCTTGCGGTTGTGGAAGTGGGCATGGCATGAACAGAAGAGGGTGTTGGTTGTGATACCAATGCAGCTTGCGGGCAGGCTGTGTGGGGGCATTGTGCACATGTAGCTGTCAGAGTGCGTGTAGGCAAGCACAACTGGAGTATTTTTGCACAAAATACTGTTTGTACCTTGAATTATTGCCACAGGTAAGTTGCTTGCATAGGCTCGTTCTGCCTGAGTGATGTTATGGAGTGGCACACTGGATTTTGTGGCTCAGGGCCATCCCAACCCCACATCAGGTCTTAAGGGTTCCTTTCAACAAAGGGACTTCAAAGCCATCATCAACCCATTGAAAATGAAGTCAGGGAAGCAATCAACTGGAATGAATGGCGCCAGGGAAGCATGGAACAGGATGATTAGCATCAGGGAAGCAATAAATTGGAATGAAAAGACCAGGGAGGCATTAATTGGAATCAATAACGCCAGGGAAGCAAATAGCTGGAATAAATGAAGCCGAGGAAGTAAGCAGAGTGGATCGCCGGTTTCACTGAGAGGCCCACTGCCCACCGATTGCATGCAGACCTCCCTTTGTCCTTCCACCGATTCTTTCTGAAAAAATGCCTTTCTTACGAGGGAAGAGTGCACACACACACTCTCTCTCTCTCTCTCTCTCTCTCTCTCTCTCTCTCTCTCTCTCTCTCTCTCTCTCTCTCTCTTGCCCGTCAAAGGCAGCACTGTATCCTCTCTTATACACAGCTCTATCTACACAAAAGCAAGGTTGTTATGACAGTTTTAATTGGTTTTTGGGATGCTATGGAGCTGTATTTCCTACATCAACTTGCTGTACTTGTGTCTGATGCTCATGCGGTTTGCCCCAGCTTTCGCAACTTAGATAGTTCTGCCAAAACATGCTCATTGCAGAGGAGCTGAAATCGAGGCTCAAGCACCTCGGGCTGCCCAGCTGCTTGGGGGCAGAGGGCAGCCACCTGCATGTACCCAAGCGCGCATACGTAATGGTCAACGCCCATTACACAAAGCCGTGAGTGTGGTGCATTGCATAACTGCCAAGTGCATACTTGTACATCTCCAAGCGTACAGTCATGCAGATGAACAGGCATTACAGAAACCTGGAAGTGGTGCATTGCATAACTGCCAAGTGCATACTTGTACATTTCCAAGCGTACAGTCGTGCAGATGAACAGGCATTACAGAAACCTGTAAGTGGTGCATTGCATGACTGGAACTTTCAGCGTAAGTGCAAACCTGCTCACGTCTCCAAGCGCGCACTCGATCTTGCTTGCCAATGTCTGTTACACAAAGCCGTGAGTTCTGCATCGCAAGACTGGAAATGCATGTGTGTAGGATTCTGCAAGTGCTGTTGTGGTAGAGGGGACTCACTGCTCTTTTGAGCGAATGTGCCCCCTTTTCCTTGATTGATGCGAGGGGAGTTTCTTCTGCCCACGTAGTTTTAGGTGTTCTTTTTTCTTTTTTTTCATCTCTGCTTTAATGCATTGCATCCTCGTCTTGCTTTTCAGCTCTTGAGGTGGATGTCAACAACTCCGATCTTTTTCCTGGCATGGCTACTCATTTTGTGTGACCTTGTCTGCAGGATGCTGATGTGCTGCACGTGCTGATGCTGATGTGTTTGCAGAATGCAGGCCAGGATGCTGATGGGGAACAAGAGCTTCCACAGCCCACGCTCTTTTTCAAGGCATGGCTACTCACTCACCATGCGTAGTAACCTTGTGTGTGCAGGATGCAGGCCAGGATGCTGATGGGGAACAAGAATTTCCACAGCCCACAGGCACAGTACAGGGACATCTTGCCTGGGCTGATCAACAGTAGCATGCTTGACAGTAACACAAAGGCAGCGCTGAGGACACGGATCTATGCAGACCCCGTCTTCATTTCTGAACATAACGTGACAGAGGGCGTACGGAAGGAGGACAGGGCAGAAATGCAGGTGTGCAGCGCCCCCTCTGGGCCTCAAGTTTCAAAGTCACCTTGCTCGCACCTGCAACTGCGTCACCGACTTCCTTCCTCTGTTCTGAGAACCGAGTCTGCAACTGCCGTGCCTGCTTACATCTCGCCAGTGCTCAAATCTGCAGCTGCTTTTGCATACGACTCTGCCGTCCTCTGTCTCGAATTCCACAGAAATTCCACTGTATCTCACCTGTCTCCCGAACAGTACTCTTTGGCGTTGTGTGTGTGTTTGAATGCAGCGCTACCTGCTATCGAGGTTTTGGTACCAGCACATTCGCCCAGCAGCACTGGAGGCGCAGCAGCTGTTCCACATGGTCATCATCAGCAAATGCCTTGAGCCCCGCCTGGCCTCCTTGTTCCTGGCACTGGAGCGGAGCTGCAACATTTTATTGGGCAGCAGGATGGCGCAGAATGTGAATATGGAAGGTGCGTCGTCAAGCAGGCATAAAAGGGGGAAAGGGCAGATGCAGTCTGGAGAGCATGGAGTGGTAGAGCCGTAGGATTTTGTGGTCTCAATGCCTCTTTTTTTGGGAGGGGGGGGGGGGGGGGGGGGCAGATGCAATCTGGGAAGCATGAAGTGGTAGAGCATGAGCTTATGTTGATCTTGGTGCCTTCCATTTAGGAGGCAGATGCAGTCTGGAAAGCAAGGAGAGGTCGAGCATGGGCTTCTGTTGATCTTGGTGCCTTCCATTGAGGAGGCAGATGCAATCTGGGAAGTATGAAGTGGTAGAGTATGGGCTTCTGTTGATCTTGGTGCCTTCCATTTAGGAGGCAAATGCAGTCTGGAAAGCAAGGAGAGGTCGAGCATGGGCTTCTGTTGATCTTGGTGCCTTCCATTGAGGAGGCAGATGCAATCTGGGAAGTAAGGAGAGGTCGAGCATGGGCTTCTGTTGATCTTGGTGCCTTCCATTTAGGAGGCAGATGCAGTCTGGGAAGCAAGGAGAGGTCGAGCATGGGCTTCTGTTGATCTTGGTGCCTTCCATTGAGGAGGCAGATGCAGTCTGGAAAGCAAGGAGAGGTCGAGCATGGGCTTCTGTTGATCTCGGTGCCTTCCATTTAGGAGGCAAATGCAGTCTGGGAAGCAAGGAGAGGTCGAGCATGGGCTTCTGTTGATCTCAATGCCTTCTTTTAGGTTACAGATGCAGTTTGGAGAGCATGGAATGGTGAAGCCGTAGGATTTTATTATCTTGATGCACTTTTGGGGGGGGAGGTGGGCAATGGCCGAAGCCACAGCTTTTTTGGTACAAACTGGTGTGTAATTTATTTGAACTCATAGCCTTTATTCATAAAATGGCTCTGTTTAAGAGGCAAGCAGGCCTCCATAGCTGTGACGGAGCGATTTTTGTGTCCCCCCCTTGTTTCCTATTTGTTTTGAAGTCTTCCTCTTTTTCATTTGATGGGGGTTGCTCACATAAGCCCTAGAGTGAGCTCCAAAGTTGCAAGTCCATGCCCTGAACGGGGAGACGTTTAGCATTCAAGCGCACCTCTTTGCCAGCAATCATAGCGACATGGATGGTCACTCATTCCTGTCGGCTGGACTGGTTGCTGGTCATCGACCTCCTCTGACTCCCTTTGTGCCGATGCACGCCTGCATTGCCGCCAACAGTCCATCACATGCCCATCTTGCTCCCAACCACTCTACAGTACTTGGTCACTCCGGCGCTGTGCATGGGCTTGCGCAACTGCACTCATTTCATCCATGTCCTTTCCGCCATCGTGCGACACCTTCAGTGCGGGAACCTTCTGTGATTTCCACTGCAGCATTTTACGCAAGCCTGCCCCCCCTTCTGTTCCTTTCATTTCTGCTCCTTACACACACACACACACACACACACACCATCCTGTTCCTTCCATTCCTGATCCTTACACAGTGCTGTGTAAGAGCCTGGGCAGCATGACAAAGAAACTGCAGGACAAGGTGCAGTGCTGCCTGCCGGGCAAGACGCGCGCAGACAAAGCCAGAAGTACTGGCATGGCAGGGGAGCTGAGAAGGAGGATGGACGAGCACAGGGGCTTGTTGCTGCAGCAATGCAGTTACCAGGCAGTGATGGAGCGGAAGAGCAACGCTGAAAGGCAGAGGGACAGTGAGCTGCACAGCCTGTGCAAGGCGCGCCAGCTGAATTTGGTCATGCAGCGCAAGCCCAGCGAGGTGAGGAGGTTTAATGTGTTTCTTTATAGCCGTAGCAAGGTACGAAGGTCTGAGCTGTCTCTTTGGAGCTTCAATCATAGCAGTCCTGCTGCGCAGCCCAGCAAGATGAGTGGGTAAAGCCCCTGTAAGCTTCTGGCATGGTGGTGAGGGGGTCGGGGCTGCTTGTGCTTTGCTCTAATGTGTTGCCCATGGCTCGCTTGAGTGTGTTGCCCATGGCTCGCTTGAGTGTGTTGCCCATGGCTCGCTTGAGTGTGTTGCCCATGGCTTGTTTGAGTGTGTTGCCCATGGCTCGCTTGAGTGTGTTGCCCATGGCTCGCTTGAGTGTGTTGCCCATGGCTCGCTTGAGTGTGTTGCCCATGGCTCGCTTGAGTGTGTTGCCCATGGCTTGTTTGAGTGTGTTGCCCATGGCTCGCTTGAGTGTGTTGCCCATGGCTCGCTTGAGTGTGTTGCCCATGGCTCGCTTGAGTGCTGCTTGATTGTTCGTGCCCTGGGGACAGACTCTCAACTTGAAGTTGTTGCAGCACAAGCGCAGGAAGGTGAGCAGAGGCCTCTATTTTTTCCAGGGCTCCCCCCTAAAGTTTTGCACAGGGGTGAGGGGAATGCTCTTTGCCTTAAGTATACTAAGCATCAGTCTAAGAATGTGTTACATGTCCTTGCAAAGGGGTGTTGCATGTGTGTGGACCTCTGGTCTCGAATTTGACCACTGTTGTCATTGACTTCCAGGATGAACAGCAAATCACCAGATTCTTGTTTTAATCAGACATGATCTTCTGGAATTTGATGACAAAAGGTGATCTGTGCCAGATCAAAGTTTGGCAGGAGATCTGAGAATTTTTCAAAATCCCGACACCCAATTTTTTTTCATGATAGAAAGTTAAGCTCTGCTTATTCAGAATGAAAATCAAATCGTAAGGGAGTGCTCCCTGAGTGAAAACAGACTCAAGGGAGGTGCACATACCACCCCTCAAAACGCTCTCAACCACCCTGGGCCAGCCCAGCCAGGCCACCAATCGACCCCAATTCTTTTCCAATGGTGCCTACTATCTCACTGCTATGCATCTGGGGGTGGGTTTGACAAAATGGGGTAGGTTATTCCCATTTTTCATTCCATTGCCCCCTTTTTCCCTCTCTGTGCACCCTAGCTCACACACCAAGCCAAGTTTCACACAACTGTTTGTTGCAGAGTTGTGTCTTTCTATCCATATAACATTGCTGTGTGAAACATTCTGGAGATGATGGTGCAGCCAGGGAGGCCCCAAAGAGTTTTCTGAAGGTTAACCCCCCAAACAGACCCTGTGACACCCCCCTGATGTCCTTGCTAGGTGATATATAGATGGGAACTGCAGGTTGCTGTGCTCCTTGTTGTGAAACATTTAAAAATGCAGGGGGCTTTTGGGTTGGGATATGTGGAAGGACAACCAGCGTGTCTCGTTGGAACCTTTTGTGTAATGCCTTTCGATTGCAGTACAACTGATTACAATAAAATGTACCTATAATGTGCTTGCAGTCAGTTGAAAGGAAGGCTAGCAAAGGCTGTGAGCACAAATTTCCACCTTCATATGTTTTGTTGCTCTGGCTTTGGGAGAATCTGCCTTTATATTTCAGGATTTATGGGCTCCGTTCTTAAATCTCTGCTGCATTGTTTGTTGGGCAGCTGACTTCTTTGTCCTAGGGTGTGCAAAAAGGGAAGTTGGAAATTAGGGAAGGTGGCCGGATTTGCAGGTGACCATCCATACGCTGTCCTCCACGCTCCTTACAATATGGCTCCTCACATGCTTTGATTGGGACGCAGATGCGTCCGCTGGGACAACTGGCTACATTAGCAGTTGGAGACCTGATGCCTCAGGCAGCAGAGACCGTCACAGCTCAGGTGGGTGCCATGCAATCAGGTCTGATGCATTCACAGGTGGGGATGCATTAGCAGTTGGACACCTGATGCCTAAGGCAGCAGACACCGCCACAGCTCGGGTGGGTGCCATAGTGTGCAGGGTAGATGTCAAGCATCAGACATTACAAAACTATTACACTTGTAAGACATTACAACACTGTTACAATCATCAGCGCATGCCATCTTGATATTTCCTGGTGAAAAGGTTGCAGGTAAGCACGGCAAATGCTTTGTTTGTAGGGATCAGCGTATAACGTTATTTGGAGACATACATACCGTTATATACTGTTATATAACAGAATAACGTTACACTCTTTTATAACAGGTGCCGATCTCTAAGGATCGGCGTATACCGTTATTTTAAGACATTCATAACGTTATATAACATTATATAACGTTATGTTATTAGTTATATAACAGTGCCGATCCCTATTTGTTTGGGCAATGAACTGGGAGTTGAGCTGCATCCATCAAATCCAAACCTTGCTGCTATGCAATTTGCAGGTGCTAGGGGGGTGGAAAATGCAAGCCGGTTCTTTTTCTTTGCCATGGTTGCCAAGAGCACATGCCAGCAATCAATCCTGTAAACAGTTGTAAGCATTGGAATCATCCATATTCAGAGCGTAGGTACAAACCCTAGTTTGTTTTTTGTTCAACATGCTGCTGCTGCTGCAATGCTTGCTTGTCAAAAAGGGAAAGGCATGAATCTGCAGGCAACAACCTTCAGTCAGGCCAGCTTGGTGGGTTTGAGTCATTGCCCCAGAGCTATCAGCAAATTCAGAACATGTAGGACCCTTGTCTGGACCTCTCTTAGCAACTCTGCATGGTGCATTTGCTCAACTTTCTTTGGGGCATGAACTCATTTTTACACGTAGCTTGGCGGACCTGACCTGCAGCCTCTTTAGGGCCTCAGGTTGCATATGGAATAATTGTAAAATTTCCAAGCATTGTTAGATCATCATCAGCAGCAGCAGCAGTTAATTGTGGCCAGGCAAAAGGGTGGGCTCAGTTCTGCAGCGAGGAGGTTGCAGTATTATGAAGGGGGAAGGTCAGATACCTTCTTTTCAAAATGGACCTTGGTCAGTGCTTGAAAATGCCTGCACCTGCTTTTGTTGATATGGTTTGATGCCTCATCAAACTTTGCGAAGAAGGGATAACAAAAAATGCAAGAGGCCTGCAGCCTGGTTTCCTGGCTGATCGGGCGCTGGTGAGACATACTCAAAGAAGGGTGGGCATTTTTGGGACCGGGCCGGCCTCTGCTTACGCTTCGGCCTGAGGCCACGCAATCCGGCTCTGCAAAGCTTTCATGGGCTCCCTGATTCTGCAGAAGCCACAGTTGTAGAGACAATCACTGAGCATGGCAGGGTAAAGCCAACCTGCCTTGCCCAAAACGGTCATTGAAAGCTGTGTGTTGACCTTTGTGGTGTGTGTTGGAAGTCTTCCTATGCAATGTGGAGCAGACCTTGCTGCCTTTTCTGAAATTGCCGATTTCTATGTTTTTAGTAAAGGACCTGCATCAATTACTGAGTCAGTTGCATCAGGGGGATGGGTGTGTGAGAGGAAAGGAAAAGGAGCATGCCTGGCACACTCTCAGCAAAGTGCAGTGTATGCATGCACATGCAAGGCATATGCTGTGCAGGGTCTGGTGAATCTCAAGGTACTGTAAGTAATGGCAACATATGTAAGGGTTGATTTAAGATCCCGAAGATCCTGCTTTATTACCTGCTTTATTAGTTGCATCCACAAATGGTTGGCAAGGTTCGCAGCACCAAATCTGCAGCATTCAAATTTGCAGCAGCAGCATCCCCCCCCTCCCTCTCTCCTCCCCTTTCTCCCTCCCTTTTTTAGTGGCTGTGCTTGCCGAGGTAGGACATGATTTTAGACTGGCTTTGAAATCACTCAGAGAAGGATCTGTTTAAAGTCATTACCGCTGAGTGCCAACGCTTGCCTTTTCCTGGGGTTGCAGGCAAGCGCTGTCATCCAAGAGATGCGCTAATCCTGCTTATTGCTCCACCTGCATCCCCCCTCCCCTCTTGTCCAGTGACCATCCTTCCCAGATATAACAGCATTCGATCTTTATTTTTACTCATTAGGATCATGTTGCTCAAACTATCTACTGCTGATTACCAACATCTATGGTTGCAGGCAAGCGCTGTCATCCAAGCCCACCTTGGAAATTTAAACAATAGCCTGCGGCTGCTGCTTCTCAAGGTACGGCTGTGGCTTTTGTACTTGGTCCAAACAGCAGAGCGCTGCCATTTACATAATAGCCTGTGGCTGCTGCTTCTCAAGGTGTGGCTGTGGCTTTTGTGCTTGGTTCAAACAGCAGAGTGCTGCCATTTGAGTATTAGCCTGCGGCTGCTGCTCCTGAAGGTGCAGCTTTTGTGCTTGCCAAACAGCAGAGCTATCTGCCTACTCTCTCCTTGCTTTGTGGAGTCATCCTGACCTGTTTTCGCGCCATTGGTTTTTGTCATCTTTCAAAAACTGCTGTTAAGCAACCCCTATAAAAGCAAGTGCCGCACTTGTAGGAGGGCATGCAGTGAGTTCAGGACGAGGCTTGCTGCAACTGTGAGTCTGACAAGACATATACGATTGCTGTAATTTGTGCATCTCCTCATCAAATGTGATGTGCTTGCAGGAGGGCAAGCGCGTGCAGGGAGAACTGGACAAGGCTTACAGCAGCTGTGAGCCTGATGAGGCACGTGTGGCGGCTATGGTTACGCAGCTCCTTATTGACTTTGCCCTGGTCCAGCTTGAGTTGGGATTCCAGGTAGGGAAGGGTGTGTGTGTGTGTGTGTCCTCATATAGCTTGGTCACTCCTTGCGAAGAACTAAGCGCTTGCTTCTGTATGACTTCAAAGCGCCACATGCGACTTGGTCACTCTTTGCGAAGAACCAAAGGGTCGCTTCTGTATGACTTTGAGGCACCTCATGCAGCTTGGTCACCCTTTGTGAAGAACGAAGTGCTTTCGTTTGCATGACTTTGAAGTCATGACCTGACAACACTGATGCAGCTTGGTCACCCATTGTGAAAAACAAAGTGCTTTCGTTTGCATGACTTTGAAGTCATGACCTGACAACACTGATGCAGCTTGGTCACCCATTGTGAAAAACAAAGTGCTTTCGTTTGTATGACTTTGAAGTCACGAACTGATAACACTGATGCAGCTTGGTCACCCTTTTTGAAGAGCGAAAAAGTGCTTTTGTTTGCATGACTTTGAAGTCATGAATTGACAACACTGATGCAGCTTGGTCACCCTATTTGTGCAAAACACTGCATGCTGCAATTTTCCCACAGGCAGTGAAAGAAGCTGGAAAAGGAAGTAGCCTTCATGAAGGGCAACAACTCTGAAAGCGAGGGGTGGCGGCAGAATGCGTATGACGTGGCGATGCACAAAGATGCAGTGCATTTGCAACAGACCAAGAGAAATAGCAAGGAAAGGTGCGAGACTGATTGCATGGGCGCGTTGAAAGGAAGAAAGGAAAAAACTATGTAGGCAGAGGAAGCTCTCCCTACATCAACCAAGGAAAAGGAGACCAATTGCATGGGAGCTGAACTTCCAGGTAGCTCAAGTTGGGTAAGGAAATTTGGGCCAAAAGCAAGTGGGCTAAAAAAAGGTCAGTGTCATAATGTCAGGATTTGGGGCTGAGACCCAGGAACCACATCCCCCATCCCCCCCTTTGCCCCTTCCAGTGCACTGTTTCCCTCCAAAAGGGTACAAACAAACAACCTGCTCCTCTTTTTATTTGCCATCCATAAAATGTACTGCACTCCAATGTGTATTGCAGCAGACGTTTGGCGCAAAAACTGAGTTGCAGTTGTTCATGCATACATGCCCTGACAGGTACCCATAGTTGGCTTGCATGTCTACAGACTGCCACCCTTACTTGACCATGCAATTAGACAGCTTACATGTTCCTTTTCTAAAAGCTTGGAATGTCCTGCTGCACATTTACTTTCACAAACCCCATGGCCTGTACCCATGTGCACGTGGCCAAGATTAAAATTTTGTCACGCATACAGCCCCCCATTTCATCAGCTTTTCACCAAAAGAGTCACCAGCACTCCCCGCTCTTCTATTGTGAGTGTTGCCCCGAACAATATGTTTAGCTTTGCAGGAGTGCCGGCCTGCAGTGTGCCTGGGTAGTCGCTGCATTGGCGTTGGTAGCTGCTGCTTGTGCCTTGGTCATCACACTTGCATACACCAAGCTTCATGGGGGCAGTTGCTGACTTGTGCCTCGATAGCCTGCATGGATAGATCCTTCCACTGCATGCTGCTGTATGAGACCCTTCCACTTTATGCTGCTACCCCGCGCCTGTAGGATTAATGGCATCGCCGCTACGGCACACAAGTGGGGGGAGTCCCTCATTGACCAGCTGATGTCCTACTTTGTCAGCCAAGATCCCGACTTTGCTGACTCCGTGTGGTCAAAGCTGTGCAGCATGTGGTTCGACCGGTGCTCAAAGGCTTTGAAGCAAGTGGACACCATCCTAGAAGGTCTGTCAATGCTCAAATTCTGAGGTCTTTGGTGGACTCACGTTCACGTCGCAGGAGGCCTTCGCATGCCCTATAGGCTATCTGCCTGAAGTGGGCTGTTTTGTTTTGGGCAATCTGGTCCTGGCTGTAGTAAAGCTAGTTGTCTCTTGCAAACCATGATTGCAAAGCAGAATGTGTCTCAGGTCCCTATCATGTACCTCCATACTTCGCAGCTGGAGTGGGAAGCGCGTTCGGCCTGCTCAAGCGCCAGCCAGTTCCAATATTCATTACATCCTGTAATAAACAATGCTGTTATGCTGGAGGGTAAAAAAAAGGAGTGGACGTCATGCCAAATTTGGGGGGGAGTCCCCGAACCCACCACCCTCCCTCAACCCCCCCTTTCAATGCCCCTATTAGGCAAAGAGGGTGCCAATCTGTTCTCTTTGAATTCCCTGCCCATCTGCATACTTACTTCAGCCATGAATAAAGAGGTATCACACAGCAGAGTAATGGGGAAACACTGACTCACAGGACGCTCAGGCATGCATATGTCCTGCTAGGCATGCTAGGTCCTGCTAGGCATGCTAGGTCCTGCTAGGTCCTGCTAGGCATGCATGTCCTGCTAGGCACCCACAGGAGGCTTGCAAGTTCACACACTGCCTACATCCAATTGGCTGTGATAACCCTGGAAGTTTCATTTAAATCACTGCTCCATTGCATGTCCTGCTAGGCACCCACAGGAGGCTTGCAAGTTCACACACTGCCTACATCCAATTGGCTGTCATAACCCTGGAAGCTTTGTTTGAATCACTGCTCCATTGCATGTCCTGCTAGGCACCCACAGGAGGCTTGCAAGTCCTCAAACTGCCCACCCGCCTGCATCCAATTGGCTGTTATAACCCTGGAAGCTTTGTTTGAACCACTGCTCCATTGCATGTCCTGCTAGGCACCCACAGGAGGCTTGCAAGTCCTCAAACTGCCCACCCGCCTGCATCCAATTGGCTGTTATAACCCTGGAAGTTTTGTTTGAACCACTGCTCCATTGCATGTCCTGCTAGGCACCCACAGGAGGCTTGCAAGTCCTCAAACTGCCCACCCGCCTGTATCCAATTGGCTGTTATAACCCTAGAAGTTTTGTTTGAATCACTGCTCCTTTGCCTCCTTGACATCTGCCGCCCACACCCTTGTGCTCAGGGCACTGACTCCTAGTCGTGCACACAGGCTCCCCCCCTTCATCCAATATGCACAAAAAAGGTGCCAATTGGCAGTTTTTTTACCCAGGAATCTGATTCCTTATATTTATATAGAAGTAACCAGATTAATTTTGGAGGAGGGGTGGGTCCCCAGAAGTCGAAATTGTAACTTTCATCATCCTGAAAAAAACTGAAGTGTTCCAAGAGGGAATATTTTTTAGAGAGAACCACCACTGAGGCTCTGTTTGCCCAAGCAGAGAGCTGCAGTTCTGCCAGGCATATGCCTGCAGTGTTTTAAGTGCCTGAAGTCAGCAAGGGAGGAGGGGGGAAAGGGTGTTTCCCGGCCCAGTGTGCAAGTGAATGTTTGGGCTGATGTTTTAAATACTCCTCTCTCTGCTTTGCTGATTTTTTTCCACTCCTTTTGCACCTGGGTTCACAGCCAGGCTACCTTTGCATTATTTTAGGCATTCTATGTAAGTGTTTATGAGTACGCCTAAAAGATTACAAGAGTGCGAGGTGCGAAGGGGGGAGTGGAGACATTGGCTGAGGCGCTTGTGAGGCTACAGGGGGCTTCCTTAGTATTGGAAGTGTGGGGAAAATTGCCAGTGACAAGCTTGCCAGTAATTGACTTAAAGAGCCAAGCTCGCCGCTGCTTCTAAGAATCTTCCTTGCTTCCCTGTGCGGCTTGGAAATATTTTTTGTGTCACAGGTGCAAGTTGATTGCCTGGTAGTACGGTAATTCAGTGTCATCCACTTTAAGTGTTGAAGCATCAAATTTTATCAAATAATTTGATTCTGTTAAGTGCTTTTACCAGTGGTGTATTAGCTGTCTGGCAGAGGATGTTAATGGCACAAACATTTGATTGTCCCCATGGCTGGACCCCATGGCCAACTACACTCCCAGGCCCCCTATACTTGCATCTCTGTGTGTGCCCCTGAGCATACTAAGCGTGTCTTCCAAGCTCCAGGCATTGCGGTTTACTGAACATTTGGCATGTGGAGGGGCTGCTGCGCATGGCTTAGAGCCTGTTTTGCACCCATTCTGGCAGAACATTTTAGGTTCCTGAAATTGCGCCGACTGAGCAGTGCGCTTCAGGACTGAAGCTGTGCTCTGTGGTTGCCAAATTTTGCTCCATCATTGTGCAATGTCAGAGAAAGCAGCTTTTGCAGGGAGGCTCCCCACACTTTTTAAAGGTGACAGAACTCAATTGCTGCTGCTATGAAACACATGTGCACAGGGTTCCTTCGATTAACGGCTGCACGTTTCAATGCTCAAACCAAAAAGCACCTCACTGCAGCATGTCCTGCACCATCCAGCTGCGTGCGATCCAAGGCTGCACCATCCTGTGTTCACATGCAGACCTGAAGCAAGGACAACCGCTGGAAAGCTGTCTGTCCAACATGCCTAGCAGCCGGGCCTTCCGCGCTGCTCGCCTTATGGTGGCAAAGCTGAAGCTGGCCCTTGATGGCGCACGCCATCGCCCTGGCTTTGCGCAGATGCTGTGCAGCTTAGGGGGCCGCTCGGCCAGCAGCAGCGCTGCACGTGTGAACACTGCAGAGGCAAGTCGTGCAGGGGCTGGTCCCAGCTGCAGCAGGAGTGCAGCATCTGCAGCAGGAGGTTCGGGCTCAAGCGCGTCGGGCGCGGTAGCAACGGCAGTGGCAGATGCTACAGCAGCAGCGGCAGCAGCAGGAGCGGATCCTGCATGGTGCCTTGGGCGAGCTAAGCAAGTGGAGGATCAGGAAGAGGGCCTGGACGCCAGCACTGCATATGACATTGTGCGGCAGCGGAATGCTGCGGCAGCACAAGGAGGACTGGGTCAGAGCTCATATGGGCAAACTGGGAGCAGCAGCCAGGGTCCCGTCTTCATATGCTGCTTGTGTAAAACCGAGGGGCCGCAGCATCCGAGCCGCAACATCTCTCACCTGCTGCGCAAGTCCCCACCGCTGCAACAGCTCGCGCAGGGCAGCACAGAGATGTGCTGGCCATGCGTCTCTTTGCTGACGGAGCTCATGACCAAGCAAGGCACAAGCTGGCACAGGAAGGAGGATGTGGAAGGGGTGTGGGACTGCGTCCACAGCATCCGTATTGGACTGCGGCGCACTCGCCGCACAACAGCAAAGCGGGCCAGGCACAGCTGACCTGCTTCTATTGTGGCACTGCTGAGACCCTGCAGCATGCAAACGTGCTCTCATGAGGGTGAGGGCTCTCGGCTCACGACAGCGTGCATGCAAAGCAGGTGAAGCCGACCAACTACTACTGCAGTGCTGCAAGGACCCAGCAGCATAAAATTGGACAGGTCTTGGTTTGAGCGCACCCTGCGCACAAAGGCGTGGAAGTGGGGCAAACAAAGCTGATCTACACAGTGCTGCTAGGACCCAGCAGCATGCAAATGTGTTTGCATGAGGGCGCTTGGCTCACATCAGCATGTATGCAGAGCAGGCAGAGCTGAGAGATGTTGACGTGAGGATGGTCTAAGGGGTGCAGTTCATCGCAGCGATGGGAGAGCTTGAGAATTGAATGTGGAATATATTCTGTACAGAAGCGTGGACTGTAATCTATCATGCTAACGGCGCAATGAAGGGTTTCTTACAATTGATCATTTGACATTTTGAGCGAGTGTTGTGGTCCAGAAGACTCAAGTGTATGGCATGCTTTCAAAGTTCTTTTTGTTTATGTGGAGTGCTATTTCAGATCTGTAGGTGCAGGCAAGCTTGTGTTGATGTGATGCATGGGTCCAATGCCTGGCCCCTTGTTTCACATTCCAGGCATGTCGTTCTTGCATGCGATTACAGCTGTTCAGACGATGGATATAAGCCCTAAATCTGCTCTGTTGGCTGATATTGATACGGCTTTTAATTGTGTCTTTGTGGTTCTTCAATTTGGACAGTGGTGCTAACCTCCTTAGCTTGAGGGGATGCATTCTTGCTCTCAAGCTGGCCAAGTCAGGGGTCAATTGACCAACTTGGTTAAGGATGGAAGTTGTAAAATTTGGAAAAATCTGCTGGTGCCCGGCATGAGCTTGTAGATTGACACGAAAGTTAGCCATCATGACAGGTCATGAGGTAAGAAAGGAAGGCAATGTGGGTCTGGTGAGTTTCTGGCAGCACACTGGGCCTGTATATTAAAGTCATAAGGAGCAGTCCTTATATATCAAGGTAGGACATGATTTGCAAAAACCTGGTTGCAACTTGCAATGCAAGCTCCATTTTCCTTAGTGTAAAATTTTAGTTTCAATTGATTGTAAATTTATTTGATAATGTATTTATTATAAAAAGCTTCCATTATTACGGCATCAGGGCTGCTCAGTTGTGTCATGGGGGCTGTCTAGTGTTCTCAAGTACATGGATGAGATTCTCACAAAAGGGGGCGAGAGCCTGCCCCGGGAGGGGCTTTTTTGACACGCTCAAAGACGAAGTTAGCTGATCCAGTCCAAATGAAACATGAAACGAAGTATGTAGGCTTATAATGCTCCATGTCATCCCAAGCTGCTTTACAGCATCCAGTAGCATTTAATCTCTTGAAATAAACACACCAGTCGTGTCCGTGAAACAATCCATGCATTCTGACCTCCTTTTGGGGTGTGGTGAGCCTTGATGCGTTTACATTGGCGGATTAAGGATGAAGGTTGTTGAAATCAATTCGAACCAGCCCGGATCTGCATTTAAAAACGTGTGTTAAGGACCAGAGGGGGCTATCTGAGGCTTAAAATTGCCTGCTTTTTGCATGCTCCCCCGCATATGTGCCCCTTAACTGGCCAGTTCCAAGCTTGGGTTTTTATTATAGCCTGTTTTGAATTTCTTCTTTTTGTAGCACTAGGGTTTGAAATTAGCCAGTTGAAGGGCAGATGCAAAATTAGCCGCGGCGTGGACCCTACCTTTTGGCACCAAAGCTCAATATCTGGACACCCACTGCACCAATTTGGGTGTTTTTTAGCGATTAGGGGTTCTTGTAACAAAAGAACAGCATTGCTATAGAAAGTGGAGTGGAAAGACCTAGTTGTCGGTGTAATATGGCGATTTCAGCCATTTTCCATGAAAAGCACAGAATCAGGGTTTACGTGCCCCATGTGAGCTTTAGCCCTTTTATCTAAGTACACAGGGCGTCTTACACAAATCTGAGCATATGCTCTGGTAGCTTGCAACGCCAGCTACACTTTAGAGCTAAAATCGTCCTAATCAGATGGAGCCAACCCCACTTGGCTGGGGTTGGGCGCATCTTGCAAAAAAGGAGCATATTTGGGCACATGCTCACTTTTGCCCCCTATGGTTAAGGACATGGCTTAATGCATTGCAAATGCCGGAACGTGGGTTAAGAAAAACATTTTTCTTGGCCTTGCTCCTTCCCATATTTAAGAAAATGGTAGTGGGTTAGTTAGTGCAGAAGTTCAGAGTCCTCCTTTAAGTGCTTCTTGTGCCTTCTGAAGGGATCTGCATGGCGAATCGCCATTGGCGAAAGAACCAATGCCTAGATACGTGTGCTTTGTGCAGACCTTTTGCGTGTTTAAACTTCCCTGGTGCCATCAGGAGCCTACAGTGGTATAATTGGAGTTAATGTGCTCAAAGCAGGTATCGTTTCCAGCTAAGAGATTGCGGTGTGGGGTTTAGGAGTATAACGTCAACGTAAATGTAGTAAATTAAATAAACCTGGGTTCAATCAGAATTTCGTATGGGTTATTTTCCTTAACCCGCCATTGCAAACTCACTCGAAGTGTTTGCATATGCCCAAATCGTTTACATTGGGTTATTTTCCTGAACCCGCCATTGCAAACTCTCCCGAAGTGTTTGCATATGCCCAAATCGTTTACATTTAAAAGATTAAAGTTTAGTGTTTTTTGTTATAAAGCCTCACGGATGTCAGTGCGATGAAGCACAGCATGGGTCAGGCATCTCAGGAAATCTTAAAAAGAAAGTTAATGGATACCAATTACTATGTTCACAGTTAGGGCGCGTTTACAACGGTGGATTAGGATTAATGAAATTAACCCATTCCGTAATTTAGAGTTAACCCATTTTCATTTGCTTAATCCACGTCGCGTTTACAACACCTGGTTTAATCAACTACCGATTAATATAAAAGTGAAGGTTGGCATCACTTTGTAGATTTGGAATGGACAATGTTGAGTGGGGGCACATTCCATGCTCCCAGCCTGTTGAGGCAGCGCAGTGGGTCTTTGGTGGTGATTTCCAAGTTCACAGCATCCTCCCAACCCATGCACGCATCCCCTGGAGACTCCTGAGTGGGTATGTGGGAGTTTGGGTGTCCATGGTGAAGGGCAGCACCTCCCTGATCCACGCACTCACCCCCTGGAGGCAGTTGAGTGGGCTTTCAGTTCAAATGTTCATGATGCGCTCACTTAGCTAGAGTCTGCCCAAGCAGAAGCCACCAGCAGCAGCATGCAGTACAGAGCACGTGTGCTGCTACTGCTAGACATCATCTCAAGTGAGCTTACAACTGATTTCATTGTTTGAAATGTGCAAAAGATCCTGACACTCTAAAAACACAGGGGCTATACCAAATGGCAGCGCAAGTAAGACCAAAATTGAAATGAACGGAAATAAACAAGCCTACACCAAGCTGAGGAGTGTCAAAAGAAGAAAGAAAAAGAAAACGTGTCAAATACAGGTTTGCCGAGAGTAGATGGTGCTACTACAAAAAAGAAAAGACTACGCAGGCAGAGGAACTTCCCCTACAAGAATTAAGGAAAAGGAGACACATTGGCTCAGTATAGCCGTCAAAGAATGGAAGCTCCATGCCCAATCTGTACAACTTGCGCACAAACTTGCCTCTACCAGAAGAGTCACAAGACAATTCACCCTATCCTCCTGGGCATTGGTGGAACTTGTATAAATATCGAGCACACCCTCAACCAATCCATAAAACTAGGTCTGGACCACCAAGGTGCCGTTAACAACACTCATGCTTTCCCTTATCCTAACACGAGCAAGCTGCACGCCTGGACAGTTCGCATTTAAGAGAGCATTACCGCAACCACCTGAAGAGCTTCGTGTGCGGAGATCACTCTCCACACAATCCTTCTGGGTGTGGGCGGGACTATCTATGCTGCCCATACCTTGGATCAATTCAAAAAACTAGGGATTGACCTGCAAAGGTCTACCAAGCTTGCACGAAAGCTCCAAGCCCACTCTCTACATATGCGCAAAAAACTTACCTCTACCAGACGTGCCATTGAAATCAAAAACACTCATGATAACTCTGGTGCACTGGAACTGCATGCTTCCAGAAACCCACCAGACCCGCACTAGCTTCCCTCTTTCCCTCCGGTGAGGGAGATTCACGGCTCTTTGAGCCATTGTGTCTCCTTAACCTTAATTGATGTAGGGAGTGTCCTCACTGCCTAAGTGTTTTTTTCTTGTTCTTCTTCGGGCAAAACCTGGAGCATGGCATTACAATTTCGTGTGCACCTCTTCAGATGTCCTATTACCTGCCTGTTTAGATGTCATGTTCCTTGTCCAAATGTTGTTAGAACTCTTCAGCAGTGCAGGCAGTGGAAAGGCCAGCCTGGGACTGCCAGGCCGCACAAGAAAGCCAAGGCTGCTGGGCTTGAGAGCCTGCCATGTGCGCAATGACATTAAGCCGGGGGGCCTGCAACCTGAAGTGCCCGTGCTGCCTGCGACAGCTGGTGACAGGCTGAACTGCTGGTGTCCAGGGCCCCCAGAACGTACATTGGAAGTGGGCAAGATTCCTCATCATCACCTCTTGGTGACAGGTTGATGCTAGGCCAGTTGTGCATGATGTTGAAGCGTGGCAGCTGCACATTCCATAGATTACTTGCATGCTGCTTGCAGGGCACACTGCGCCCACACAGGCATGGTAACCAGGCACCCTAGAACGTACCTTTGCGGAGGGCAGTACTCCTCGTCATCATCTCTTGGTCACCATATTTTTTCGTGCCTTAATCCAGGGGGGGTTTTCTTAAACTAGGGGGGGGGGGGGGTCGTTTAAGAAAACTGGTTTTTTTAACCCACATTCTGACATTAAACCAGGTGATTAACCCATGTTTGTAAACGTAAACTTGGGTTAATTCGAACTAATTTCATTAACCTTAATCCATAATCCACCGTTGTAAACGCGCCCTTAATGAAATGGAGATTTCTGCGATTGGCAATTATGGTAGTCAATTGATTGGCTAGCAACTCCCTTTACGAGCTTTAGGTTTATGTTTTTATTTGACAGCATGAGCTCGGAAGATTCCCAGCAGCGCCTGTGGAAAACTGCACTCGACAAAGTTGTTTCGTGCACTGTGGTCCTCAAGTGAGTCGGTGGCTTTCTGTGATGTGTGCAGAGAATGATACTCAGATGTCAGGTGCAGGAACTTTTCTGCAAGGGTGTGTTTGCTCGGCAACAGCTACTGCATTGCAGTCCACCTGGCTAGGGCCATCATCAAATGGCATGAAAGCTTAGTGCACATCAGTGCTTCTTAGGTTGTGGCAGATGGATGTACTGCTCTGGCTTTTGCCTGGCATCACTGCGCGTCCGAAATTAAACATGCTTGCATGCCTTGCACCTCACCTCAGTACTTGATTACTGGGCTCGCACATTTTTAAAACTTTCCCTGACTTTGTACTCGTGCAGGGTTACACTCACCCGGGCTGTAGACACAGAGCCAGCCTCTAGCTCCTATGCCACAGGTCAGGGGAGACAGACACTGTGCTTGATTCCATGCAGGCTGATGTCCTTGACCTTTTGTTGCAAGCAGATTTGAAAACCCTCACATGGCCTGAGCTTATGTTCCTGTTTTTCCTGCTGCAGGTTTCATTGTGGATCGCAGGCGTGGAATCATGTAAGTGCAATCCCCAAGGTATCTTGTCCGTACTTGCTTGGCAAGCCCTGCATGATGCTTGCACTGGAAGCAAAGATGACCGATCAATCTCACACGTCCTTGATTGCTTCTCACTGTCATGCAGCTTGACCAACCGCCACGTTGTCACCCCAGGTGCGCAGGGTGTCGTTGCTTACAGCTGAGGCACCAAGCATCATTCCCCAGCTTTCATGACCCTGCATTGGCTGCTAAGATGTGCAACAACATGAAATGATGCCTTGGCATGCACACACACACACACACACACATGCCCACGTGCACACACACGCACACATGCAGGACCCATCGTCGCAGAGGCCATCTTCCTGAACCGCGAAGAGCTTCCTGTCTATCCTCTGTACTATGACCCTGTGCATGATTTCGGGCTGCTAAGGTACGAATCTGCTTGTGAAGCTCACACTGCTGTAGTTGCCGCAGGAGAGCTTTTAAGAGCTTGCTGAGGACCTTTCAAGAGCTTCAGGAACAAGTACACAAGAACAGCTGTGCCCACGCAGTCACAGGCAGCTTGGAGCAGTACACAAGCGATTTGCATGACCAGGCCTTTGCCCAACACTTTGCCTCAAAGTTGCATGTCGAAAAAACTGTTGTGTTCAAGACACCTCCTCCAGGAGTGCTCGTCAAATAAGCATTTCGATTTTATAGCAGGTCATACTGCACAGGAGCCTTGAGGTGCCTGCGTCTTGCTTACAGGTTTGATCCCTTTAAATTGAAGCACATTAACATGCAGAGCTTGCCTGTTCTATTAACTTAAAACGACTAGCCTCTAGAGCTGCAATTCCTGGACTCAGGGCAATGTTATGTTGAAATTGCAGGCCTGAACCCTCCAAGCTGTGGTGCTTGGGGAATAGGAAACGCCTCTTGTGTTGTCATGGTGGCAAGATTGCAGGTGGAATCAAAGCTGCAGTGCCTGGAATCAAGGGAGGCCCCCCGACCATCTGCACGCAGGTATGGACCCCTCCAAGCTGCAATGCACGGAGAGAGACACAAGAAGCACTTTGACCATCTACGTGCAGGTATGACCCCTCCAAGCTGCAGTTCATGGAGACGCAGGAGGTGCCGCTGGCTCCCTGGGGGGCCTCAGTCGGCTTGGACATCCGCGTTGTGGGCAACGACAGCGGAGAGAAGGTGGGGGCTGTGCTTCCTTGCGTCCTGCTCTCTGCTTGCACCTGCTGAGTACTGGCCAGACTGGCCAGCCGGTTTCCTCAAGGGTTGACCCCATCAGCAGGTGCAGGACTTGAGCATTATGGGACAGGAGGCCCCGTATGTCGGTACAGGTATCAGGGACAAGGGGACTCCATGTATCTTGGAGGAGCAACAGGGACACGGAAGGGTCTCAGAGGAGCAACAGGGACATGAAAGTATTGCAAAGGAGCAACAGGGACACAAAAGTATCTCTAAGGACCACAGGGACATGATGTACCAGAAAGGAGCTGCAGGGACATGATATACCAAATCATGGTATCATGTAGTATTTCAGAGGAGCACCAGTGACATGATATATCAAAGTATTTCTCAAAGGAGCAACAGGGACAAGGAAGGTGAACGCAGCCTAGCAGCCAGCTTACAGCCGCGAGGCTGTGCTGGTCAAAAGCAGCCAGCTTACAGCCGCTAGGCTGTGCTAGTCAGAAGCAGTTTACAGCCGCGAGGCTGTGCTGGTCAAAAGCAGCCAGCTTACAGCCGCTAGGCTGTGCTAGTCAGAAGCAGCTTACAGCCGCTAGGCTGTGCTAGTCAGAAGCAGCTTACAGCCGCGAGGCTGAACTGGTCAGAAGCAGCTAGCTAAGTGCCGCTAGGCTGTGCTGGTCAGAAGCAGCTTACAGCCGCTAGGCTGTGCTAGTCAGATTCAGCTTACAGCCGCTAGGCTGTGCTAGTCAGAAGCAGCCAGCTTGTAGCCGCCAGGCTGTGCTGGCCACACGCACAAGCATTTGTGCAAGAGTCACAGTCATTGCTGCGCAAGAGGAAGTGCTCCTGAGCCAGCCATGCAGGCGTCCACCTTGCCAGCAGTGTTGCAGCTCACTTTGTGCAGGGAGTGGCCACCCATGTGCACTTTCGTCCATTCATTCTGACTTCACAGGTGTCTATTTTGGCAGGCGTGCTTGCCCGCCTAGACCGTGATGCACCATCTTACGGGCGCAAGAGCTACAATGACTTCAACACATGTAAGGGTGGAGATGGCTTGCCTTGCTGTGCACATGGGCGCGCGTGCTTGTATGTGTGTGTGTGTGTTGTGTGTGTGCGTGCGTGCGTGCGTGCGTGCGTGTGTGTGTGTATGTGTGTGTGTGTGTGTGTGTGCGTGTGTGTGTGTGTGAAGTGCGCACTGTCACAGGAAGGTGTGAAAAATGAAGGAAAAACTGGAATAACTCCCTGCATCAATTGAGGAAGCAGGGATACCTGGGGCCAAGACACCACGGATCCTCTTCACTGAGAGAAAAGAGAGAAGAAAGAGGTCGATGAGGATCAGGAGGGTTATTAGCAGTACCCATGCCTGATTTTGTAATATGGTACTCGCATTACCAACACAATAGCAAGAAATGTACCTCAAGGTTTGCTGGATTGTGTATCAAAGCTGACGGCTTCTCGGTAACAGGCTTGCCTGCTGGGGGTGTTTCCTGCTCCTCTTTTGCTCCGGCAACAGCAGTACCCTGTGCCCTACCGCAGGAACTTTCAAATAATTTTCACAGGGTTGTTCAGTGCGACGTTCTGAGATGAACAATGCTATAAAATGCGTGTAAAATGCGAGTTCGTCGAACTGTTCGATCGCACGTTTGGTCGAGGAGGGGGGTGGCCGGGCCAGGGGTCAGCAGAGCCCATACGAGCTTGCCCAGGCCTTCCATCCCTTGACCTTTCAATTATAAGCGTTGTTAATGAAGATGAGAGGTCCTGATGAGTTAATGTGCCATAACAGTGGCCTTCAGGTGACCTTCTAGTGGCCTTCAAGTGGACTTTGCAGGCTGCATTTTGCAGAAGGGGGTAAAAGTTCGACGAACGGCACTTTTAAAATGCGATAAAATGCGTGTAAAGTGCGAGTTCGATAAAGTGCGCCGTTCGTCGCACTGAACAACACTGAATTTTCATGTATCAGAAGGTGCATTCTATCAAAACGTGGACAAAAGGCAACGTGCAGCCTCTCGAGAAGCAACCTTTGCATTTCTTTTCCGACCATCTGGGCAGCAGCCACGTTCTTCCAGTGGTTGGCTGATGCACTGAGAGGTCTGACAGACATAGGATTGTACAAACATGGGCTTTTACGGCATAATTGTACAACACAACTGTACAGCATGTCTTGTCCTTGCCCGGTTCCATGGCCGCGCACAGCTACCATTGCGTCACACCAAAACCAGTGCATGCTTGCCTCAGCTGCTCCCCTTCCACCTTCCCCCCGCTTATCCCCCAGCACAAGCAACCATTGTTGAACATCATTTTTTATTTCGCTTCAGCCTCCATGAGAATATGCTCCTCTAGCTGCATTTTAGGCATTTTAGGCCTTAAGCACCATACGCCTTTTCCACTCTCATCCAAAGAACACAAGCTACTGATGTCATGTCCCCTATCTTATTACACTTCAGCCTCCAAGAGCATGAGTGTGTGTGAGTGTCCTTTAGCTGCACTCCGGCAGCAAAGGACGCATGCCTTCTTTTCAGTAGGACGCTTCATGCACGCTTTCGAAGGCCCATGCCTCCCCTCGACCTTCTTGATCCTGCTTTGAAAGAGGTCTTGCGTCAATAGCTGTCAAGGGCCCAGGCCTCCCCTCGAGCTTCTTGATTCTGCTTTAAAAGAGGACTTGCGTCATAGCTGTCAAGGGCCCAGGCCTCCCCTCGAGTTTCTTGATCCTGCTTTGAAAGAGGACTTGTGTCAATAGCTGTCAAGGGCCCAGGCCTCCCCTTGGGTTTCTTGATCCTGCTTTGAAAGAGGACTTGCGTCAATAGTTGTCAAGGGCCCAGGCCTCCCCTCGGGTTTCTTGATCCTGCTTTGATAGACGACTTGCATCAATAGCTGTTGAGGCCCTGCATGCACAAGCAGCAAACAAGTCTCCTCAGGCAGAAATAAGGTCCACTTTGATCCACTGTTATCAAATCTGGTGTCCAACCTGTGCCCCTGGCAGTCTACTTGCAAGCCGCGTCCGGCACCAAGGGCGGATCCAGTGGCTCACCAGTCATAAATATCCATGGCCAGGCCATCGGCCTGAATGCGGGCGGCAAGAACAAGGCTGCCTCTGCCTACTACCTGCCCTTGGAGCGAGTGGTCCGTGCACTGCAGATCATCCAGGTGGGTGTGGCAGCAAAAAAGCAAGGCATAGCGATGCGAAGGCTGCTGCTGCTGCGTTTTTTTGCCTGTTCAGTGAAAGAGTGGTCTGCGCGCTGCTAGTCATTTAAGTGGGTATGTCATTGATAAAGCAAGGAATAGCAATGAGGAGGCTGCTTCTGTGTACAGGCTGCTTCTCTGTGAGCCAGTAGTTTGCGCACAGCAGATCATTCAGGTAGGTGTTGCAGCAAGAAGGCAAGCAGTACCAGCGAGAGGAGTTGGAGAAGAAGAAAGAAGAGGCTGCGTCTGCCTTGAAACTGTTCCTAGAGCAAGTAGTCTGCAAGGTGCAGTTTCTGTTATAGGGCAGGTTGTCTACAAGACGCCCGCAAAGGCTTTTAGGCTATGTGCCTCTTGTTTGCATGGTGCATGTGCTGTAGACTACTCTTGAGATAGGCATGGTTTGTTTCTTGCAACGACACTTCCTTTGATGCAGGTGGGCATGGCCTTCTCCCATGTGATATGGTGTGAGGTCCCGTGTGATTCCATGGCCTCATCCCATGTACAGATATGGGCCCTTGCAGGCTTGGGCCCATCTGAGCTGCAGCGTAGTGAAAGAAAAGGAGAAAAGAAAATTAAACGCCAGCCAAAAGGCCGCGTGCGTTTAGGAGAGGTTCCCTAACTAGCAAGCTAGCAAGGGTGTTACCAAAGCAGCCTGGTGACGCTGGGTAAAGGACGCTGGTCAGATTGAGTGGAGGCTATTGAAGCTTATCGGAGTCGCACAAAGTCTATTGGAGACGCTTTTGGGGTGTTCTTGGAATGGTACAGGTGTGGACTTGGCAGGAGGTAATTGGGATCAGCAGATGAAGGTGTGCATGCGCGCTTGTTTTGGCAGGATTCACAGGGTGGGATTCACAGCTGGGATTGTTAGGTTGGGCATGCGCGCTTGTTTTGGCATGCTTCACAGGGTGCCTTTTGGATGAATAGGAATGTTCTGTCCTCATAGAGGGAGTTGGATGTCCTCAGTGTGTGGCAGGTTTGTGAAAACCTGTGCTTCCAAATCACCTGAGTCTGGAGGCTCATTAGTGGCAGCTGGTGCTGATCAATGCCCTGCAACACTCAGCAGCTTCACCAGCGCATGGTTTAGCTGCTTTTCCTCCCTGGTTGTGGGTGCATGCTTCAGCTGCTTTTCCTCCCTTGGTGTGGGTGCATGTTCCAGCTGCTTTTCCTCCCTGGTTGTGGGTGCATGCTTCAGCTGCTTTTCCTCCCTGGTTGTGGGTGCATGCTTCAGCTGCTTTTCCTCCCTGGTTGTGGGTGCATGCTTCAGCTGCTTTTTCTCCCTAGGTGTGGGTGCATGTTTCAGCTGCTTTTTCTCCCGAGGTGTGGGTGCATGCTTCAGCTACTTTTTCTCCCTGGGTGTGGGTGCATGTTTCAGCTGCTTTTTCTCCCGAGGTGTGGGTGCATGTTTCAGCTGTTTTTTCTCCCTGGGTGTGGTTGCATGTTTCAGCTACTTTTTCCCCCTAAGTGTGGGTGCATGTTTTAGCAGCTTCTTCTCTCTGGGTGTGGGTGCATGTTTCAGCTGCGTTTCCTGGCCTTGTTATTCTGCATTCTGCACCATAAATCAATTAATGGAAAGGAGGAATAATTCAAGATGCTTTATTTACAGTCGAGGCAGCTCTTGCAATGCAGCATATGGCTCAGCAAGAGCCAGGCCGGGCTACAGAATAGCTGGCTGGCCACCGTCATTCCCTGAAAGCGTCTTTTACATCAAAACAAACCGTCACTGAACCGTGTAGACTGTCTGGTTCCTTAAAACCCGCGTGGTTTCACAGCCCTGGATGTCACGATGCTTGTACTTGCTTCTACCTGCAGGCGTCTAAAGAGATCGGCACGCCCGCAGACCAGTGGCCCGCCCCAGTCGTGCCTCGGGGCGACCTGCAGACGACGTTTGTGTTCAAGGGTTTTGATGAGGCACGCAGGTGCGTGGGTGTGTCACAGTCGTTTTTCAGGTGGGCGGGTGTGTCCTGGTCGTGCTTTGGGGCGACCTGCAGGCAACACTTGTGTCCAAGGGTTTTGATGAGGCACGCAGATGCGTGGGTGTGTCACAGTCATGCCCCTGTGTTCAAGGGGTGTTTGATGAGGCACCCAGGTGCGTGGGTATGTCCAAGCCATGCCTTTGTGGGTTGGGTGGGTTGGGTGTGGGTTGGGTGTCCCAGTTGGACCTCAAGGTGCCTGGAGGAGACATTTGTGTTCAGGGGGTGTTTAAAGTGATGAGACACGCAGGTGGGTGGGTGCGTCCCGGTTGTGCCTTGGGGCTCCCTGCAGGCAGCATTTGTGTTCCAGGGTTTTGATGAAAAAGCCAGGTGCGTGGGTACATCCAAGTCGTGGGTACATCCAAGTCGTGCCAAGTCGTTTGTAAGTGGGGGGGTGTCCCAACTGGACCTCAAGGTGCCTGGAGGAGACATTTGTGTTCAGGGGCTGTTTAAAGTGATGAGGCACGCAGGTGGGTGGGTGCGTCCCGGTTGTGCCTTGGGGCTCCCTGCAGGCACATTTGTGTTCCAGGGTTTTGATGAAAAAGCCAGGTGCGTGGGTACATCCAAGTCGTGGGTACATCCAAGTCGTGCCAAGTCGTTTGTAAGTGGGGGGGTGTCCCAACTGGACCTCAAGGTGCCTGGAGGAGACATTTGTGTTCAGGGGCTGTTTAAAGTGATGAGGCACGCAGGTGGGTGGGTGCGTCCCGGTTGTGCCTTGGGGCTCCCTGCAGGCACATTTGTGTTCCAGGGTTTTGATGAAAAAGCCAGGTGCGTGGGTACATCCAAGTCGTGGGTACATCCAAGTCGTGCCAAGTCGTTTGTAAGTGGGGGGGTGTCCCAACTGGACCTCAAGGTGCCTGGAGGAGACATTTGTGTTCAGGGGCTGTTTAAAGTGATGAGGCACGCAGGTGGGTGGGTGCGTCCCGGTTGTGCCTTGGGGCTCCCTGCAGGCACATTTGTGTTCCAGGGTTTTGATGAAAAAGCCAGGTGCGTGGGTACATCCAAGTCGTGGGTACATCCAAGTCGTGCCAAGTCGTTTGTAAGTGGGGGGGTGTCCCAACTGGACCTCAAGGTGCCTGGAGGAGACATTTGTGTTCAGGGGGTGTTTAAAGTGATGAGGCACGCAGGTGGGTGGGTGCGTCCCGGTTGTGCCTTGGGGCTCCCTGCAGGCAGCATTTGTGTTCCAGGGTTTGACAAAAACATCAACAAATCGGTGATGAGGCACGCGGGTTGGTGGGTGCGGCACATTCTTGCATTCAGCGTTTGGAGGCAGATGTGCGCTTGGCTGCGGAACAATTTCTATAGGTGCAGGGCAAGTTGCTGGTGAGCTAAGTGTTTCCTTCCTGTATGAGTAAGACACATTTTAATGTGGCCTCCCCATAAATTTTGCGCGTGCACACACACACACACACACACACACACACACACACACACACACACACACACACACACACACACACACACACACACACACACACACACACACAATTGCTGTGCTCAGGTTAGGGTTGACGAAAGAGACAGAGGGTGCAGTGAGGTCCTCACCAGCGAGGACCCATGGCTCAGCAGGTGGGTTGTGAAGGCTTGCCCTCTGACATCTATGCAGTCAGAAAAAACCTGATGCACTCTGTTCTGATATGGGACCAACCATCGCAGCTCAGCGCAGGCGTCAGGTGATGGGTTAGTGCCCTTGGTGTAAAAGTCAAAGCCGGCATTTTTTTCGTTTGCATTGCTTTCTGAGGACAATGCCAGCGGGCTTGTGCGCATCTGTTTCGACCCATGTTTCGTTTTCTCTTGAAGAGCGAAGTGGGCTAGCTAACGAATGCCAGCTGATTCTTGTGTCAAAGGGGCAAAGTGAGACTTTTGTGAGCAATCCCTGGTGCAAGGGCCCTGCCAGCATGTTTGTAACCGTGTTTGTATGCTGCCCTGAGCACAGACGTTTCTTTTGTCAATTGTGGTTCCGTAAGGGCTGGGGGCTTGTGTGATAGCCCTTTGCATTGACTGTAGTCAGTTGGAGAAAACCTCACTCAAATTTAACAGGGAGGCACAGGATGCGTCACTGTCTGTGCTCCTTTTCAAGGAGCTGGGACCTAAGGAGCTGGCACCTAGATGGTTGGTTTGAATTAGTTTTAGAAGGTGTTGATTAAGGTTTGACAGTGAGACACAACATGCATACTGTCAGTGCTCCTCCGGGTACCGCCGGCGCCTGCATGGGTGGGCTCTTGGTGCTGTTCACCATCGTGGTCTTGAAGATGGATGTGTTCTTCTTCTCTTCACAGGAGCAAGCCCAAAAATGTGGTGCTGCTGGCGCTTCCCTCCTATGCTCAAGCCCTCATGCTGCTATTTGTAGGGTCAGTTAACTCCATATATTTGCCCCTGTGTTTCTCAATTTCCCTGCCAAAAAAGCTGAAACAGCATATTTATGCATTTTATCCAAACTTGGCCGTTTGCCAACTTGTGCTGCATTAGGCGCTCTCGTGCTGCTTGCACTGGTGCAGCTTTTGCTTGCCCTCTCATGCCGCTGCTCGCGACTTCGTCCCGCCAGCACACCCACGCTGGTGCTTGTGCTCTTATGTGCTACTTGCACTGGTGCCGCTGCTTCCCCTCTCATGCCGCTGCTCGTAACTTCATTTTCCCACCAGCACACCCACATGGTGCTTGTACTCTGCAAATGCTGCGTGGCCCCTCATGTTGCTGTTTATTATCTTCATGCTGCTGCTTCCTCTCAAACACCGCTGTGCTGCAGCTGCGGGGGCCATAGCTGGCTCCGCGCGCATGCACCAGCATCGAGTATGCGGGAGGCATAGAGCTATTAGCCTTCAAATGCTGCTGTTGCTGCTGCTACGGGAGGATGCATAGAGTTGACCCTCACAGTTGCTGCTTGTCATATCCTGCTGCTTCCTCTCAAACGCTGCTGTGCTGCAGCTGCAGGAGACATAGAGCTGACCACAACAGGCATGCTGGTGGTGGACACTGTCGTGCCTGGCAGTGTGACGGATGGGAAGCTGGAGCCAGGAGATGTGCTGGTGAAAGTGCAGGGCCAGGTGCGCTGCAATGTGATTGAAAGTGGATGATTGAAAGTGATGGAAAGAAGTGGTTGGAGGTGATGATAGAAATGAATGACTGCAAGAGGTTGGAGGAGCAGGGCCAGGTGCGCCGTGATGAGATTGTCATGTTTGAGGAATCAAGCTCCTGTGCAGCTGAGAAGGAACACTGGGAGCTTTTGCTGCTTCTGTATTGCGTGGTTTTTGCAAGTGATGGTGCACTTCCTGCACATGCTGCTTAGCCTCTTGAATGGTGTAGCGCACAATCCTGACGCCCGTGGTCCTTTCTTGTCAGATCTGTGCCTGCTGTTATTTTTCATTGTCGCTTTCATTGTCGTTGTCGTTGTCGACATAATGGCTCCGTGTACGACTTTCTTTGCCTTTGCAGGTAGTAATGCGCGTCCTGCACCTGGTGGAGCTGCTGGACGACGCAGCTCTCTTGAGACCCTTCATCATACTGATCACCAGATCATTTTGAAACCTTTCAGTATACAATTCAGAACCCAAACTGCCAACCCTGACCGTCCCTGCTTGTGTGCCGCTGCAGGTGGTAACGCACTTTCTGCACCTGGAAGAGTTGCTGGACGATGCTGTGGGACAGGAGGTGGAGTTGCAGCTTGAACGGGGTGGCCAGACGGTACGAGGGGCAGGCTTGCATGAGACGTGAAAAGCAGTGACTGAGAGCTGTGGAGCTTGCTCCTCGGTGAGCTTGCGTCCAATAGACATCTTGTGAAGCCCCAATCCACGCGCCTGCATAGCATCCTGATCAGCAATGTCGTACACTGATATGCGTTGCCACAAATTAGAAGCTAGCATTCTAACCTGCTCCAACACACACAGTGATACTTGAATGCAGTTTACGCTGCGCATTCCCGTCCCCACACTTACACATACACGCACGTACGCTTTGACACTTGCACGCAGCTCACGGTGCGCATTCCCGTCACGGACCTGCACTCGGTCACGCCATCCTCATTTTTGGAAGTCTCTGGCGGTACTGTGCATGCGCTGAGCTACCAGCAGGCCCGCAACAACCGTGCAGCAGTGGGGCAGGTGTACGTGGCGGAGCCTGGGTACATGCTGGTAGGTACCCACCAAGACGGCATGATGGCTGGGGTTGTGTGTGTATGTGTGTGTCACTTGATGGCTGTGGTTGTCAGCAGTGCATGGAAAACCACCGGCAGGCTCGTACCAACCAAGCAGCAGAAGGGGAAGAAGCTGGTGCGGATGCAGGTGGTAGCAAGGTGGTGTGTACGCATGTGTACGTGTGTGAGGGGGGGCAGAACTATGTCCAGGGTGTTCACAAGACAGCAAGACTGCAGCAGGCGTGGCTCTGCTTCGTAACCATATTAAGTCGTGGTTTTTCTGAAACGTCTCGTCTTCTTCAAAGTCATGGTGTATTCCTCTGATTCCTTGTAAGAGCCCTTAAAAGGGCTGCTTAAGCCTCTATAATACCCTATAAGTACTGGCCAACCCAATTTTGAAGCTTCATCACTGCCAGTGGTAGTGCCAGCACAGGTGCTCACTTCTCCATCCCTCTTTTCTGTATTTGTTGTACGGGGCCATGCGAGTCTGCCCAACTGCGCCATCATCACCGCCTTGGTCGACAAGCTTTTTCCAAGCAATCATGCATGGTCACGGGCTCCCATGCCTTCACCCCTCCTGTTCTGACCTTGCTGTACAAGACAGGGCAAGGTTGCACAACGCGCAGTCATCACCTGTGCCTTACTGTGGAACCATTAACAAACAATCACCATCGTCACAAGTGCCCACCTTTTCCTCCCTTTTCTTGTTACTTGTTGCACAGGGCCCGTGCAAGGCTGCCCAGGGTGCCCGAATTGCCCCCCTTCAATGCCAACCTCTCTCCATGCATTCACAACCACAAGTGCTCGCTTCTCCCTCCCTCTTTTCCTTGCTTGCTGTGCAGGGCCGTGCAGGGCTGCCCAAATGCGCCATCATTACCGCCTTGGACGGCAAGCCCACCCCAGACCTGGCCACCTTTGCTGCGCTGCTGCGGCTGCAACCACATGGTGCCCGCACTCCACTTGAGTACTACACGTTTGGGGAGCGCCACCGCCGCAAGAATGCCATCCTGCACATCGATCGCCAGTGGTGCGTGTGACAAGCTTAAAATGTAGCTGGTGCACATTGCAAGTCTTTGCGTGCACCAGGTTCCATGCACAGGGCTGTAGAGCATGCACACAGAATGTGCACATGGTAGTGCATGCACAAGACTCTGCCTTACACGTGGCTTGCAAACATCACAAGGATTGGGCACCAGGTTCCATGCACAGGGCTGTAGAGCATGCACACAGAATGTGCACATGGTAGTGCATGCACAAGACTCTGCCTTACACGTGGCTTGCAAACATCACAAGGATTGGGCACCAGGTTCCATGCACAGGGCTGTAGAGCATGCACACAGAATGTGCACATGGTAGTGCATGCACAGGGCTGAGCCTTACACGTGGCTTGCAAACATCACAAGGATTGGGCACCAGGTTCCATGCACAGGGCTGTAGAGCACGCACACAGAACGTGCACATGGTAGTGCATGCACAGGGCTGTCATGCATGTACACAGAATGCGCATCACAAGGAATGTGCACCTGGTTCCATGCACAGGACTGTCGTGCATGTACAAGCGCAGTCATTGGTCTTTTACCCTGCAAGCTGCCAGAATGAATCGAACCTGCTTCACCGGCTTGCTAGGCGTCTGAGTATCGGGTTTAGCAAGTCAGGAATGCCCAGGTAGTGTGCTTCAAAATGCCCTGCATTGGTCTCTTGTTAACACAACCAGCAGCTGCTCCTATGTGCAGGTATGGGCCGCCGCTGTATTGGCAGCGCGACAATGCCACTGGAACTTGGCGGTCAAGCACAGACTACCCGCCTGGTGCTCCTGACGTTACGTTGAAGAAAGGCATCACAGAAGCCAAAGGTGAGGCATAAGATGCCAAAGTGTAGCAGCAGCACGATGGGTTGCATGAGGATGAAAGGTAAGTGTGTGTGTGTTTGTGTGAGGGGGGGGGGGGTGAACCACTTAAATAAAGGGGGGGGTGCGAATGACTAAAATGAAGGAGGCTTCTCTGCAGTCCAAACCAAAGGGGGCAGCTCCAGCTGCTTCCAGTGATTCTGTGCACCTGGTTTGATACAAATCTCATGCTTTGTGGAAGCCTTCCTGAACTTTAGGATGAAGCGCAGAAAATCCTTTTATGGTTTAGCGGCATCAGCGGACCCATCCTGAAAGTGGAGATGGGAGCAGCAGCAAAGAGCAGAAGATGGGAGGAGGTGTGCACAACACAGATGAAGCAGCTGGCCAACTCTAGTTATGTTGCAAGTAGGGATATTTTCTACGAGGTCCTGGGACTCGAAATGTGGAAACGTGCGTGTTGAGTTCCAAATCAGGTAAACTGCTCAACTGCACAATCTGTCAAAATGGGTGGGGGCCAGGAGGACCAACAAGACTCCCAGCTGCCCATACAGCCTGCCCCCCTTCTTCAAGTATACTCGCAGGAAAACGGCAAATGCTCTTACATAAAAACTATGAGCAATATCCTTACATGAAAACAATAAGCAAGGTCCGAGCTTCATGTTGCCCACTGGTGACCTTCCAGTGGCCTCCTTGGAGGAGCGCGCTCTGCTGGCTGATTTGCAAAAGGGCCTTCACGCCCAACAGAAGGCACTGCGTAACTGCAATGAAATGCACATCAAGTTCAAACGCAATGGAAGTGCAATGTTTGTCGCATGGAACATACCTGGCTGTTTGAGCCTCATGCCCTATTGAACTCTGGTTGGATGGAAAAAAGCAAGACACCTTCATCGGAGATATCCCGCATGTCGTCAAGGAGTGCGAGGAGCAGGCGCTATAAATGGAGTTGTAATGAAAATGCCAGGGATAACACACTGTGCATCCAAAAGCATTTGCCTATGGCTGCAACAATGCTTACAAGATAGACATGTCACCATGGCATAACAAGAGCAGGCGTTATCAATGGAGTTATAATAAAAGTGTCAGGGATTGACACACTCCCCATCCAAAAGCATTTGCCTATGGCTGCAACATTGCTTACTGGATGGGCATGCCACCATGGCATAACAAGAGCAGGCGTTATCAATGGAGTTATGATAAAAGTGTCAGGGATTGACACACTCTCCATCCGAAAGCAATTGCCTATGGCTGCAATAATGCTTACTGGATGGACATGTCGCCATGGCATGGCAAGAGCAGTGTGTGCGCTGCCCTTGGATATCTACGCTCATGTGCACATCCATCAAGCCTCCTGACGTAGCTGATGAATGCACATCTAGAAAGGTGCGCACCACACTGACGGACGCACGCATACACACCTGCGCACATGCAGCCCAAGGGAAGGATGGCAGCTCTGAAGCAAAAGCATCAGCCCCAGCAGCTGTGGAAAGCCAGGCCCAAGATCATGCAGGCAATGGAGCTACCGCAAATGGGGTGTGCAAGCAGAATGATGGTGCAGAGGTTGGTGCTTGTATGGGGCCTTGCACTTCGTTGTTGTTGCCTGCTTTATTTTAGCGGATTGGATGTCCGTGCTGGCAATCATGCTTGCATGAGATTTCAAAAGGAGATGATGTCAGGAAAATACCAGGAGGTGAAGCTTTTTTGTCCACACATTTGTCGTGTGTGTGTGTGTGTGTGTGTGTGTGTGTGTGTGTGTGTGTGTGTGTGTGTGTTCGCGCGCGCATGCATATGTCCTGTTTTGCGCATGTTTCTGTAGTTAATTATTCCTAGTGGTTGTCAGCATCTTATGAACATGGTGCATTGCCGCAAAACCTCTGCTAAAGTTAATTCACAGTGCATACATTGTGTATGGCTAATTCCATATAGGGTTAAGGGGTTAGGGTTTAGGGACCTAGTTATGCATGTCAGATATGGCATGCGCACAGGATTTTTCCTTTGGTTACATCTAATGCAGAGTGGCAATACAAAACAGTCCTTGATAAATACCGCATACCCACATGTGGGATCATTCTTTTGTGTGCTAGCTAGTGCCATGACACACACACACACACGCGCGCGTTACACACACTCACACACACACGCGCACACACACACACTTTTTCTTTGTGCCTACAGCTGGAGGATCAGCTGCGAAACAGCCTGGCTTTGGTGGATGTGGACATCCCACTGGTGGCACTCAGTGATGGCGTGCACGCACGTTCATTTGCTGGAAATGGGGTCGTAGTGTTTCATGGCGAGCGGGTGCGTCGGTGCTATTGCTTGTTTTTGGAGGGGTGGGTTCTGCTCTGTATCCATCTTCCTGATTGTGTCATGCTAACGGCAGTGCACCATGGCAGGCAGGTACATGAGTGGTCTTAGGGGTGTCCTTCCATCTCCATGTCTTGCTGACTGTATGTCATGCTAACGGCAGTGCACCATGGCAAGCAGGTACATGAGTGGCCTGTGGGGTGTGCTTCTGTCTCCATTTCTTGCTGACTGTGCGTGTCATGCTAACGGCAGTGCACCATGGCAGGCAGGTACATGAGTGGCCTGTGGGGCGTGCTTCCATCTCCATGTCTTGCTGACTGTATGTCATGCTAACGGCAGTGCACCATGGCAGGCAGGTACATGAGTGGTCTTAGGGGCGTCCTTCCATCTCCATGTCTTGCTGACTGTATGTCATGCTAACGGCAGTGCACCATGGCAGGCAGGTACATGAGTGGCCTGTGGGGTGTGCTTCTGTCTCCATTTCTTGCTGACTGTGCGTGTCATGCTAACGGCAGTGCACCATGGCAGGCAGGTACATGAGTGGCCTGTGGGGCGTGCTTCTGTCTCCATGTCTTGCTGGCTGTATGTCATGCTAACGGCAATGCACCATGGCAGGCAGGTACATGAGTGGCCTGTGGGGTGTGCTTCTGTCTCCATGTCTTGCTGACTGTGCGTGTCATGCTAACGGCAGTGCACCATGGCAGGCAGGTACATGAGTGGCCTGTGGGGCGTGCTTCTGTCTCCATGTCTTGCTGAATGTGCGTGTCATGCTAACGGCAGTGCACCATGGCAGGCAGGTACATGAGTGGCCTGTGGGGCGTGCTTCTGTCTCCATGTCTTGCTGAATGTGCATGTCATGCTAACGGCAGTGCACCATGGCAGGCAGGTACATGAGTGGCCGGTGGGGCGTGCTTCTGTCTCCATGTCTTGCTGACTGTGTGTGTCATGCTAACGGCAGTGCACTAAGGCAGACAGATACTTGAGTGGCCTTAGGGGCGTATTTCAGTCTCCAGGTGGTGCTGGTGACACAAGGTTTGCCAAGAGCAGTGTGCCACGGCACGGGTTGTGTGATCTGAAGCTTTGCTCCTTTGGACCCGATCGCTGCCGTTACGTGGAAGTGTTCTGCGGCAAGGTGGTGCCTAGTCGGAAGTTTTGCTCCTTTGAGCCGGATGGCTGCCAGCAAGTAGTGGTGGTTTATAGCAAGCAGGTGCCTGATCTGAAGCTTTGCTCCTTTTGATCTGATGGCTGCCGTCACTTGGTCGTATTCTGCGGCAAGGTAATGCCTGATCTTTAGCTTTGCTCCTTCTAGCCGGATAGCTGCGAGCAAATAGTGGTGGTCTGCAGCAAGGGGTTGCGTGATATGCAGCTTTGCTTTTTTTGACCTGACCTGATGGCCGCCAGCAAATAGTGGTACTCTGCAGCGAGTAGGTGCCTCATCTGAACGCTTGTCTTTGGACCTAATGACTGGCAACAATTGTTGTCGTTCCATGGTCCATGGTAAGCAAGCGCGTTGCATACAGGCAGTGCATGAGGCCATGGACAAAAGCGCCACCAAAAACATAGGGATGTCATCTGACATCACGTTTGCGTTGTGCTGCAGTGCTTCTGTACATGCAACCTCCCCAATGATTTTAGACTGCGAAAACAAAAAAGGTTCATTGTCGATTGGAAGTGGGACACATGCAAGCACATGCTTCCTTGTGAATCCACCGCACGGGCGGGTTGTAGTTGGTGGACCCCTCTTTGTGATGAATCTGCTGCACATAACCATGCTTTGTTTTGAATCCACGCGCAGGTGGGCTTGTTGTTGGTAGACCGCAATACCGTGGTGGTGGGCCCCTGTGATGTCAACATCTCCTTTGGTGCTCACCCGTGCGAAGTGACCGGCACCGTCAGGTATGCTTCCAGGGCCTGGAGGCACACACACACACACACACATACACACACACGCACACACACGTCCTGCTGCGTGCTACCGTGCGGTAGCTGCATGATGGCTTCACACGTAGCTGCACCGTCAGGCATGCCTCCAGGTCACACAGACACGTTCTGCTGCATGCCAGCTGCACGGTAGCTGCTTGGCGGCTGCACACGTAGCTGCGCCGTCAGGCATGCCTCCAGGCCCACACAGACACATTCTGCTATCCTACAGTAGCTGCGCGCGTAGCTGCACCATCAGGTGTGCCTCCAGGCCCACACATACTGCTGCAGGGTAGCTGCGGTGTCAGGGATGTCATGTCTCCAGGCCTACGCATACTGCTGTATGGAATGGATATAATGCCAGTATAACGGTTTACTATGCTGTACGCATGGACTGACCCTTTGATATAACCTGCACCTGTATTGTGCAGGTTGACAGGTTCTCAGACATGAGCTCTGCCAAGCACAGTCATCCCCAGCACATGTGATAGGACTCTCTACCATGCGCAATCTCTGCTCTTAGCCATCAGCACCGGTTGCACAAGTTTGAGGGAGCAAGAAAAACCACCATGGAGTTCTGTGCTCCTATTCCCCATGAACCTTCCTGAACTTTTGGACTGCCATGCCGCTTGTAATTTCACCCAGTGTCCTGCATCCGCTCCGCAGCAACTCGCTAGTTAGCTCTTCTGCACAGGACCTGTGTCCCATGCACTTTCATGCCCTTTGCAACTGGCCCCCAGGTTTCTGCACCCGCACCACACTGTCTCGCTTATCGGCTTTTTCTGCACTCCTATCTCCCATGCATCCTAAGCCGCTTGCACCTGCCCCCTGGTTCCTGCATCCGCTGCACAACTTCTTGCTGGTGAGCTACAATCTGGCAGGCCTCCCGCCCATGCTCCTCCACGTTGCTTGCACCTGTCCCCGGGTTCCCGCACCCGCTGCACAACTTCTCGCTGGCGAGCTACAATCTTGCAGGCCTCCTGCTTATGCACCTCCACATTGCTTTCACCTGCCCCCAGGTTCCTGCACCCACTGCACAACTTCTCGCTAGTGAGCTGCAATCTCGCAGACCTCCCGCCCATGCACCTCCACATTGATTGCACCTGCCCCCAGGTTCCTGCACCCGCTGCACAACTTCTCGCTGGTGAGCTACAACCCTGCAGACCTCCCTCCCGTGGCACGCAGCAAAGTGCGCGCAGCCAAGCTGCTGTCTGACCCCCCCATTCGCCGTGGAGACAGCCTGCACTTAGTGAGTAATGATGGCTGTTATTGCAAGTATTGATCCTGCATCCTGTTTGGGCACCTGGTGCACAGCGGTGTGACATGCGGGCAGCCAAGCTGCAGTGTGATGATGACCCCATCTGCAATTGGGTGGCATGCATCCGGTGCATTGAGCAGCAACCTGTAAATGTACCAGGAGTGTGGCGACGGCACGCAAGCAGCCAAGCTGCTGTGTGATACTTCCATCTACAGTGGCAGGCAGGTTTCCCATGTGCAGGCAGCAGCAACCTGTGTCTGCACCTGGCGCATGGCAGCGCTCCACCCGGGAATGGCTGGAAAACTTGTGCTTGCTTGCCATCAGAGCTCCCTGTGGCCTCTTGCCGGATGGGATCCACACCCCATGGGAACCAGGCCATGCTGCATTTTATGCAAATACAAGAGTTCTTGTGCGCAGGCCAGCCTCGCCGAGTTCCTGAGCATCATGAAACACAAATCTGACTCCATTGTTCTTGTGCACAGGCTGCGCTAAGTTCCTGCCCATCATGCAGTGCAAGTTTGCGGTCACCACCGCCATGCCAGGGCTCACCAGCTCCACCACTCTTCCTCATTCTGCAGGCTGGCCTCACGAAGTTCCTGCGCATCATGCAGCGCAAGTCTGCAGTCACCACCGCCACATCGGCCCTCACCATTCCCACTTGTGAGGTCCCAAGGTATGTGTGCCTGTGCTCTAGTTGCACTCATTTGTTGTAACATTAGCATTTGAGAGCTTAGCATGAGTGCGCTTTTTATATCCACCTTTGTGGTCTTGCACATGTTGTGCCTCTCAGTGAAAATGGCACAGAAGACAGGAGGATGATTTAGATGTGCATGCAGTGCAGCAATCATTGCTGAAAGTGACTTGCTGAGCATTGATGCCATTCGAAAATAACAAAGGTGATCATCTGCAATGGAGGTCAACGGCCAACACTGCCAAGCTTACTATTTCTTGTGTCTTTCTCAATTCTCTTCATGCTGACCATTGTGTTTCCTACAAAAATGGCCACTCTTACCAAAGAGTGATGGAATTGGAGGACCCCAGATCACTCCCTTGGCCTCAGACCACCCAAAAAAAACGTCCACAGCTCCATTCTGGACCATTTCCATTCCAAATAATTGTTATGTAAGACCTTCATATGCCATACCAACTTCCTAGGATAGTAACGGATAAGGTCAAGGATTGACTTTTCCGTCACCCCTTGTGCTGATTCTTTACTAGGGAAGTGGCTGGAATTCTGTGTCTTGCCGACCATCAAGTCTTTTTTGCTAGAACATTGTTTTTGGTGACAGGACTCCAAACCACTCAGAATCACCCTATTTGGTGCTCTGGGATCCCTCGGAATGGAGGTTTGGTAAAATGTAGGGCTCTTGCTGTGGCAAATAAGCTGTATGTGCCCAAAATGGCAGCTTTCAAGCATTAGTGCTTAAGAGGAGAAAGCCCCCTCTCCGAGGAACTTCCCTTCAGGAAGTCTGTACGCAGCCGTTTTCTGGCCTCAGTTGACCCTTCTTGATCGTGTGCACTCTTTTATGCTGCTTTTTTGCACATGTGAAAGCATTGAGAGCCAGCAGATGAAAAAGCAGAATGAGGATGACACATGTCCATAGCATGCGTGCTCACAGGTTCCGTGCGGTGCATGAGGAAGTTTGCAAGCTCGACCAGGACTTTGGGGCGACCTTCTCTGGGGTCCTCACAGATGATGCAGGCCATGTGCGCGCCCTTTGGGGCTCATACGCTGAGCAGGTGCGGCTCATATGGTGTGGCTCGTATGCTTGGCTGGAATTCTCACGGAGGATGCAGGCCATATGCGCGCTCTTATGGTGAGACCCATACGCTGAGCAGGTGAAGCACGTATGGCGGGGCTCATGCGCTGATCAGGTGTGTGGTTCATATGGTAGGAATCATGTGCTGAGCATGTTGCAGGTGTTTGAGTGCATACGTTGGTGAGAGGGTTTGTGGGTGTTGATGATATGGATTTGTCCAGGCACAGGCAGATGCGTTCACCAGTCCGTAAATTTTGGTCGTCTCTCCTTCAACCAGGCGGTCTTGAATCTGGACAATGCTCTTGGTGGGGCTTGCTACCTGCGTCTTGGCAGCGCAGGGATTACAATCCTGGCAAAGTCTGGAACCACTAGGATGTCAATTCCAGGCTTTGTCCATTACCAGACAACCTATACTCAAGCCGTGCTGGTCCTTTTATAGGTGATCACATACCCTGGTGGGCAAAGACACCTTCTTGAGTTCTTTTGAGGAAAGATAGGGACAAGCACATTTATTTTACTGGCTTCCAATCTGAGACTGGAGCCTGTGCGACAACTCCTTTCTCATGCCCGCGCATCCTCAGTGATTCGCTCAGCAAAAGGTCTTGTCTCTGCTTCCATCAGGTTGGCAACGAGGAGAGGGAGATCCTTTGCATTCTCTCCGGTCCTTTTATAGGAGAAGCATTTCTCATTTTCTCGTTGCTCAGGTGGACAAGGAGGAGAGAGAGGACCTTTGCGTTCTTCCCGGTCCTGTTACAGGAAAAGCACTTCTCACTTTCTCGTTGCTCAGGTGGACAAGGAGGAGAGGGAGTGGTGCGCTGGCTTGCCTGCGGACGCCTTTGAGCCGTGGGTGCGGCGCCTGATGGCTCTGGAAGACGAGCCACACACACCCCCACCCAGTGTCAGGTACGCCATCATGTCCATTTGGAGCCTTGTAAAGCCTTGTAGGTACAAATGATGCTGGCATGAAATCACGCCAGAGCTGTGTGTATCGAGTGTGTGTATGTTGATAGATATAACATTTATGCAACGTTCTCATCATTTATGGATCTATTCCTCTCAATTCAGGACGCTGGATGCTGAGCTTGAGCCTGTGCTCCTCTCCAAGGCTGCGCAGTTCAACCTTCCAACTGAGTGGGTCAGCCGCCTCGACCAGCAGGACCCAGAGCGCCGCCAGGTGTGTGTGTGTGTTGGGGGGGGTACGTGGGTTGGTGTGGGTTTGGGAATGTGAAGATGGGTGTTTGTAAAGTTAAGGTCAACATGTCCGCATGTCCGCATGCCCATGCGTTTTTGTATGATGCAATTCCATGACACTCGGCATCTGCTGAACACGTCCGTGCCAAAGAGGTTGAAACACATTTTTCTCAGGGTCAAAATGAAGGCAGCTGGAAGTCATCTTGAAGCTGAAGCAATTTTTGCTTGAACCTGTGCGGATGTTGTGATGGCACCCACTTATTTTGAGCATCAATGCATTCGCCTACTTTTCAAGTGCAAAGGGATCTCAGGCATACACATGCAAAGTTGGTTTAAGCGAAATGGGATGGAAGCCAAAAATCACTCACTTATGCAGCATTGTGGTCGAATGCCTCCTCAGGTCCAGCTTGCATGTGTGTAGCTACTGTGCTGAGGCAGCTTACAAAATGCAAAATGCTTTTTTTCTCTCGCAGCTCATGTGCCTCATGAGCACCATTTAAGCTGAACCTCTACCTTTTTGGGCCTTGAGCAAAAGCACATATATGTACACCCATCATCACCCGTGCCTTCTGAGGTTGAAGGTTGCCTTCGTATATATGTTAAGGTGTTCTACTACCACCCCTGCCTTTCCAGACCCTGAACCAAAGAGCACAGGAGTCGCAGGCCACCTTTGCATCCTCATGTAAAAGGGCTCTTTCGTGTTTTGTTTTTGAAGTCGAGGACCACCTGCGCCTTGTGCTGCCTTGCAGGTGCTGTGGGCGAACAGGATCGTTTCGTCTCCTCCTGCCTCCTTTTATGCTCTGCACTTTGAGGTGCATTAACATCGAGTGACAGCTGCTTGGAGTGCTTTGCTCTGCACTTTGAGGGTGCATTGTCATAAAGTGGCAGCTGCTTGGCATGCTTTGGTTCCCTGCAGGAGCTGCGCGCGCTTAGCACTGTGCTTGCGGTCCATGCCTCTCAAGGTCTTTTGCATGCCGACATACAGCCACTGACAATTAGCACTGTGCTTGCAGTCCATGCCTCTCAAGGTCCTGCATGCCGACGTACAGTCAAAGACAACTGGCATTGTGCTTGCGGTCCATGCCTCTCAAGGTCTTTTGCATGCCGACGTGCAGTCACTGACGATGTGGGCCTTTTAAGGCAGTCAACATGAGAGCTTGCTTTATGTGCCCTTGACGTGCTGCGCATGTGCAGCGCCGTGGCTCGCGTGTGTACGCAATGTCGGCCTCTCAATGCATTACCCATGAGTTTGTGTGTTCTTCTGTCCTGTGGGTGCTGTGCTGCCCTGCAGGTGCTGCGCGTGTGTGCAACACTGTGGCTGTGTCCTATAGGCCTTGAAGGTCCTGCAAACGTTACTGTCACCCCCAGCAACCCCACTCACCTGTGCAACGCCATGCCCTGCAGGTGCTGTGCGTGCGCAACACTGTGGCTGCGTCCTAGGCCTTGAAGGTCCTGCAAACTTTCCTGCCATCCCCAGCAACCCCGCTCACCTGTGCAACGCCATGCCCTGCAGGTGCTGCGGGTGCGCAGTATTGTGGCTGCGTTCTATAGGCCTTGAAGGTCCTGCAAACGTTACTGTCACCCCCAGCAACCCCACTCACCTGTGCAACTCCATGCCCTGCAGGTGCTGCGGGTGTGCAGTATTGTGGCTGCGTCCTATAGGCCTTGAAGGTCCTGCAAACGTTACTGTCACCCCCAGCAACCCCACTCACCTGTGCAACGCCATGCCCTGCAGGTGCTGCGGGTGCGCAGTATTGTGGCTGCGTTCTATAGGCCTTGAAGGTCCTGCAAACGTTACTGTCACCCCCAGCAACCCCGCTCACCTGTGCAACGCCATGCCCAGCAGGTGCTGCGGGTGCGCAGTATTGTGGCTGCGTCCTATAGGCCTTGAAGGTCCTGCAAACTTTCCTGCCATCCCCAGCAACCCCGCTCACCTGTGCAACGCCATGCCCTGCAGGTGCTGCGTGTGCGCAGTACCGTGGCCGCATCCCACGCCTCCAAGGTCCTGCGCAGTGGAGACATGCTGCTTGCAATTGCAGGTGTGGTGTACGGAGGGTGTCAGGCATGCTTGTAAGTGGTCGCAAGTGGTGTGGTGAAGAGGAGCCATGTAAGACCACCTGAGGATGAGTGGCACCCATGGTAGTCTCAGTGCTAGTCTCAGTGCTAGTCCCAGTGCCAGTCCCAGTGCTAGTCCCAGTGCTAGTCTCAGTGCTAGTCTTAGTGCGAGTGCTAGTCCCAGTGCTAGTCTCGGTGCTAGTCTTAGTGCAAGTGCTCGTCCCAGTGCAAGTGCAAGTCTCAGTGCAAGTAAGTAGCACGCAGCATTGTGCACCACGCAACAGTGCTAGTGTTGTTTTAAAAACGTTATTCAAACAAATGTCCTAGCAGTGTCGCTACGAAATAGAACAGTCAGGGGTGTGTTAGGTGTCCATTGGAGGTGCATCGATAATTTGTCAGTGGAGCAGCAGGCCTTCAAGGGCAGGGACAGGGAGGAGCAAGGCCACCTGTTATTATGCATGTCGAAATGCATGCATCAGCGATGCCACCTGTCCTCAAAGCAGGAGAGAGTCCACTAGGCATCAAAGCAAGAGAGGCCATTTACCATCAAGCAGGAGCGAGGCCACTCAACGTCTTGCATGCCAAAAAGCCTTGAATATATATTTTGTACTCCGCGCTGGACCCTTGCATGATCGCATCGTCATGCACACTTGTCTCGGCAGCTTCCGCTGCTCCATGCACACATTTCTGGTTGTGGAATAAGTTAATCTTTGTGGCACAAAGGCGTGCTCATCCATGTTCAGATGTCCAAAATCCTGTGTGTGCATGTACACGTGTACCTCACACTGCACAACGACAATCCATACACATGCTCATGCACTCATGCAGGTGTTCACCCGACATCTTGAGGTTCCAAGGAGGCAAAACTGTGACATGCTTCTGTGATATTGAGCCCCTGCTCTCTCACTTTGTTGACTCCCTGATGTTATGCACCCGCAGGCAGGCCCTTGACTTCAATCCGTGACATTGAGCCCCTGATATCTCTCTGTTGATTCCCTGAACGCACTTGGGCAGGCAACCCCACAACTCGCTTCCATGATGTTGAGTCCCTGACTCTCACTCCGTTGATTCCCTGATAAATCACACTTGCAGGCAAGCCTGTGGCATGCTCCTGAGATGTTGATTCCCTGATCTCTTACTCTGTTGGTTTCCTTGGTAAATCACACGTGCGGGCAAGCCCGTGCCATGCTTCCGCGATGTCAGGTTCCTGATCTCTCACTATGTTGATCCCCTGACAAACCACATATGCAGGCAAGCCCGTGACGTGCTTCCGTGATGTGGAGTCCCTGATCTCTGCCTTCAACAGCTGCGCCCCTGTGCATGCCCACCGTGACGCCCACAGCAACGGTGGTGCAACAAAGCAGCAGCACCACCAGCAGTCGGGGCAGAGGCGCGCAAGAGGGGTGGGAGGGTCAGATGGCGAGGGACAGCCTCCGCGCAAAAAGGGTAAGTGAATCGGGAAGGAAGCAAAAAGGGGCAGAGGCATGCAAGAGGGTCAGATGGAGATGGGGAGGGACAGCCCCCGTGCAAGAAGAGTGGGTGGGTCGTGAAAGAAGCACGTTGACAGGGCATGACAGTACATATTTTCAGGCGTAAGGAAGTGAAAGGTATCCATTGATGCGTAGACAGGCTGGATGGCTTTGGAATGGAAGGGAAGGACAGCCACCGCGTGAGCAAGTCCTGGAAATGTGTGTTGTAAATCGGGGGGGCAGCAGGGCCTGGGGTAATAGGAGGAGGCGGCCTTTGTGCAAATAGGCTGATTGTTCAGGAACTGTCCTGTTAACCTAGGGTGTTTTGGGGAATGCATGGGCTGCGCATGGGCTGGGGATGCATGGGCTGCGGGAGGGCCTTGCGTTGAAAGCAAGCAGCAGTCCTCACACAAGAACAAATGCTTGGGGAAAGGGGAAAAGGGAAAGGGGAAAGGGGTGGATTGGGGGCCTTGGCTGTGTGTTTTCAGTAATCGCTTTAGAGCATGCAACGTATTTATTGTCTCGCTAGCATGGGTGTAGGGTTTAGAGGATGCAACGTGCTTATTCTCGCTAAGCATGCATGGAAGGCAGGAAGGGTTGTGGGATGGAAAGGAGCAGCCCAGCTGCGCTTGGATGACAACTTTGGGGTGTGTTTTTTGGTCTTGTGACGTCAGGATTCTCCTCGCTGGTTAGGGAGCATGTACTTGACTTTCAGTGTACACAAACAGGGTCGAGGTCAGGGCTCAACAGTTTCAGGAAGCAAGCAGCCCACCCTCACAGAAACTACACACCTGCAAGCAACAACACGCACGTGCGCGCGTGCGCACACACACACACACACACACACACACACACACACACACACACATAGAGTCCGCACTTATCAGGTGGGCCGCGTTGCCAAGCAACAAAGCCGTGCATGGCCCTGGTGCCCAGGCCAGCAGCAGCAGAAGCAACAAGATGGTGTGGATACACCATCACACACACACACACACACACAGATTGCGCTCATCAGGTGCGCCACATTGTCATGCAAAGAAGCTGCGCATATTGTATGCAGGCCCTGGTGCCCAGACCAGCGGTGAGCCGCAGCACCAGCAGCACCAGCAGCAAGATGGCGCCGATGGCGCCAGCCTAAACAATGGGTCACAGGGTGAGAGCTTGCAGGGAGAGGGCGCCCCTGCTGCAGCATCTGCGCCACATACCAGCGGTGGCAGCAATATCGGCAATGGCAACAGCTCCGCCCCCTGGATACCTGTCACCATCTTCAGGTGCGTGGGGTGGTGTGAGTGTTTCAGCCTTTTCGTCTCGTTATCATGTTTCAAGCAGCAGTGCCAGCAATGGCGGCAGCCGCGCCGCCTGGATGCCTGTCACCATCTTCAGGTGCGTGGGGTGGTGTGAGTGTTTCAGCCTTTTCGTCTTGTTATCATTTTACAAGCAGCAGTGCCAGCAATGGCAGCAGCCACACCCCCTGGATGCCTGTGTGCAGTGATGTATGGTCATCGTGACCTGTGTAGTTTATTGTTGTATGGTCATGTTGGCCTGTGTTGTATGGTCGTGTCGGCCTGCCTGAAGATCTTGATGGGAGTCCTAGCATGCACAGTTGTTTCTCGCATACCGGATGACCAAAAAATGGACTTGTGCAGCACAGGCTTGCCCTGCCAACGCATACAGGGCTGCTGCCCTGGTTGTTTTGCGCACTCCCTGGTTGTTGCGCAATTGTGACAGCACCCTCATGTAGTCCCTGGCTCCTTGCACAGAGGCCATGCTTGTCTTCAATCACGATGCTTGGAAATTGGAGGTGTAGGTGTGAAGTGACCCTGTACACACAGGTGCACCTTGCACATTCACTGCAGCCTATTACAGCAGCCACCGGCACCAACTTCTGCGGTAGCAAGCTGCTCCTTACTCCTTGCTTCTCTGCAGCATTGGCTGGATTATGGGGATGCGTCAGCTGTGAGGCCTGCCCTGCAAACACTCACTGCCAATCTGGCATGCGCACATGAATTTTGCACACCGAATGCAGCCGAAAAGAATCACCAACAATTGCAGCAACGTAGCACCTCTTTTATGCAGGAGTGGGCCAGCTCTTAGAGGCACACGTGCTGCAAGGCCTGCCCTGCAAACACTCGCTGACAACCTGACCTGCGCATCAATGCTTCTGTGCATGCCTTCTTGTGTTGCCAAACCGATAGCTGATCACTCTTCATGAAATACAAGGTCCACACTTGAATCTATATTTTCAGGAGCGGCCAGATCATGGAGACGCATGTGCAGCTGGGCTTGGAGGATGGCATGGGCACCAACCGCATCCTACACTGGTGTGGCGCACAGCTGCAGGTGTGTGTGGGTGTGGGACGGGTGTGGATGAAGGTATATGTATATGGATGTGGGCAGGTGAGGGTGTGCGTGCGGGTTGGTGAGTTAGTGTGGGTGTGTTTTTTGAGGTTGAGTGGATGTAGGTGTGTAGGTGCAGATTAGGGTGTGGAGTTGTCTGAGTGTGAGTGTGGGTGAGTGTGGTGTGTGTGTGAGAACGAGTTAGTGTGTTCAAGCTTGAGCACCATCAGCTTGCTTCACCAGTCCTGAAGCCATCCTGTGCACGATTGATTGAGCTTGTTGAGTGTTGAACGGGAACCCTCCCACTTGGCATGGGAAGAACCTGGCGCGTTCCCAGCACAGCCTTTTGTTGAGCTCAGCATGTTGACCTCATTATTGTGCCCAGCCTTGCTGGACTTACTGTTGTATACCATTTGCACCATACAGGTAGGCAGGAGAGCAGCTCTTTTGAAAAGAGGGGCATAGTGACAGGAAAGAGCAGCTGAGTGAGGAGCAGCATAGTGAAGAGCGGGGCTCATGCACTGCACGCGAGCACTTTAAAATTGGCAGCCTCTATCATTGTCACTTTGAACGAGCGCGCGCACACACACAAACACACACATACACACACACATGCGCAGGCTCCACACCGGGCGGTCCGGGAGCTGGGCTTCCTGCCTGAGTGCGCGGGCGTGTTCATCAGCCGCTGGCATCACGGCTCACCGGCCCACCGCTACGGCCTGTATGCGCTGCACTGGTAGGTGTGCTTTTGTAGCTGCAAGTTATAACCAATGCCCATCAAAAGGCAAAAGTGACGGAGGTGGCATGGCTCGCCTGCTCACCGATACAGCCTGCATGTGCTGCACTAGTAGGGTGTACTTTTGCAGCTTTCCTACCCACTGGTGCAAGCTATGTGCACTGCACTGGTAGGTGGGCTTCCTGTTGCTGTGAAAGGCGTGCAATATGTTGCAAGGATCATTGGCACACAGCTAAGGCCTGTGCAAACAGCACCAGCAGGTGTGCTGCAGTAGCAGAGGTGTGGCTGTCTTTTTCGGTGGTGTTGACTGTCCACTGCACAGCCCTGCGCGCGCTGCGCTGGTGATTGTGCTGTAGCAGCGATGTTGTGGTTACCTTCTGTGACTTTGCCTCTAAAATCGTAATGATCTGGAAATCGCAAGGGATACTGCCTGTCCAATCCACAGGCTGTACATGCTGCGCTGGTGGTTGTGCTGTAGCGGGAGTGTTGTGGCTGTCTTCTGTGAAGTTGCTGCCTGTCCAATGTTCAGGCCTGTGTGCGTGCTCCACTAGCGGGGGTGGCGCAGCGGCAGATGTGTGGCTGTCTTTTCTTGGTGTCGTTGCCTGTCCACTGTTCAGGCCTGTACATGCTGTGCTAATGGGTGTGCCGCAGTAGCAGAGGTGTGGCTTTTTTGCTTGTTTGGTCCTGGTCGTCCCCATGAACATATCCCCCTTTTCTTGGGCAATGCCTCTGCAAAGACAATCCACCTGTACCTCACCCCACCTTTTCACACATTCTTCAAGAGCAAAATCGGCAATCCAATGCACATTTCCTCAGGGTCCGGGAGGTGGGCGGCAAGCCCACGCCGGACTTAGGCACCTATGCAAACAAACTTTACCTGTGCCGCACCCCACCTTTTCACACATCTGCAAAAAGCAAAAAAACAGCTATCCAACACACTTTCCTTCAGGATCCTGGAGGTGAATGGCAAGCCCACACCGGACCTGGACACCTTCCTTGAGGTGCGTTTTTCCCCTTGTGTGTGTTGTGCGTGCTCATGTGTTTTTGTGTGCGACTCACGCTTTGTACATGCTCTCCATTTTATTTCATTTCGGGTCTGGACACCCCCTTTGAGATACATTCTGTGCATATCTCCACTCTTGCCATGCTTGGTTGTATGTGATGTATGTGACGAAGCAGTCTGAGGGGTTTAATTTGGTGCCGTGCCAGCGGGGGCTCCTTGCCTCAGGCCAGGATGGGCCTGAGGTGATTTGTTGGTTGTAAGTGGTGAAGTCGTGGAAGCTCTTTGTTTGGTGTCATGCAGGCAGGGGCTCATTGTTTGCCAGCATGGAGCTTTAAGTGAATGCATGGGGCGTGAGAGTGCATGCATTACTTCAAGCTCAACGCCATGCCTCTCTTTTTGAGTTTTAGAAACCTCATTTCCAACATAGCACATGGACCCCAGGAGGCTAGGAAATTCAAGTTCTTTTAGTTCTGACATAATCTTTGGCCTGGTGGCCTTCACCCAAGCGCTCAAGCGCTCCAATTACGACCATGCGGTGTCCATATCTTTACTTCTAGCATCTTGTGCTGGTTGTAGCATCCTGTACTGATTGCATTGTGTGGAACAAGAGGGATGGCGTGTCACACAGCTTGTTTTGTAATGCACTACTCCTTGTGCGTGTCATGATGCGACCAGAATGGGATGTTTGCCGCGTTGGAAGTAAAGCCCTTGTAGGGGTACAATTGCGGCCTTCATTCCTATGCTTATAGCAATGTCATCTGGTTGCGTAGTGAGGTACAACTATACGGTGTGTTACACAGCTAAACAATTTTGCTGTGAGATGCACCACTCCTGTTGCGTGTTATGATGCGATCAGAATGGGGTGTTAACAATGTTGTAGATTAGGAATAGCATTGTACAGATGAAGGTTACGGCCAGCTTGGACCAGCTGAAAAAGAAGAGGTGTCGAGGAAGCGCAAGCTCCTACAACATTCTTGCACATTATTCTGTTCACACAGTTCTAATTTATCTTCTAATTTGAGGTGTGGGGGCCTTTCTACCTAGCTGACATGTATGTGCGTCCGTATTCTGGCAGGCTGAGAGGCAGGCAGGGTCGAACGTTGAGCAACTCCCCCAATTTTGGGATGTTAGGAAGTGTGAGCAACCTGTGCTTGGAGGGTGGTACCCCGCTATCATTAGCATTGTTTGGCATCTTGTGGGGGGGTGGGTGCGTGGGTGTGTGGGTGTGGGCTCCCCCGATACATTTGTTTGCTATAGCGGAGTGCAGCCTTGTTCAAAGACAGCTGCATTATATAATTCTTTAATATTGTGTAATATGTAATTTATAGTCTATACTATACAATGTTCAGAGACGGCTGCAATATATAATTATATGATATTATGTAATATATAATTTGTAATTTATACTAGACAACGTTCCAAGGCAGCTGCACACAGAGGCCGCAGGGCACACTGGCGCCGCAGCCCAAGGCCATCGTGCTGCACGTTTACTCACAGCATCCCAACAGCGCAGAGGCGTGACATGCAAGCACACCTTCTATACAGTCTTTGCTGCTGTATGTACCCAGTCCCCACCCCCTCCCCTCCCCTCCCCCATGCGGCAGGTGGTGAAGCACATCCCTCACGCAGAGTTTGTGCGCGTGAAGCTGATGCACCTGGAGACGACGCAGCCCAGGGTGATCTCCCTCAAGGTTGACCTCAACTACTGGTAGGTGCATGCCCGTCACTTCTTCCGACGGTGCACCCTTTCAAAGGCGTGCACACTGAATGTAACTCGAAACGACGCAGCCCAGGGCGGTCTCACCCAAGGGCAGTATCAACTGCTGGTAGGAGCATGCGGAGCGCCTCTTCCAACCCTGCAAATGTTCTCTGAAACTGCACCCCGGATGCACTCAGGGACAAACACAGCCCACACAGGGTGGTCTCACTCAATGTCCATGTCAGGTACCAGCAGGTGCACTCTCATCACTTCCTCAGACAGTGCACACAAGGAGGTCACACAATTCACTCAGAGATGGCGCAGAGCCCAGAGTCGTCTCACCTAGATGCAATCTCAACACTGCAGATTCTCTCTGGAACTGCGCATTCAGTGCGCGCAGAGACAAGACAGCGCAGGGTCTTGTGCGTGTACTAGGCCTTTGGCAGCTGCTGTGTGCAAGCAGCCACTCAAGGTAGTGCTGCTTCTCTTGGCAATGGTTTCAAACAACTTCTCAGGGCCCAAGGCTTCTCAAGTCCCTCAAAGATCTGGGGTACAGTAACCTAAATGACTTGCCATTGTAAACGGTCCCTGGTTTACAGTGTCCACTGACCCTTAATACCTGCCTATTTGGGCTACATCCAGGCAGGCTAGTGTCAAGGGTCAGCAATGCTCCTTTGCTGTCTTGCCGAAATCCATGGATCTGCTTCAGGGGCAGGACACGTGTCTGTGTGTGTGTGTGTGTGTGCGCGCGTGTGTGTGTGTGCGCACATACATGTGTGTGTGTGTGTGTGTGCACGCGCATATGCATGCGTGTGTGTGGGTCTGTGCCACGGGCCTACTCATGTGGGCCACACGTGTGGGTTAGGGCACGGATCTGTGTCAGGGGCCATTTGTTAACAGGCACTATTTGCCTTGTTCATGCCTTGCCTTGTTCGTGCCCTGCTTGCACCTGGAATTGCACGTGGTCGGTTTTCAAGCTGCTTGCTGCCTCTGCCTAAGATGCAGCAACAATAGAGATATACTGCATGCTACCTCTGCCTGCGACGCAGCGACAATAACATGGTGCATGCTTATGGTTGGGTAGCCACCTAGGAGAGCCTCGCCAAGGGTGGCCTATCTGGCGGATGGGCCTCACCATTGGCGGCTTCCGTTTCACCCAAAAATGGTGTACAATTGCCTAAAACTACCCATTAAATCTGTGTATGCAAAGAGGCCCTACCCAAATAGGCCGAGCCTCTTCTAGCCTTGGCGAGCCTATTTGAGACATTGGGACACCCTACTTACCCATGGACATGCATGCTGCTTGCCGCCTCTGTCTAGGACGCACCAACAATAAGGATATACTGCATGCTACCTCTGCCGAGGACGCAGCGACAGAAACATGGTGCATGCTGCATGCTGCCTCTGCCTTGGGATGTCCAAACAATGCAAAATTCATGCTTGTGTGAAAAAGATGACAAAGCTTCCAGTATGAAAATGGTAGGGATTGATGTGTGTTCGCAGAGCACACTTACACACACACATTCTGTGTTCTCCCGCACTGCTGCAGGCCCACATGGGAGCTGCAGCTGGACCCCGCCACCTGCTCGTGGAACCGCATCACCATAAGCAGCCTGCAGGCACACTGAGAGCTTACCCTGTGGGCTGCTGCTTGCTCCAAGGCCACGTCCATGACAACAGCTGAAGAGGACCCTTGTTGCTCGTGGGACCGCTCACCATAAGCAGCCTGCAGGCACATTGAGAGCTTACCCTGTGGGTCTTACTCCAAGGCCATGTTGATGACAACAGCTGAAAAGGGCCCTTGTAGGCATCCAGTGAATGAGGTGCAACGCTACACTATGCCACTAGCTGTGCCTAGTCTACATTTGAGGGCCCTTTGGTGAGACTCTTGCAGGCTTGCTAGCTGGGGAACCTTTCAATGCACAAAGCCTTGTAGCTCGCGTTGTCTTTTCTTTGCCACTAGCAGCTGCCTGCAGCGCGCTGGAGGCTGTCCTTGAACACCAGATTGGTTGTATTAAGGTATGATGTGGAGCCCACGTTCAAGGTTGAGGTTTTGTACAAGGTATGAGGCTGCTGCGTGCACCACCCTCATCAATGAAGAGGGTGTGTCACTGTCTACTTGACTGTCTATTCCTAATGTTCTTCTCTTCTTTTGTTGGGTGCACCATCAGATGAGGGCAGCGTCCACACATGCAGGCTGCAGTCTCTGCGCTCAGATGTTGGCTGCAAGCACAAAAGTGCCCCAAGAACTTGAGCTGCCCTAGGGACGTGATCTCAGGGTTATCATCCAAACTCAACAAAGGGCAGACTCAACAAAGGGCATGATGGTGTGATGGTAACTGCGGCCACAAGGGCGCGATGTGAGGTTTGTCATCGCACTGAGGGCTGACTCAGCAGGAGAAAGGCATGCTCATTTTGGTTGTAGCGCTCCAAGGAGTGCATGCAGGCTGCGTCACGGCCATGAAGTCCGTAGAGGGTGTAGGGGTGGTGACATGTTGCTTAGCAGCTGGCAGCCTGTGAAGTGTGTGCGTGCGCGTGTGTGTGTGAATGTGTGTGTGCGCGCGTGTGTGTGTGTGTGTGTGTGTGCGTGTGTGTGTGTGTGTGTGTGTGTGTGCGTGTGTGTGTGTGTGAATGTGTGTGTGCGTGCGTGCGTGCGCGTGTGTGTGTGTGTGTGTGTGTGTGTGTGTGTGTGTGTGTGTGTGTGTGTGTGTGTGTGTGTGTGTGTGTGTGTGTGCGTGTGTGTGTGTGTGAATGTGTGTGTGCGTGTGTGTGTGCGCGTGTGCATGCAAGCCGGAGGTCTTGGGATGCATGGGGCAAGTAGTAGCCTGCAAGCAAAGTGGGTGCTTCAGGTAGTGTGCCATCCATTGCTCTCTCCATGGCTTGCATGTGGGAATGGGGCGCGGTCAGGTAGTTGTTGTCTAACAATGGTAAACAACTTTTTGTAAAAAGGTAGCCGTAGAGTCCAACACACGGTTCCTGGCTTCATCTAGGCTCCACCTGGGTTTTAGATGCCAAGGTGGATCCACTGCTTTGGGTTTTTGGAGCTTTGAACCAACAGCTTACATTGCTGTCACTAGCTGCTAGGTCTCGGAATGCTTCTTAGCGAATGCACTCAAAGAACCGGCTTTGCTTGCAACTTACAAGTGGTGATCATGCAACTTAAGATAAGACTGACGTCCTTTTTCTATGGGTAGCATTTTTGAGATGTGGGTGAGACTCAATCTATTAAATTGGCCCCCTGAACTGTCTGAATGCTGGAACCCAAGGAGGTCTGGATATCGTGCGAAAACTGATGTCATTTTTGCAGTCTAAAAATCATGCTTATATTTGATTTCTGTGCAAGATGCCATTGCTCTGTGATCCATTTTACGTACCTGATTCTATTAACTACGAGATTGACTGCACTTAATTACTATTTACTATCTTTTTCACCAGCAACCTGTGCCTGGTGATAAGCACATTTCTCCTGTAAAATATGTGTGCTTGCATTCTGGCAGCCTGTGCTGCTGCGTGGCTCATGACGCGAGGAACCTCTGTAATTGATCCGCTCTGCGTAGTTAAGGTAAGAAAGTGGGGTAATTGGCCGCCTCAAGGAAAAAGAGCTCAAGGAAAAAGAGACGATGCAGCCCATTCCTTGCTGCGTGAAACTCTGAAGGAAAGGTCACCTGACTGAAAAGCAAGGGCCCTGGTCAATGTCAACAGGTTTTGATGGGGTTTGACCTTCAGCCAGGCAGTTTGGATGCTTGACTCGCTGGACTGTGCCAGCCAGACATAAAGGTTAAAGTGGTTAATTAACTTCAGCTAAGCTGCCCTCGTCGGCAGGACAGCTATGTTACTCTTTCCTTTCCTACTTCCCTGATCTCCTTCTGGAAAATAGGCCTTATTTGGACGAATCAGGCCCTTTTATTTTCCTGAAGCGAGTTTCTTCTGAGGAGATAATAATTCTTTCGCAGCCTCACCGACTGAGTGCTAACCAGCAACATGTGCACTTGATTGAAATCAAGTACTGTAAAGCCACGAGGCCTGGACAGCAGTTGGAGGCGGCACAACAGCAGCATGCAGATCTTTGCAAAAACATAAGTGGAAAAGCTGTCACGTTACATACAGGCTTGCAAATACACGCCGTCTTTGAAAAATCAGACCGTCTAAACGGTTCGGTGACGGTTCGGTTCGGTTGAAATCGTCAAAGGACGCTTTCAGGAAACTGACGGTGGCAATCGACCAGTTCGGTAGCACCGTCAGGCTCAGCTAAGCCACTCGTTGCAGGCACACTGCGGCTGCGGCTCACCTCAGCCACTCGATGCATGCAACGATGAACGAAAATACACACATATAATTACTCTTAAGAATCATGCAAGGGCAAACAACTGCAGCTGCCAAATGTGCAAGGACAGGCCTTGGGGGCACGAGCATGCCCACCCCCAGAGGTCTGATGGGGCCCTCCTCTGCAGGCCTCAACACAGGGCTGCCCGGAAGAGGAGGAGCAAGAAAGGGCAAGAAGAATGCCTGGGTTTGGTTGCAGTATATGGAGAAGCAAGCGGGAAGCAAGGCCAGCAACAGCAGCAGCAGCAGTGCAGGACAGCAGCAGAGCGGGACAGCAGCTGCAGGGGACAGTGATGAGGAAGAGGAGGGAGAGGGGCAGCAACAGGAGAAGGGAGAATATGAGTGCAAGCATTGCTAGAAAATAATGAGGAAAGAATGAGAATCCCTACCAGAGAACCCCTCACCGCGCGGGGATCAAGGGGGTTTGGCGGGGACCTCGGCGGGTACAGCGAAGCTCCCGCGCGGGGGGTGCCTCCCCTAGGGATGCCGAACAGGACTTTCCCAGGCTTTCTCTTGCCCCAACTCAGTTCCACGGTTAAATTGATGCCACACGAATTGGCTAAATTGTGTAAACACGGATTGTTCACTCTGTAGAGCGACTGTCCGAGCGGACACTTTCAGTTCAACTTGTATGGTTAGTTGGCCCTGCTTCCGTCCGCCACCTACATAAATGTATTCTTATTGAATTGAAGAGGGAAATGGCACCTAACAGACAGTTGCAGGCGCCCCCTCGGGCAGACCTGGAGAAGAAATGGTGGTGCCTGTGCAGAAAATGTGCAGACAGGCAGTCCAGGTTCCCGCATGAGCCCAGGCTCCTTGAGAGCCTGCAAACAACAGATAGGCATTGCAACAAGCATGGCACAGACGATGTGCAGCGCTATTGGGACCCGCGCAGTGCATTGGCATGGATCCAGTGGACAGCCGAGTCAACCGTGCCAGGGCCGTTGTGGTGGAGCACGGGCTGTCCCTCAGCCCGCCCGGCTTGGCTTCGATGGGCACGTATTACACGAGGAACCCGAACGACGCCATGGAGGATTTGAAGCGTGAGTTAAACGGTGCGACAGCTACTAGGGTGTTTGACTTCATCGTGGCAGCAGGTGAAGGTGCTGCAGGTGATCCGCGGTGCAAGTCAGCTGGGTCCCAGGGGGGAAGCGTTGGAGCAGGGAGCTCGTGTGGAGACAGTGCACAGAGGGTAGTGCAGCCAGCAGGGATGAAGCAGAATGTGATGCATATTCTGGTGCACAATTCTGCCTCTTACGTCCACATCAGGGGGGACTGGCTCAGGGAGGTTATGCAAAAGCGCTGGGGTTGGGATTGGGCATATATTCAGGGTGAGCAGCGCAAGGAGGAGAGCAAGTACAAGTACTGTAAGCTAAAGCAGGGGGGGGATTGTGGGTCAAAGGGGTTCACAGAATATGGCCTGCAGCACATGAAGAAGCTGGCACAGTCTGAAGACAGACAGCAATTGGGCAGAGATAGTCATCCAGTTCCCTAACCTGAAAGGCTTGCAGCCAGACGCACCCCCAGCAGCTTTGGGACGCAAGAAGGTTGTGAACAAGGGAGAGGCAGAAGCAGCAAATGATTTGGCATGGAGGCAATGAAACAAGTGTGAAGAATGCTTAGTGTGTTGCTAAATGCTCCATTTTCAGGAGACATGATCCCTGTACAGTGCAGGATGCAGCATGCCAACTGTCAAGATCTAACGTAGCCATGCAACTTACTTGTCAGCATCATGCATGAACGTGGAAATGGGTGTGCACGCACTCACGCACGCACACACACACATACACACACGCATACACACACACGCACACATGCCTTGAACATGTGCAAATTTCCCATAAATTCTGGGACTCCCCGAGACAAGCGGGCAACAGCAGACCAGCGACACACAACGAGCTTCTGCAGGCAATGACTTGTGTGCGTGTGGGTGTGGAAATTAGCCATAACATGTGTTATGAGAGGTGAATACGCAAATTTGCATGTCTATGACAACAAAACACCTCACAATAGAAGTCTCGTGTCATCTTGCTTTGCAGCACATCCTCTACCTCAAGTAGTGCAACACGTCTTAAAGACTTCATAAGCCTGACTGATGTCCAAGGATGAGCCAAGTTTGTGTTTGCATGCCTGAAAGGCAGAGACTAAGTTTATTTTAGATTGGACTAATTTGGCTTTAGCTTGGCTGCCCTCGTAGGCAGATACAGCAATTTTACCCTTTCCTTTCCAAGCAGCACATAATGCAGATGTCGCTACACGCTTCAATGAATGCTAACAATTGCACTGCACAGTGTGCGGTTTCTGGCATGCACCTCCCGTCCGCAGACAACAGCTCTGGCAGCAATGCTCCTGCCGCGCCTGTGCATACAACGCCTGAGCACCAAGGTATGTGTGGATGTGTTGTAGGCCACCATTGTAAACCCCTTGTGGATGTGTTGTTTTCTGGGGTGGGGTGTGATATCAATAATTTTTTTCTAGCACGCTGCTACAGCCTGGCCTGCCTTTTTTCTGCATTTCAAGAAAAGTCTCGTGTCATCTTGCCTTACAGCACATAACGCAGGTGCTGCTGCACGCTTTTGTGAATGCTAACAGTTGCACACTGTACAAGACGAAGAGCACATTATCCTGGATTGCCCATCTCAGGATTTAACAAACCTGCTTGCTCAGTTCCAGCATCAGTTTAGCTCTGCACCCCCAAGCAGAGCATCACGCCTTACAGACTTCATGAACCAGGATGATGTCCTAGGATTAGCCAAGTTTGTGTCTGCTTGCCTGAAATGCTGTGACTGAGCTTTTAGATTGTTTTTTAGATTGTACTGGTTTGGTTGCAGGCACGTTTCGCTTCAGCTAAGCTGCCCCCGCAGGCAGGTACAGCTATGTAACCCTTCCCTTCCCTTCCCTAACAGTTGCACCGCACGGTGTGCGGTTTTGGCATGCACCTCCTATCCGCAGGCAACAACTCTGGAAGCAATGGCCCAGCTGAGCCAGTGCATACAACGCCTGAGCACCAAGGTGTGTGTGTGTGTGTGTGTGTGTGTGTGTGTGTGTGTGTGTGTGTGTCGCGCGTTTGCAGCATGCAACCGCATGCAATCTGCTGTTAACCTAGCTGAATGCTGACATTTGTGACACATGGTGTGCAATTCCTGGCTTGCACTCCTGTCTGCAGGGGGCAACTCTGCAGGCAATGGTGCTGCTGCGCCTGGACAGCAAATGGTCACCCACCAAGGTGTGTGTGTGTGTATATGCGCGCGCGTTTGCAGCATGCAGCGGCATGCAAGCTGCTGTTAACCTAGCTGAATGCTGACATTTTTGACACATGGTCTACAATTTCTGGCTTGCACTCCTGTCCACAGGTGGCAACTCTACAGGCCATGGCGCTGCAGCGCTTGGACAGCAGATGGTCACCCACCAAGGTGTGTGTGTGTGTGTGTGTGTGTGTGTGCGCGCGCGCGCGCGCGCGTTTGCAGCATACAGCCGCATGCAAGCTGCTGTTAACCTAGCTGAATGCTGACATTTGTGACACATGGTGTGCAATTCTTGGCTTGCACTCCTGTCCGCAGGTGGCAACTCTACAGGCAATGATGCTGTAGCGCCTTGAAAGCAGATGGTCACCCACCAAGGTGTGTTTGTGTGCGTGCGCGCGTTTGTTTCATGCAGAGTTGCGTTTGTTGCATGTGTGAGCGCGTGTTTGCAGCATGCATCTGTATCCTCGCTTGTAATTGGCCTTATTTTTTTTGGCTATTTTGGAAAATCTTCGATCATTAATCTTCGATCAACTTGCATCTTGGCAGGCAGGTAGTGCAAGCTGCCTGTGCTGACAGATCCACTGACTGTTAATTTGTCCCTCCATAAGTCCTTCCAAAGCTGGAATAGAACAGCATGTTCATTATTTTGCACTTCTGGTCTCACCCTCCTCTGTGCAGGCAACTGTGCAGAGGACAACAACACCTTTGCAGCATCAGGACCAGCTAATCTCCCCATCCGAGGTCAGTGGGTGTTGGTCTGGGTGTACTTGCACGCGCGCAAATGCATGCATGTGCTGATGTGCTCATGTGTGTGGTGTGTTTCACATGCATGCATTGTGCGCATCCACACACACACACACACACACACACACACACACACACGCTAACATACTAACATGCATGCATGTGCACATATCATCTTTGTACATGCGCGCACACACACGCGCGCGCGCGCACACACACACGCACACACACACACACACACACACACACACACACACACACACACACACACACACACACACACACACACACACACACACACACACTAACATGCTGTATATGCGCGCGCGCGCACGCGCGCGCACACACACACACACACACACACACACACACACACACACACACAGTGCTTTCCCCCTCATGGTGCATGCAGGCAAGCGTACAAGGCAGCTGACAGAGAAGGCAGGTCAGAACCAGGCTGCAGCTGTCCAGAAGAAAGCCAAAAAGACTGTGCACCAAGTGGTAGAAGAGCAACCTTCTGCTCCGGAGCACCTCAGAAAGGAGAACAACCCCGTTCATACAGCCAGAGGGTGTCCGTGAGGGATGGGCGTCTTGTACTGACATCCAGCTAGAAGTTTATTTGGACATGATGGATGTGACATTTTATGGATGTTGGAATTGATTTTAATTGTCAAACTTACGACGATTGATGTGTGGGATTTGTTCATAATCAACTCGATCTTCTTTTTAACGAGTTATGAGCACCTTTGAAGGGCAGCAAGCATAGAACACAGCCTCATACAGTGTGGGTACAGCCTCATGCATGAACAGCCGCGCGGGGGCAACTGGAACCGCCGCGCGGGGCCTGCCATACTCACCGCGCGGGGGGTTGAGGATACCCCCCGCCAAAATTTGCCCTCCGTCAGACCGCGCGGGGGGTGGAGGGTTCCGCGCGGACCCCTGCGCGGGTACATTCTCTTACGTTTGCACGGAACCCCCCGCGCGGCCAGAAACAGGCTCTGCTGGCTACCCGCGCGGTGAGGGGTTCTCTGGTAGGGAATCGCATGAAGCTGCACCTCATCAACCCCAGCGTGTGCAGCTTCTTGGACTCCACAGCAGCAAAGCAGTGCCAAGCTCAAGAGGTGCAGGACATCCTCAAGAACCGGGCAGCCCGGCTGGGAAGTCATCCAGTTGGGGGGCTGGAGGCTCCATTCTGGTTTGAGGCAGGAAACTTGAAACAGCGCTAGCGGGGCCAAGGCATCATGCACTCTTGGCACAAGTGTTCACTTTGAATTCATGCTTGAGATGTGGCACTTCAAGTGACAATTTTGTTTCTGCAGCGGATTGCTGGACCGAACCGTACACTGAACCGTTTTGCACCGTTTAGACGGTTTGAAATTTGGAAAATACTGTAAAAGGACGTACAAACCGAACCGAACCGTAAATCGTACAGCGAACCGTCAACCGTTGTTTTACAACCCTGGTTACATATATGTAACGTCAAGGATGGTATATACCATCCTTTTGGGTGTCGGTGGGACCTGTTACACAGAGCATACCCTTAACCAGTTTAAACAACTGGGACTTGACCATCAACATGCATATGCCAATAAACTTGCTCATAAACATTCATGCCCATTTTGTTATGTATGCAAACAAGCTTGTTACCACTAGGCGTGCTATTGAAAACAAAAGTACTTCTTACAGCCAGGTTCTGGGGCCAGGTGCTTCCAGAACCCCTCCAGATCCCCATTAGCACTTTCTTTTATATAAAACATATATGTTGAAAAGAAAGAAAAGAAAAGCTATGTAGGCAGTGAACACTCCCTAAATCAATTAAGGAAAGGGGGCCACATTGGTGCACAGACCGTATGACCCACCCACCATGAAGTTCAGACTGAGAGAAGCGCGGCAGGCAGAGAAAGAAGACAGGTCCAGCAACGAGAAAGAAAGCAGGATGATAGCTGAAAGTCTGGAGTTCCAGACCTCCAACAGCAAGCAGAGCTGTAGCTTTGTGATGGAGGGGAATTCCGGCTTTTGAGCCAATGTGTTCTTAACTGATGTAGGGAGAGTTTCCTCTGCCTAGGCAGTAGGCCTAATTAATTTTCGTATCTTTTCTTCTTTTGCAGCAGGCAATTGCAAATAACCATAACTTTATGCCTGGAGCTAAAGCTTTTTCTGTCTGGCTGGCGCAGCCCATCAAGCTCAGCAGCCACTGTGACATTGCCCACTTTATGTCTACTCCATTAAACTTGAATCCTCAACAGGGGCATCAGCCCCCGGGGGCACCTGCTTGGATCAGTGTGTGACTTGCGGCCACAAAGGGTGAAAACACAGGAGATTTTGGGTTTGAGTCAGATTTCAACAATCAGCATGGATGCCAGACATCCCTTCTTCTTTCTCAGTGCAGCCGGGAATGGCGAGAACAGTTCATTTTTATGGACTCCTCTGTCTATTCAGTTCAACTGGTTCAGAGCTACTGTGCGTCTTTACAAATTTCTTGTCCATTGCAACAGCCCTCTTCTCCAAAAAACATTTCATGCTGATATTCACCTCAGTTCCAGGAATCCTTCTTGCTAGACATCAGACTTGTTGTTTGCTATGAATGGCTTGCATCATGCTCATGGTTATCAACACAAGGTACGGTCAGCCAAACCTCTGGATTTTAGCCAGCTTGTGGCGGACTTCAGGTCTCAATATCTTGCTTACTGGAGACAATTCTCTGCTTATCATCCTCGAGACCTAACAGTAAAAGATTCACATATCATCACTGGTGTGCTCTCCCAACCAAGGATGCTCACTACGTACTCCCCTTGTGATCTACCCAGGTATCTTTACCTGGATTTCCCCAGACGCATCGTGCGCAGTGTGGCCTGAATTTGCCTTGCCGTGTCCACACTCTGTGTATGGCATCCCGGCTGGGATGTATGCCAAGTGTGGGGTACCGTACCCCACACTTGGCATATATTCTGTGACAGATCATTACGAGAAGGCAGTGAATTCAAAAGCCTATTGCAGAAAAGGCACATATGCTCCTTGAGGCGTTTTCTAGGTGAAGTTTGCTGCCACAAACTGGCCAGTACTGAGAGAGTGTGGCCAAGAGCCTTTGCAGTTTTATTGGTTAAGGGCTACTGTCAAGTTTTTAACAGTGAGACATTGCGTCAAGTGCTGTAAGCGCATGTACACCTTGCTGATAGGGACGATTCTTGTTGGGCTGCACATGTGTCTAATGCATTTAGTGGCATGCGCAACGAGGATATGTTAAAAAAGAAAATGCTGTGTGCTTCTAAGATTCCTATGCAGGATTTTATAAGGAATTTAAGGTACAGACAGAAAAAGGTTTGGAGGAAAGTCACTGGCATTACCTCACACAGACAACAATCGTGTTTGCATTTGTTCAGCCTCTGCCCCTTCAATTATTGTTTCATATGTGGTCAGACTGCACACCTTTTGTCAGACTTGGCTTCACTTTTTTGATGCTGGTAGAACGTATGCCTCCAGCAACGGTGGGAGTCAATGGGAGGCTCTTTCCTTAATACACGCGGCCGAACGCAGCAAGCGTAAGTAAAGAAAAGAAAAAAAAACTACATATGCAGTGAACACTCCCTACATCAATGAAGGAAAGGGGGGCACATTGGTGCACAGACCGCATGACCCACCCACCACGAAGTTCAGGCTGAGAGAAGCACGGCAGGCAGAGAAAGAAGACAGGTCCAGCAACAAGAAAGAAAGCATAATCTTTCTTCCTTTTTTCTCCAGCAACCGATCAGCCAGATACTCAGGCTGTAGGCCACCCCTTGTAAACCCTTGTAAACCCTTGGAGGGAAGCGGATGCCCTCAGTCCCCGAGAGGTGAATAGGAAAGCAGTGACTTACCATCGTTGGTGCGGAAAACCATTGAATCAAATGGCACGCATACCCTTCCGAAGAGTCTGTGTCCCATCATATTTATTTAAGGATCTGTATAAAGAGGTCATGAGGTGAGTCTGTAGGTTCAGGCTCCATGCCCACAGCTTGAAGGTTGAATCCTATAAATGGCTGGGTGGTTCAAACGTTTGTGATAGGTGTGAGAGTGCTGAAGTCCAAGGCCAGATACATGCTCTCTTCTATCGCAATTGTTTTGAGTGTGTGAGCTGCGCAGAAAATACAAGGATCTTTTCATTGATTTTTCAAGCCATTACATACTTTTGCCCGGCTTCCAATCACATACTTTACTCCTTTCTTGGCGAGCTTTCACATTATATCCAATCCTGAGATCAATGTTTCCCAAATCAAGACTCGTTTCGAAGTTTTTGTCAGAGTTGGTTTCAATTTTTGATGCTGGTTGAGAAAGTTTCATCATCAGCCAGAGTCTCGGGCTGAAGGCCAACCACTTGTAACCCTAACGTCCACACTCTCAAAGTTGAGCAAGCTACATGGAATGATGATGTTTCTCCTACCTGTGACCTTTGTGGTGCCCAAGGTGATGTGCAAGATGAACAGCATTGCTATTTTAAAATGTTAACACCCCCAGGTCTGTTCTCTTTGGTTAAAGTATGCTTCCTTGTCCTCTGGTCCTCATCTTCAAGCATGGGATTAGAAGGCCTGTCTGGTTTGATGATCAGTGTCGGTTAAAGAGGCGTCTGTTTATTCAAGCTGTGCAAAGTGGTCAAGCTGTACATGCCTGCCAATTTCTTAAAAAAGAATACAAAAAACAAACAAGGCGTGCACGGCGGGCTTATGAGAAGTATCAGAAAGCAGTTTTCTTGGACAGGCTGAAGAGACACAGGCCTGACATTCATGAAATGCTTAGGAAGCCCAAGAGCACCCATCAGACTCCTATTACAGCGGAAGGCTGGAGCTCCTACTTACAGCATCATTTTGGTGCCCGCATGAGCAATTGCCCTTCTTCTTCAAATAGAGAAGCAGCACATATGCATGGCATGGGTAGCTGCCCTGAAAGCACACACTATCAGGAAGCCGCCTTGCATAGCAACGGATTTGTGTGCAGGCACCCCACTTGTCCAGCAAGAAGCGCTCCTTACATCCCTCATCAACAAACAAGCCCCATGGGTAGCTGCCCTGAAAGCACCTTAAGCAGAAGGCCTGGAATGTGGGACAGCATTAGCAGAGGGGTGGAGTACGTTATTGGAGCTATGCGCGGGGTGGCACAGCGGGGTGCTGCACGCTGGACTGGCAACTCTGGAGCTCCAGCTCGGGATATGGCAGTGCCCCTGGGGCGCAACAACCCGCCTCCTGAGCAGCTTTTCCGTCAAGGCGCTGAGTCTCTGTGGATGCCTGAACCTGATGTGATGGAACTGCCTGATGCAGCTGCCCTGTACCCTATTGTTTGCGAACACATGCGTAAGCTGAATGCTAGGACATCCCCTGGTTTTGATGCTGTTGCTGCACCCTTCATTAAGTACGCTGAAAAGAGGGTCCCAGCAGTTAATGGTAGAGGCACGGATAGGATAAATGTGTTGGCTCCTTACATTGCACGTCTGTTTGCTGCCATGATGGAGAGGGCTGAGATTCCTGCTTGTTGGAAAGTGACTAAGATAACTCCTCTTTACAAGAAGGGCTCTGTGCTGGACCCAGGGAATTATCGCATGCTCTCAGTAAGTGGCACCCTGTACAGGCTGTACGCTAACGTTCTTAGGGAGGTGGTCACTGGGTGGTGTAAAGATAAACACAAGATTCCAGACACTCAATTTGGTTTCTACCCTGGCCGTAACACTTTGCAGCCCATATTCATTTTGCGGCACTTGCAGCATGCTGCTCAGGTCAAGCGCCCAAATGCATCCCCAAGGCTGCATGCAGCTTTTATTGATTTCAAGCAGGCATACGATACAATTCCTAGGGAAGCTCTTTGGACTCACCTGCAGCGCATTCGTATGCCTGCGTGCCTGTTGGCTGTCATTAAAAGCATGTATGCTAATGATGAGTATATCTTGGTGGATGGCTGCAAGCAAGCTCGTGTGCGCCCCCGTTTTGGAGTTTAGCAAGGCTGCCCGCTTTCCCCCTTGTTGTTCTCCTTGTATATCAATGACGTGGACTGCTTGGCAGAAAATGTGCAAGGGGCTATTACAGGCACAAGGGACGTTCGAGTCACCCACATGTTGTATGCAGACGATCTGTGCCTCACTAGTAACCTTTCTGATCAGCTCCAACTGATGTTAGATAGGCTACATACGTATGCTCAGCGGAAAGGGTTGGTGATCAATACTGCCAAGTCTGAGATTGTGCACTTTAATTCAAAGGGCGATAATGTGCCAGTTTTCGCGTTAGGTGGAGCTTGTTTGGCGTGTGCAGATTCTTTTAGATATTTAGGCATGCTGTTCACAAAACAACGCAACCCGCAAGCCACTGCTGAGTACATGTGTGCCCCTTTCCTAGCTGGATGTAGACGAATTAGGCAATTCGCATCTGAGCACCGCCTGATAGACAGGCCGCATACCATGCTCTGGCTGACTAAAGCATATGCTCTCCCTGCTAGCATGTATGCATGCCAGATTTGGGGCACTAGATTTATGAAAGAAGGAGCTGAAATGGACTGTCCTTTGCAAACTGTACACCTGTGCTTATTGAAGCGTATCCTTGGGGTAAAGCGCACCACTCCTAATTGGTCTGTACTGCGCGAGTGTGGGCATGAACCTTTACAGTTCTATTGGTTTCGTGCAGCAGTTAGGTTTTACAATACTTTACTGCGCAGCAACAGCACCACACTCAGTAAGGTACTGCAAGCAGAAGTTGAAATGAGCAGTCTTTCCCATGAATGCTGGACCTCAGAATTTTTGGCTGCCTGCACAGGCTTGGACAGGTGCAACGTGTTTACTCATTGTGTTCGGTCAGGGTAGCCTATAGTCATGAAAGAGTTTGTTGTTGATCTGAGAAAAAGGCTGCGAGGTGTGTGGAATGCTGATCCCTTGGCAGAGCATGGTGAACACACGGACAAATTAGCCAAGTATCATCACTGGATGGCACTTCCTTTGAGACCCTAGTCTGTTCATGGCGCGCCCTTTTCTGTCCCCAGGTATTTGCATCTTGATTTAGGCAAGCGCACGCTGAGAAACATAGCACGCTTTCGTTTACATGCTCACACTTTAAGAGTTGAGACATCACTTTGGCAGGAGCACACATCTGCTTGTGATCAGTGTGACCAAGGAGGACTCCAAGATGAAAAGCATGCCGTGTTCCTTTGTTCTTGCGCTTCTGTGTGTTCTGTTCGAAGAACTTATGCACAGCTATTTTCTGACTTCCCCTCTCACATAATTTTATTGGACGAATCAGGCACTTTCTACTATTCTCAAGCTAGCTCTGAGGATGCTATTCATTTCTTGCAGAAGCAAACTAATGGGACTTATCGTTTTATTTCCGATCTCATGGATATTTTTTGTGCAGTTGGAACAGTTGAGCAGACCGAGCAGCCAAACTACCTGGCTGAAGGTCAAACCCCATTGTAACTCATTGTAACTCTTCTTCCACTCTTCAGTGCCTCTTCCCAGGTGATGCATACCTGTCTTCAACTCACTATGTACAATACTTTGATGTGTTCACTTTAATGAATGCAAACAATCAATTGTATCGTTTTCTTTATGAGCTTCTTTCTTTTTATGAGCAGGGTAGCAGTCAGTCGTTTCGACAGGAGGCCTTCTTTGGTTCTGCAACCTGTAGCCTTTGTTTATTGCTTCATTCATTTATTAATCACTTCATTCATCCTTTCACAATCAAACCAGAGATATGAAAAAAAGAGATGTGTTCATAGACTATCCCTGTTTCTGCCTTACGATCTCCAATGGGATTGGAGCCTTGAAAAAAAGAGCAGTCATGCTCGATCAGCAGAGGAAATTGGCAAGAGAGGGAGGGTGCTGAGTTACATGTCCTCGCACAAGCGGCTGCAATGTCCGAACAAAGCCAATCCGTGCAGCACACGTGCAACTTGTTTAAGGGAAAACATTGAGAGGACATAGAGGCATGAAGCCAGAACAAAAAAGCTGCATGTATGCCAACATGCATTCATTCGTGGTTCATTGTTTCCATGAGGCAAAAATGGAGGCTTGGCATGGCCATCTGAACACAAATTGCAAGTTGACAGTGTACGAAAGGATCCTGTAGAGAGTGCTCAATGCATATACAGCGCATACAACAGTTTAAGTCGGCCATGCTACTTCTAAGAAAGGCGCACTGCCTGGCAGGCATTGCGAGACACCCGTAACCCTCACTATTCACATGCTCATATGTCTTCCCTGTGAGGCAACACCACTGTTAACATGCTGCAGGTGCGCACTTCACCAATAAACTCTTTTCATCGCAAATGTAAGTACCAAATAACTGATTTGCTTGCATTTGACCGCGCACCTGGTCTGGCAAATCACATAGTTCTTGTAAAAAACATTGAAGAGGCTTGACAAGCCTCTTGTAAGGATAAGCTCAAGAGACTCCTGCTATTACCGCTTGCCCCTGATTTGACAGGATCAAGTGACAATGCCATTCATCGCCTCACAATTCATCAAACGTGTGAAAGCCATGTACATCCTCCTTTCACATACACGCCAGCCAGCGCGCGCGCACACACACACACACACACACACACCACATAAACATGTGGTGCGGACCCCACTCAACAAATAATTCCACTGCCCAGGATAAAACCTAATACCACCCACAATCTACCCAAATCATCAGCTTTTTCACCGAGAGCAGCCCGTCAACTGTGGCTTGCTATTTCTTTTCCTTGAATGAAGAACTTGATCCAACCTGGAGCTGCTGTATACTGCTGCTGCAGCTGCTGCCGCATCAACTTTACAAGCAGCTTGAGTAATCTAATTGTCTGCACAACCCCTACAACTTGCGCACTCAGCAAACTCCATGCATGCGGCGCCCTCCATGAACCTCATACTGCTGCCATGTAACAAGCTGAGCGAGTTCCCTGAAACCGTTTGAGTTTAAAAAGTATTCAATACTCTGAACAGGGTGTGCCATTCCTCTGGCGCCCATCCAGACGCAGTTTTTGAAGTGCTGCAAACCTAATTGCGATGACAGACAAAGTGAAACAGAGCTGAGCTACTCTGATGCGTGTGACCTTGAAAGGGCAAGCCACTGGTTACCTGGTGCATGCTACCTTAAAAGAGCAAGCTATTTGTCATCTGATGCATGTAACCTTGAAAGAGCAAGCCACTTGTATCTGATGTGTGCAATCTGAAAAGAGCAAGCCCTTGTCATCTGATGCATGTTACCTTAACTTACAGCTTGATGAAGACAAGCACATTGGTACGCATATTGGCACAAAGTATCACCTCTAAACAGTGTTGATCCCTGTGTAGTCTTGATTAAGATTGTGTGAGAGCTGTCACCTACTGCTCCTTCCAGCTTCAATCCCCCTACTCACACAGCCTAGCAGTTGTGTAATTTAATCATTTGCTCCCCCCATGCAAACCCAAGGCTTTGATAGAGAGCAATCAGCTCCTGCTCCTGCCAGCCTCGATGTCACTTGCTGCACTTTCTTCGCTCTTCCCGGCAGCTGAGTCAGGTTCCCTCTGAAATTGCGCAAGGGGTTGTTGAGCGGGGCGAACCAAGCCCACCTGCAAATTCAGTAAAGCCAGCCTCTCCTGAAGGTGAGCACACGCTGCAATGTGCAAGACGAGCATGGAACTGTAGGGCACATGCAGAGCACCCAGACACGACCATATGGATCCAACACGCGCATAGAGCGTCTGAAGATTCAACGCACATAGGGCTGGCCAATTCCATAAACACGACGCAATTTTTACGTTTTTGTGGGGGAGAGGAAATATACGGCATGTACAAAGTTGGCAACACTGCATGTATGCATTGAGTGTCCATGCCATCCCCCAGCTGTGCACACCAGGGACATGGCCAGCATGCGTGCATGATGCATGTGCATGAATGAAATGTGCACTGACAACCCTGCACCCTTGCTGGGTGATTTCCTTCCCAACTGGGAGCATGCATGAAGAGAAGCCACCCGCCCACGATCAACCAAGCGCAGATGCACGTTTGATCTGATGCGTCTCTGTACACGCGCAGATGCATGCACGACCTGGTGCGTCTCCTTCCATGGCTGCGGGTTTAGCTCAGTCCCTACAAACATGCTCACTCACTGCATGTGCTCATGCCGCCATTTGCACCCCTCCCCCCCCCCCCACACACACACACACAACCGCGCACCTGCTGCACGCCCGCAGGCATATTCAGCCCCAAGGACTGCGCATGCTGAAGCGCAACAGAAACCATGGGCACTTGAGGCAAAGGCGCCTCCAGGTCACCCTGAGGGTACGCCGCAAAGTCTGAGGCGCTCCTGGTGGCAGCGTTCTGTGCAGGGCGTAGCAGAGGTGGCGGTGCAGCACGCTCCGAGCCGGGGGGCCTCACTCCTTGTTGTGAAGTCCCAGAGCGTCCAGGTTCGGGGTGTGGTGCAGAGGGCAAGTTAAGGTCGTTGGTACGGTCTGGCGAAACAGCGGCTGCGTCGTTACTGTGTTGGGCATGAGGTGTTCCATGTGTTCCACCAGGCTGAAGGAAGGGCTGGTGGAAGGCACTGGGTGGGTGAATACCCCACCTTAGTGCTGCATGTTGGGGGCGTAGCTCATGAGGTGGGGGGTACAGGAAGCCATGGTCAGGCAAGGCGTTTTGGCCCGCCGAGGGCACCAGAGACTGGATAGGCACCTCTGAGGGGGCAAAGATGCTGCTGGTGCTGGAGCTGTCTCCGCCACTGCGTGCGAGTTTTCATGCACGTGTGAATGTGAACAAGAGTGTGAACCCAAGCAATCACAGGGCTTGGCCCCTGAGGCTTTGCCCTTTAAGATCAAACTCTTCACAAGGGCTCTGTGTGTGTGTATGTGTGTGTGTGTGTGTGTGTGTGTGTGTGTGTGTGTGCACGCGCGCAAGGTCTACCCACATCTCTGATCCTTGCTACAAGTTGACAAACTTGGCAGGTTGTTCCTTGCACATGTCCCCATGGGGGCGCATCAAATTACAAGCGAGGCAGAGGCAGAGGCGCAAGTGAGGTGGAGGCGCAACACCTTCACGATGCAAGCCAATGCCTCTTTGAGCCATTGTGTGATGTGGAGTGTATGCAGCGATGTATGTGGAGTGTATGCAATGATAGATAATCATATCTAGGTGAAGCAGTGATGCGGAGGTAGGGCACCTTCATGATCCAGCCCACGCTCCATCGAACCCCTGTGTTTGGTCCTTTCCAATTGAGCTGGGCCCACCACAAGGAATGCACCAATGCACCATCTTTTATCAAAGTGTCTCCTGTTCCTTGATTGACATTGGGAACGTTGCGTTCCTGCGCTGTGTAGCATCTCTCACTTATTCGTACCACTGCCCGACTGCAGCTGCCTTCTCCACTTCATTCTTTTCCGCCTGTAAAGCCATCTGCCTCATGCTCCATCTCTATTCCACTTACCACCCTCCACTTTCTTCTTTATTCACCTGTCGCTGCTGTAACCCCTGCAGCCTGCTAAGCCTTCCGACTCATGCTCCCCCTCCTTTCCGCTTGCCACAATTCACTTCAATTACATTAGGTAACTTACCTGTCGCTGCTGTACCCGCTGCTGCCTGCAGAGCCGTCTGCATCTTGCTCGCCCTCTGTTACCAGCAGGTTGTGGTCCTCTGGCAAGCTCCCACGCCGGTCTGGGCCTGCAAAGTAGAGCCCAACGCAAGCACGCACGGATGCAGACACAATAGTCATGTAATCAGATCGCAAAAATTGGTCTGGGCCTGCAAAGCAGAGCTCAATATGGCCTGCAAAACAGAGCCCAATGCAAGCATGTAAGGACACAAGAAGGTAGATATGCCACAGAAATGGAAGCTTGGGCAACCGCAGGATGCAAGCAAGTGTGCAGGCAAAGCCTTGATGTGCGCGCGCACACAAACAGACACACACACCGCCCAAGCCACCCACAACGCCCACCAAAAAACCACGACGACGTGTACACTGTGTTTACTTTTTCTCGTAATAAAATACGGGATTTTGGAGGCTGGAGTTCGTAATAAAATGGGCGATGCGCCCCGGAGGGCGCATCGACCATTCTGACCTTCATTCAGGCTGATGAAGGGCCTGAACTCGGGCAGGAAGTAAAAGTTCACAAAAAACAGAGAAAGGTCACAGTGCTGGTGAATTCGAGTCTTCCTTGAAGCATGGTGTGAGCAACAAGTTCCAGGCTAGCTGGCTGCAGGAGAATGGGAGGCACTTGTGGCTTGAGGATCATGGCAAGCATGTTGATGGTGTGTACAAGGCTGCAAGTGGTGTGGGACTGTGTTTATGCACGAGATTCTGGACTTCTTGCAGTGCTATAGCAATGCCCGTGCCCCTGCTCCTGCTCCCAGACCAAGCAGCAGCAGTGACAGCAGCAGTAGGGATAGCGGGTGCAGCAAGCAGGAGCCAGCATGAAAGAAGCAAGCTTCAGAGCCTGCAACAGTGGCAAGCAGAGTTGCTGTATTCTGGGCACAGCTAGAGAGCAATGGGGGTTGCTTCAGGTGCCCTGGGTGGATGAAGCTGGCTGAGCTCGTGCTTGTCATGGTGCCTGGTTCTGTGGAGGATGAGCGTATGGTTTCTGCTTTGAAATACCGGTATCTGAAAAGCCCTCAGCGCAACAAGTTGAAGGAGATGCACATCAATGTGTGTGCTCGAGGGTTTAAGAGCATGGAGTGCAATTTGAGTTCCTTCCTTTACCCAGATGCAATTGGCAGGTGGTTGAATGCTACAAATTTGAAGCTTTAAAGAAGCGTGGACGATACATGGTATAAGGGGATGCATCTATACCACCATATGGTGGTGAAGTGCAATATGCTTGGTTGACAAGTTGGGAAATGATATGACTTGGGTGCTTGGATTTTCAGAACTTGAACACGGAGGTGCATGGGTGTTTTATGTTGCATTTTTTTTTGCTTGATGGACTGGTCCGCATGCAATGCGTATGACATGATGACAAACTTTAAGTTGTGCTTGCATTGAAGTACTCCAAGTGTGAAGGCACAGCATTGTGCAGCATTGAAAGGGAAAACAGTTGTTACATAAATATGCAGCGAGGCCGCAGGCCTCGCGGCGGGCTTGGTTTGGGGTCAAAGTAATAAAATGGCACTTCTCAATCAAGGGGATTTCCCTCAAAGTAATGAAATCTGGGTTTCGCCAAAACGAAAAAAAAAACACTGGTGTACACTCCATCTATATGGTCAGAACAATAAATTGCCCCATACCGGTACACATGCTAGCCCCCAAACCTTTCTCAGAATAAATCATGCTAACTATTACAATCTTATAAAATATTGTATTCACAACTTCATGAAAATCGGAGGGCCCCAGATCCCTCTCCTGGCCTCAGATGACCAAAAAACGGCCCACAGCTCCACCCTGGGACCAGTTTTCACTCCCGATAATATGTTTCTGTAACTTCTATATAATTTGCTTACGTCCTGCACATTCAAAAAAAGGAAAGGAGGAAGTCAAACTTCGACATTCTTGGCACCTGTTGTGCTGGAGTTTCTCCAAAGAAAAATGGCTAGATTTTGTGTCTGACCAACCACTGGGTCTTCTCGCCCCATTTTTTGTTGCAATGGTCATTTACTACTAGGACTCCAAGACACTTGGAGAAATTCCCAAACTGGTGCAGTGGGTGACCTGAAGTTGCGATTTGGAGGTCAACAGGGTTCACGCTGCGGCTTATCAGGCATATGCGCCAAAAACTGAAACAGAGAAGCTTTGAGCCATTAACGGCTTGGAAAACAGGCTGTATTTTGCTACCAAGCTTGGGTATCCCAGGTTATGGCACATTTATGAATTGAGCTTGTTAAAAACCACTGTTTTATCTGGGGGAGGACCTGCCACTGCCACTCCCACTGCCATGTGTGCCAGCATCCATACCACTCATGGCCCTACTGCCAATTTCATTTCTGCCAGTCTCACTGCCTTTGCTACTCCCACTGCCTCCACTGCCTTCACTGCTTCACTGCCAGTCTCAGTCTCACTGCCAATGCCCCAACTGCCACCTCCTGTAGAGATGGTGCCACTGCAAGCACCTCTGTCAGCCTTTCTGCCTGTTCCACTGCCTGCACTGCCAGTCCCACTGCCTGCATGAGTGCCGCTGCCTGCACTGTCAAACCCACCGCCTCAATGAGTGCCAATTTTGATGTCTGAAAATCACGTCCGTTGCGCGCATCTACAGTTTTACCAGCCTTAAAAAACAATTTAATTCACTGTTTTGACGTCACTGCCGGGATTTTTTCGGTCAACGTCATTGCACGCGCTGTGAAGCAGTAACTGGAGCCGAAAACAAGCCCCATCTCTCAATTAGCCCAAAGAAACAACTTGCGGCAATTAAAGCAAAGGAAAGCATTTGTAGATAACAAGCAATACATGTACAAGGGCAAAGATGTGAGAGTTTTGCATGCACATGGGCAAAGCATGTGAGAGTACTGCATAAGGGCATAAGGGCAAAGCACTTGAGAGTATTGCACGCACAAGGGCAAAGCATGTGATTCACCAGGCAGACCTGCAGCAGCTGAGTGCGTGAGTGATGAGATAGAAACTTGCCAAATGTGTAAAAATGGCCAATTCCATAATAATATGCCGATTATATCAGCTTTTTGGCTGGAAAATGCGACATATATGGCGCATACATATATGGAATAGGCCAATCCTACAAATGTGACATTGGCTTTGCCAGAACACTGAGCTCATTTCTTATTAAATAGATGTGACGTCCAAATGGAGGATAGGCGGTGCGGCAGCTTTTCGGAATCAACCCTGCACTCAATTGGGCCCTTATTTGAGAGGCAATGCACATGTGTGCGTACGTCACTTGCTGTTGCTCTGAGCTTACTGCCTGCAGGCTGCGCTCATATGGTCACAGCAGGCCCGGGCCCGGAGCCCTTATGGTCATAGTCATGGAAGGAGAGATCAGAGTCAGCGCAGGAGGGTGGATTTTTTTCCTGGAAGATACGTGTGAATTTTTGCTGGACCACTCTGGTAATTTTGGGGAGGGAGGGTCTCGGGTGGGGGAGACCCCCTGGAGGCACCCAGCCACCCGCTTGCAACCCGCTCTTCCGCTTCAAGGCCATATCAATGGTGACAACATGATGAACAAGCCCAAGATTCTGCCCATGGGTCTTGAAGGAGCTTGCTTAAGGGAAGGTTGACACAATGCTGTGCTGGTGCCATCACAGATGCCATTACAGAGGCTCCAGCATGCAGGGAGGGAAAGCTCCAGCCTGCTGCCATGGAATGATTGGAAGTCCGACTATGGATTGAGGAGGATTTTAGTGAGGGGTCTAGATGGGAAACAAGGGCTGGAGTGAAGTCGGGATGCACAGGCAGAGTGGTTCCACTCTAAGGACCAATTGGGAAGCCTAGAAGGAGCGAGGGTTGCTGATTTTAGTGCTCAACTTGTGAAAATGATGCATTTTGGATTATTGTAATGGAAGGCCAGGACGCATTATAGGTTGAGCCTGCAAGGCACCACCCACAGACGCGGTTTTTGACGTTTGGCAAGCAGCCATTTTGAGCAGACGCGCTTAAACATCATTTTTAACGAAATGTTAAAATACGCATTTCATGTTTGACCCATCCCTGATCCTGGAAGTTTGGAATGACTTCCTGCACAATTGCCTCGACACCCCCCGTGGCCCAAACCCATGCGCATACTGCACTGACCGCAAGCCACCAAAGTTTGTCAGACATCATAAGAAGGTATGCGTTGAATACTTGCCAAGTCTCAGGCCTGGACGTGGTCTGGGTGGCTCTGGCCAAGAATCGCATTGAGAGTCATGCACACAGACACCCTCCTTTAATTCAAACTTTGAACAGAGCACCTTTGGACAGAGCTTGAGCTCTGGAATCAGGTGATGTGCTCATAATTTTGTAGAAGCGACTCAGAAAAGAGGGGAATTTCAAAAAAAGTGAAACCCACCCCTGACGCCCTCCCACCCCTTCCCGGCTCTCTCTGATTGGGCCCATATATATACTGATATATATATACTGATATATATACTGATATCAGTATATATATACTGATCGATAGCTCTTGATCTCATGATCTCAAATATGTAGTTCTAGTCAAAAATAAAGATTGACACGTGCCATCCAAAAGTTATGTGAACAGTACCCTCCTGGCCAGCGTCTCCCTTTTCCCATTCTGAATCATCATGATGAAGGTTTGCATTCATAGAGGCTTTTCATGCAACTGTCAGTGTTGCCAGACCCCAAAAGACAGGCGGACGTATGCCCATGACCCACCTGGATTAAAAAACCACGAAACATGCACTCACCGCATGTGGGCCCTTGTGCATATGTGTCAGGGGCATGGAGGGCACTGCAGCAGCAACATAGCACAAAGGCATGCGTAAGAGTCAGCGGAATGGGGGGCACAAATGCATGCATAAGAACCAGCGGAATGGGGGAGACCTGCGTTAGCAGAATGCTGGGTGCATATGTAAATGGAAGGTACTGATGCAACAATATGGCACATTGGGAGCCTTGTGTGTTTGTCCACGCTGTCCAAGCAGTAAAAAGGGAAGGAAAAAAAACACATAATGCCTGGGCCGCACTCCAACAAGAGTCATACAGAATCGGGAAACCAAACACATGCAATGCATGCCGAGCTCCTGCTCACAGCCTTCTTGCACGCAGACATGGAGCTGCTCCTCATCCTCCACTTCACACACACACACACACAGTCTGGCCACCCCAGTTCGAGCCGCTTACAACATCCTTTGTACCTAATAAAAGAGAAACTAGGAAGGCAGTAAAATGCAAAGATGAAGCAGTGACAAACTTCAAGCACTCGTGCACACACACGCACACACACATGACATGCGCAAGTGCACACACTAATTGCAGCTTCAGGCGTAAGGACCCTTTCTTCCCCCCCCCATCCAATAATGATGTCAGGAATACTTTCCTGCCTTTGCAGCATTCGCTCTCTTTCCTCCTGCAACCCACCCGCCGTACCCTCTGCCTCAGCCTGCAACTAAATCATCCATCTGCACATGGGACTTGGATCATCCTTACCCTCTTACTTCGCCTTACCCTCAGCCTCAGCCTGCAACTAGATTATCCATCTGCACATTGGACTTGGATCATCCTCACCCTCTTACCCCGCCTTTCCTCTGCCTCATCCATCTGCACATTGGACTTGGATCATCCTTATCTCTTACTTTGCCTTTCTCTCTGCCTCAGCCTGCATCTAGATCATCCATCTGCACATTGGACCTGAAACCAACATGCACATGCGCCCATTGAAGGGCTTGTTTGGCGTTGACGCTCTGCCGCAGATTCAGCACCGCTGTACTCCCCCCCTGCCCACATCCTGCAGTTTTCCACCTTGAACCCTGCCCTTCACACCTTTGTAATGTGCTCCCACCTTAAGCCCTCCCGCTCTGCACACCCCCCCTCACACCCCTATCAGCCAGTCAGCTCCCTTCTCTACCCACGCACACTCACACGCAAATGCAAACAAACATGCACGCGATCAAAGCAACACGATTCATATCCACCTGCTGTCCCCAGGCGCGTCTGTCTCTACCGCGCAGCGCATGCAAACAGAGTAACAAGCATCACATCCACCTGCTGTCCCCAGGCGCGTCTGTCTCTCCCGCGCAGCGCGTGCAAACAGAGCAACAAGCATCACATCCACCTGCTGTCCCCAGGCGCGTCTGTCTCTACCGTGCAGCGCATGCAAACAGAGCAACAAGCATCACATCCACCTGCTGTCCCCAGGCGCGTCTGTCTCTACCGTGCAGCGCATGCAAACAGAGCAACAAGCATCACATCCACCTGCTGTCCCCAGGCGCGTCTGTCTCTACCGCGCAGCGCGTGCAAACAGAGCAACAAGCATCACATCCACCTGCTGTCCCCAGGCGCGTCTGTCTCTACCGCGCAGCGCGTGCAAACAGAGCAACAAGCATCACATCTACCTGCTGTCCCCAGGCGCGTCTGTCTCTACCGCGCAGCGCGTGCAAACAGAGCAACAAGCATCACATCCACCTGCTGTCCCCAGGCGCGTCTGTCTCTACCGCGCAGCGCGTGCAAACAGAGCAACAAGCATCACATCCACCTGCTGTCCCCAGGCGCGTCTGTCTCTACCGCGCAGCGCGTGCAAACAGAGCAACAAGCATCACATCCACCTGCTGTCCCCAAGCGCGTTTGTCATTACCGCGCATTCGCCCCCGTACTGCCACCAGCAACCCCCCTCTCCAAAATGAAGCCACTCCCCTGGGCTGCTCTTTTCAACGTTGGTAGAGCAAATGTCAAAAGAGGCTCTTTAGCGGGACAAAAAGGCTGAAAGGCGGTATTTTCAGCCCCTTTTGTTCAATACTCGACCCTCTTCACCCAACCTTACTCTTGTTGCAGCCCAACCCCACAGGCACAACACAGCCAACACCCGCAATCCACCTCCTGCTGGCCCATCCCTTGGTTGTTCTTGTTCAACCCAACCCCACAGGCACAACACAGCCAACACCAACAACCCACCTCCTGTTGGCCCGATGCGAGTTCGCCGCCGATGCACGTCTGTGCTCCCCCCTCCACAGATTGCCTGCGCCACCCTCTCCTCCATCTCTGCTGCGCTCAGGGCTACGTGGAGGTGAGGTGTTGCCGCTGCTACCCCCAGTATAGCCGCCCTGCAGCAGCAGCCCACTCTGTCTTCGAAGGCCTCGGAAGGCAGCCAGCGTGCTGCCAATGATGCCCCCCCTGGTGTGCGCACCCTCCCTTTTGGTGCTGGCTTCTTCACGGCGGCGGGTGCTGCGCGCGCGGGCAACCTGCTCACCCTGCGCGCACAAAAAACCAGAGATGTGACAAAAACATAACTGCTCACCCTACGATGCCCCCCTTGGCGGGCACGTCCTCATCTTTGGCGCTGCTTCCCTCGTGGCAGCGGGTGCTGCGCATGCAGGCACCCTGCTCACTCTGCGAGCACAAACAACCAGAGATGCGAGGGAACCCACCCACCTGCTACGAGAAGACGTCACCCATAGAAGACCACCACCCACCTGCTGCATGAACACTTCACACCCATGATCTACCACATCTACCTCACAGACCGCCCATCTGCTGCCAGAGCACTCCACCCCTGTGGTCTGCCATTTTGCCCTTACAGAAACCCACCTGCCGCGGGAACACGTCACTCCGGTGATCTGTGTGGCCAACCCTGGGTCTGGTGGGCCCGTCATGCAGTGGATTAGATCGCCGCTGCTGTTGCAGACGCACATGCTGTGCATGCTGCTCCCGCCGCTCCCTCGCATGGCGTGACGACCATGTGATTGCAGAGGAGGACGCCTGTCCTTGCGCCTGTGTGTTGCGAGCGTGCGTGTATGTGTGTGTGCGTGTGTGTGTGTGCCTCTAGGCAAGACTTGCCTGCGCACTTCGCATCTCTACAAGACCTTACACTATGTAGAGATCTCCCGTCATTGATTAGCACCTTACACAAAACATAGGTCTTGCACTCCCTTTGTGCCTCACAAGACCCTACATGACACAAAAAACTCGCGCCTTTTTGATAAGCAGGCTGCAGAGTGTGATGCTCAGACGGGCAGAGTGTGACCTCTCATGCTCTTACACCGTCCTCTCACCCCGGCAGAGTGTGACGCTCGACCAAGCATGTTGAGTCCCATCCATTTTTCACTGAATGCGGCATCACCTGTGATGGCTTTGTTGAATAACATGAGCACAGTTACACCCACGAATCCATTCCGCTGAAGAATGTTTGAAAGCCATACACACTCCGCACACACATTTTGCACTACTGTCTAATTGACACTTGGGGAGTGCGAGGCAATCAACAGCACACAAGATTGCCCTGCGCCCTGCCTGCAAGGCAGCTGATGTCCATGTTTGCAGCTATCACACATCATTGTTCTCATCTGGAGTATCAGACTTCCCCTTGAACTGCACCTTTCCTTCCTGTGCCCCATTTCCTTGCACAGCACATCTTGTACACCATACACATGTTGTGCATCCAATTCGAGCACATTGCTGTGCGCCTGCGCGCCCCACCTGAGTGGCAGCTGAATGCGCATGCGCAGCATACGCGTAGGAGGTGGGGTCTGTGGCTGGGTCCACAGACAGCGAGGTATTAACACTTGTCACGTTGATGGATGGCCCGGAGAGCCAGTTGGCCCTGCCCTCTGAATCGTGTGGGTGTTGGTGCGAGCGCGACGAGATCCGGCTAGCCAGCTGAGGGCGATCTGGCTTGAGGGGGCCGCTACCGCCTCCGGCCCTGAGAGGGGGTGACGGAGGCTGGTGTTGGAGGGAGTGCTGAGGGATCCCGCTGGACGTGACAGCGCGTAAGCGGGAGCTCATACGGCGAAGGGGAGGATGCAGGGGTTGAGGTGCGAAGCCAGAGCTGAGGACTGTGCCCGAGGGCAGGGCACCGGCGTTGGAGAAGAACTGGGGCAGGAAGTTGCTGCTGCTGCTGCTGCTACTGTGGTTGGGGTGCATGATGGCCTGAAGGTTGAGTGCAGGAGGGGGAGTGTGTGTTTATGTTTGCGTGTGTGACCCTTGCTTGCTTTCTAGACAGGGACCGTTTTTTATGCATGCGGCCGTGTGGATTGCGTTTTCTTTATGTGTGTGTGCACGTGTGTGTGTGTGTGTGTGTGTGTGTGTGTGTGTGTGTGTGTGTGTGTGTGTGTGTGTGCACGTGTGTGTGTGTGTGTGTGTGTGTGTGTGTGTGTGTGTGTGTGTGTGTGTGTGTGTGTGTGTGTGTGCATGTGTGTGTGTGTGCACGTGTGTGTGTGTGTGTGTGTGTGTGTGTGTGTGTGTGTGTGCACGTGTATGTGTGTGTGTGTGTGTGTGTGTGTGTGTGTGTGTGTGTGTGTGTGTGTGTGTGTGTGTGTGTGCGCGCGCGCGTGCGTGTGCTCTCATGGACGGCTGGCAAATCCTGATTGCTGCTGCATGAGCACATATGCATGAGCACACGTGCATGCACTTGTAAGTAGGGTTGGGTAGCCACCTAGGAGAGCCTCGCCGAGGGTGAGGCTAGGCGAGGCTCGGGGAGCCTATTTGGCGAATGGGCCTCACCCTTGATGACCCTCGTTTCACCCAAAAATGGTGTAAAATTGCCTAAAATTACCCAATAAATCTGTGTATCCAAAGAGGCCCTACCCAAATAAGCCGAGCCTCTCCTAGGCTCGGCGAGCCTATTTGAGATATAGGGACACCCTATTCACCAATGGCTACTTGGAAGCAAGGAGACATGCATGCATGGATCATGCTTCTGTCCAGGTGTCCGTGATACACCACGTAAACCACCAGGGAAGCCTGCTGGTATGCACATGCGCAGGCTCGCATGCACGAATGCACATGTCCACACCTGCACATACGCACGTGCACATGCCCACTGACCTGCACACATGTACTGCCCAAATCTGCACCCTCACGCACGCACGCACTTGCGCGCACGTGCGCACGGGCAAACACACACACTCTCACCTGTTGCCTTGTTTGTTGGCCCCCAGACATAGACACACACACGTACACACACATGCGCGCACTCCCTTCTCACCTGTTGCCTAGTTTGTTGGCCCCCATACACAGGTACCAGCGGCACATGCTGTTGCTGCTGGCTGTGCGGCAGCTGACCCGCGGAAGCGACTGATGAGGGCGGAGGCAATCGCTGCTGCTGCTGGTACTGCTGCAGGTACTGCTGCTGGTGTTGTAGGTGCTGCTGGTGGATGAGTGCGTGCTGCAGGAAGGGGGACGGGTGTGCCCCCCCTTGCTGCTGCACGTGCGCGTGCGGGTGCGCATGGGCCCCGGCAAAAGAGGACGAGAACCACGCGTTGGAAGCATGCAGGGCTTGTGAGGTGCCTGCATGCGTTAGAAGCGTGCGTTGGAAGTGTGTGTTGGATGCGTGCATTGGAGGGATGCTTTGGAGGCATGCAGGGCCTGAAGGGTGACTGCGTATACTCACCGACGTACCGTCACCGACGTACGTACGTCAAAAGTGTGCATCAGGAACATGTACTGGAAGCGTGCAGGGCTTGTGAGGTGCTTGTGCACATTGGATGTGTGCGTTGGAAGTGTGCATGGCCTATTGGGTGTACGTGCTGCGTGTGTTGGAAGCATGCAGGGCCAGTAGGGTGCTTACGTGCGCTGGAAGCGTGCGGTGGTGGTGTGCATTGGAAGCGTGCAGGACCTATTAGGTGCCTGTGCGCGCTGGAAGCGTGCGTTTGAAGTGTGCAATGGAAGTGTGCGTTGGTGGTGTGCATTGGAAGCGTGCAGGACCTATTAGGTGCGCTGGGTGTGTGCGTTGGAAGTATGCAATGGAAGCGTGCGTTGGAAGCGTGCATGGTCTATTGGGTGTACGTGCTGCGTGTGTTGGAAGCATGCAGGGCCTATATAGGGTGCTTACGTGCGCTGGAAGCGTGCATTTGAAGTGTGCAATGGAAGTGTGCGTTGGTGGTGTGCATTGGAAGCGTGCAGGACCTATTAGATGCGCTGGGTGTGTGCGTGGGAAGTATACAATGGAAGCGTGCGTTGGAAGCTTGCATGGCCTATTGGGTGTACGTGCTGCGTGCGTTGGAGGCATGCAGGGCCTATATAGGGTGATTACGTGTGCTGGAAGCGTGCGTTGGAAGTATGCAATGGAAGTGGACGTTGGAGGTGTGCATTGGAAGCATGCAGGGCCTATATAGGGTGATTACATGTGCTGGAAGCGTGCGTTCGAAGTATGCAATGGAAGTGTGCGTTGGAAGCGTGCAGGGCCTATTGGGTGCATTGGAAGCGTGCGTTTGAAGTATGCATTGGAAGCATGCATGGCCTGTAGGGTGCCTGCTCTGCAGGCGTTGGAAATGGGTAAGTACATTTGAAACGTGCATCGGCAGCATGCTCTGGAAGCATGCAGGGCCTACAAGGGTAGTTTGGTAACTCAAATCACTGGAACAGTTACACAACTGATATTGAATCATTATATAGAAGATATACACGTACGTGGAGAGGGTGGGTCGCCTCCGCTGATGGCCGGAGGCAGGGTGGGGTTCAGCGCCCCCGTGCTGGTGGCTGCTGAGGCCTGTGTGTGGGGCATCCACACCCAAATCCCAGTTGGGGTGCTAATGGAGGTGTTGGGCGGGGGTGGGGGGGCAAGAGGGGGGCTAAGACGGGGCCCGCCTGTTGTACAACCAGTTGAGGTGCCAGCTGCTGCTGTGGATTCAGTGGTGGTCCCTGCTGCTGCTGCAGCGGCTGTGGCGGCAGCGGCTGCTATGGCTGCCGAAGGGACCGCTCCGACGTCCATCGACGATGCCCTTGAGTTGGTGCGCACAGAGGCGGTGCTGTGCACGTTGCTGTCGCAGGATGCACGTTGGGAGCGTTGAGACGCATTGGTAGAAGTGTTGGTGGACGAGCGGAGGGTGTATGCAGAGGGTGGAGGCCAGGTTGAAGGGCCGGGTCCAGCGGATCTGGCACAGCTCCTGTTCGTGCTGCTGCTGTTGGGGTTGGCAGGGGGCAGTGGTGCAGTGTGGACGGAGAAATGCCTGGGCTTGTGGGCGTGCTGCTGCGCACGCGTGGGGCTGCCCGGCAGCTGCTGCTGCAAAGTGCGTGGTAACGAATCAACAGCATCAAGACATGTAGTACCATGTAGTACCAAACCAATTCGTGGTGGGGTGATGCTGATGAGAACAGCAGGGTGAGATGGTTCATCACTCATTCATTCACAATGTTGTGATGAGGTGAGGTGGTGCAGACAAGGGAGCGCAAGGCAGCAGGGTGGTTCATCATTCATTCTTTTAATAATTCACGACTGGAGGTGGAGGCAAGGAAGCGCAGGGCAAGTGGTGCAAATATTGTGCGCATGCTCACCCATCCACACCCACACCCACCCACGCCCACACACGCACACACGCACACACACACACACACACACACACACACACACACACACGCATGCACACACACGCAAACACACACCACACACACACCTCCTCAGCAGAAGGTCCCGTGACAATCTGCGTGGCACTGCCTGGTTGCAATGGCCTGTTGCTCATGCTACCGTGCTCTTGCCCTTTTTGCGCCCCGCTGCTGCTACCGCCGGTGTGCCTGCCACCCAGAGCTTGTTTCAGAGAGTCCTGGAAATTCTTCAATTTGGCCACCAGGCTGTGCCGCGAGGTGGGGCTGGACGCCATAATTTCTGCCTCTGAATGTATGTATTGTGTGTTGTGTGTGGTGCGTGTGTGTTTTGTGTGTGTATGTGTGTGTGTGTGTACGTGCGTGCGCATGCGCACCTCTTGATGAGGAATGTGCCATGTCACAAGTTGCGCAGTTTGCGCTGATACCAGATGCAGGGTGTGCAATTTGAGGCCTGGAGATAGATGTAAGAAAATAGCAGTCGATCTCGACATTGTTAAGCAACAACACACTTTAGCAGGTGTTTCAAGGATTTGAAAAAATATGCTGCAGTGAGAACTGCAAAGAGGAAAAGTAGAGGCCTAGGCAAAATCCTTCCATGCGATGTGCGTTTTAGACAAAAGTGAAGGACGCTCAACATTCCAGGCAGCAAAGTCAAGAGGCTGCTGGCAGGAGATAAAAGTGTGAAGGCAGAGAAGCAGAAGCATGACCAATGGCAACCCTGCAAGACATATAAATGGATTTTGCAAAGGTGAGAGGAGAGGCTATCGGGCTGGCCAAAGTGCGCAGGAGCAAGGCCTCCATTGAATTTAGACTAGCTTTTTAACCATTTAACCTGTGGGTGGCCATTCCTAAGGCTGCTGGGGTGCAAAGCATAGACTGCCCTCCCTTGCCGTGGCAGCTGCAAACCCAAGGTCCAGTCACACTCTTTTGTGATGGATCAAATCAAGAACAAGCCAACAACGAATTAGCTCCCTCAGATGTGCCTCCACATGCTGCCTAAGCTCGTCTCATGGCTCTCCAAATCATTGTCCACGATTACCCAAGAAACAATCATGACGGCACGAACAAGGGCTTGGTTTGAAAAGAAAGCAACTTTTACTCACGAGTGGCAGCTCCAAGGGCTGCTGGCGTGCAGAGCCCCACTAAGCCTCCCTCACTATGCCGCTAAAGCTCAAACAATTACTCTTGATCCCCACCTCCCCAATTGTTCTCGATGACAAGCAGAGGGCTTAAAAGGAAAGCTTCTTACCTGCGGGTGGCAGTTCCAGGGGCTGCTGGGGTGCAGAGCTCCCCCGACCCTCCCTCGCTGTGCCGCTAAAGCTCTTGCCCCTCTTAATTGTCAGCACAGAGTTTGAGGTCAAGCGATGTCTTGCGTTTCGGCGATCCTGCAGTGTCATGCAGCAAAAGTAACACTTATAGTGTCACTTCCAATATTGCTCAGGCTTGGAACAAGTTGTTGCTTCCGCGATGTTCACGTACGCATCGGCCAGTTCCGGCTTCAACTCAAGAAGGCAGGTGCCTGCGCTCAGGCAGCGCCAGCCCTCACGCAGTGCTAGCGTACTCAAGAAGGCAGGTGCCAGCGTACTCAAGGGGGCAGGTGCCAGCGTACTCAAGGACGCAGGTGCCAGTAGACTTGAGGAATCAGGTGCCAGCAATCAAGGAGGCAGGTGCCACGCTCACGCAGTGCCAGCGCTCATGCAATGCCTGTGATGTTGATCGTGATGCCGGTTATGATGCCCACGCATCCATGTGACCTCGCCTTGTTTCCTCACGCCTACCGTCCAACTCTCTTGCCTGGGAAGAAGGCTTGGTGCTTGGCGCGCGTGTGTTTTTTCTTGTAAAACATGCTGCCGCTATAGCTGTGGTGACAGCACGCACTGCAAGGTAACCCACCCCCTGGCTTAGTGCAATGTGCAGGCCCTACAACACATGTGAAACACACATGGAAGGCTGAGTGGATGTACCAGGTAGGGTACACGCTCACCTGAGACTCCAACTGCATCAGCCCCTGCTGCTGCATTGCTGTGCTGCTGTCGCAGCTGTGGTGAGAGGGCGCACGCACTGCAAGGCAACACCCCCCTCCGACTTCATCCAATGTGCACGTGGGTGGGCGTCAGAGATGCGCACTCACCTTGGACTCCAGGTGCATCAGCCCCTGCTGCTGCTCTACTGCGCTGCCACCGATGGGGTACGAGAGCACACTGCAAGGCAACACCCCCCTCCGACTTCATCCAATGTGCACGTGGGTGGGCGTCAGAGATGCGCACTCACCTTGGACTCCACGTGCATCAGCCCCTGCTGCTGCTCTACTGCGCTGCCACCGATGGGGTACGAGAGCACACTGCAAGGCACTCACCCCGAAAGCTTCATGCAATGTACATGTGGGTGGGCATCAGAAATGCGCACTCACCTTGGACTCCGGGTGCATCAGCCCCTGCTGCTGCTCTGCTGCGCTGCCGCTGATGGGGTACGATTGCAAGCTGGTCAAGCTCCTTTTGACGCCCAGGCTGACCGGTTCTCCGCTACTGCTGCTGCTGCTGCTGCTGCTGCTCTTTGTGGCTGCTCTTTGTGGCCTTTTCGCAGTGCCATTGCTGACAGCCGGGCCACGTGCAGAAGTGCCTCCGTACCTGGGGGCCGCGGGGCGCTCACTATGTTTGGAGCGCATAAAGATGTATGTGCGTAAATGCGTGTGTGTGTGTGTGTGTGTGTGTGTGTGTGTGTGTGTGTGTGTGTGTGTGTGTGTGTGTGTGTGTGTGTGTGTGTGTGTGCGAGCTTGTATGTGTGTGTATGTGTGTGTGCGTGTGTGTGTGTGCGTGTGTATGTGTGTGTGTGTGTGTGTGTGTATGTGCAGTGAGTGAGTGTGTGTGTGTCCACATAGGACTGCATTTGTGTGCTGTATGCATTTTGTGTGCTTTATGCATTTGTGTGCTTCATGTATGTATGTGCTTTATGTGCTTATATGCTGCATGGCTTTGCCAGTTACATTCATGCGTGGCTCTGTCACATGTTCATGCGCTGCATGGTCATGCCTGTACAAGCACGCTTTCATTCTTCCCATGCAGGGAGGCCATCTTCCAAGGGTCAAATAGAGCATTGACTATCACTTGAAAGAGGATGCACACGCGCTCGCGCGCGCACACACACACACACACACACCTACCTGTGCAGCCCGACTGGGGCCCCAGCCCACTCCTCAGAAGCTCGCGTGAAGCTTGCGCTGCGCCCCCTGCCACTTGCCCCACCGCTGTGCGACCTAAGCAAAATTCCCCTCTGCGGCGCCTGTTGCTGCTGACCCGAAACCTGTGCATTGTGGCTATAACTTTGGGAGGTGCCAGGGGACGGAGGCTGCTGTTGTACTGCAACTCTGTCGGCATGGCCTACACTCCAAGAGACGCTTAATGTGCTTGCACGCCGCACACGCCGGTTGAGGCTGCTGCTAGGACTGAAGGAACGAGTTTCCCACTGGGCAGTGCTGCTGGGGTCGTTGTCACACACCTACGTGCACGTGGTCTTATCGAGGAGTGTTGAGGAAAAAGGTGATGGTCGGGTAGGTCTATCTCCACCACATGCATACATACGAGGATGTGAGTGCGTGGCTTGGAGGGTTTTTGGCTCTGAGTTCATGCGGAACTTTGCCTGCAGCTTTCAAACCGCTGGCCGCCATGATAATGCCACTCGAAGGTGTGGATAAAGCTGTCGACCTCATCTTTAGGCCAGCCAAATTGTTCATGCCATGAAAAAACACTTACCTGGGTGCGTTACTGTGCAAGAAGCCTGCACATTTTGTCTGGCCCCGGTGAGTGTGCATTTGAGTACATGAATGGAACTGTTGACTTCATCTTTAGGATGACCCACTCACTTTCAGAGGAACAACACTCATGGATGAGAACCAGAGGAATCATTGGTGACCGTCGTCGGGAGACCCTTCTCAAGGCACGTCACTCCGAGTTCTACCACGGCACTTACACTTTTTGTTGGAAATTTCACCTCGAGGGATGCCCACACTCATGAATGACCACTCACAGTCAAAAATTGTTGGCTGTTGTTGGAGGCGTTGTTGCAGATGTTGAAATCGATGCTGGCATCTTCCAGGTCCTCAACTTCATCAACAGGCATACCATGCCACTGCTCCTGGTACTCGTACGCTTGATTCTGGGGCACCTACATGCACGCGCGTGTGTGTGTACGCACGCTCACATGCATGTGACCAGTCTGCTCCCCAAACACATGCACAGTATGGCTGACATGCCTGGCCAAGAGCCAACCTGTTCAGTTGCCAAAAAGGAGGAACCGTAAAATTTGCAGCACTTGTTGGATGTTTCTTGATCTGACGAGCTGGACTTCACACAGAAAGGCTGATGCTGTAGCACTTCATGCTATCGCAAGGAGGGCGTGTTGCTGAACTGCACAAAGTGAAGCATTTCCGCACCAGACACTGCTTCATTGTTGTCGCACTCTGCTCTTTTCCAAAGATTACATTGAATAAAAGTGCTATTCAAAGTCAACAGGTGCCTCTTAGTGCTTGTGCCATCTACCCATATGAAGAAGCGCATTGCAAAAGGCCTGCATCAAATCACCGCACATCATCATCCTGTTGGTAGGGGCAGACTCCCCAACATTGACCTTTTTTGGGCATCGGCCAACAAGGACAACAAAATGAAGCACAAACGATTGGCTCACCACGATAGGCAAGTGAGAGGGGCCGGGGAATGAGGAGTGGCGCATTGTATGGAGCTGATGCTGCCAGTCCCCGACCGTGGGACCTGCATACGCCCCGGATGTGTGTACAGATGCTGCGCCAGGCGCTGTCGGGTCGGGCCTGCAGGAGATTTTGTAAATGCCCTGAGCTGTTGGGTCTGGCCTGCGAGAGATTTTGTATAAGGCCTTTGTGCTTAATGTGACAGATAGTCATCCAATTGCTTTATACAATTGTTAAAAAGCACGCGTGAGGAGTAGATGCCGTGAAGGCCATTCTCAACTCCTATGAACCGACTTCGTAACATTCCCCCCCATTTAATCGGCAGCACTCCCGGGCTGCGAAGGTATCAGGGTGTGACCCCTTAGAGGAAAAAGTTGGCGGTCCCAAGAACTCGAACCCCCGTCCCAATGAGATCCGCAAGTGTAACGGGTATATATGGCTAGCAATAGCCATCCGTATCATCCCGGGCTCTGCCTTTTCATAAGTGTTACATTGGTAGCGAAGCCCCTCCAGGGCTTCTCATGTGTCGCAAGATTGCATGAGGTCCCTGGTTCGATCCCTGGGAGACACACTTTGAAAAAGCGGAAAATCTTTCCCGAAGGTCAATTGCCTGGCAATTGATCACTGGCCGCATTAAAATCCCTCAATAAAGTGAGACTAACATGTAAAACCCTATGGGTTCGTGATGTTGTGTTAAGCTCACGAGGACGCGAGCTCAGGAGGGTGGGGAAGAATGTAACGGGTATATATGGCTAGCAATAGCCATCCGTATCATCCCGGGCTCTGCCTTTTCATAAGTGTTACAGCAAGGACGGAAGCCCGCAACGCCCATACGCGCAAGGACGGCAACCCGCTAGACCACAAGGCTCGGGGTTAGGCTTCGCTGCCAATGTTAAAAAGCACGCGTGAGGAGTAGATGCCGTGAAGGCCATTCTCAACTCCTATGAACCGACTTCGTAACAACAATGGACCGGTGCATGGCAACAAAACCAACAAAGCATGTGAGGGCCTCTCCATGCAACGAAGCAGCCAACAAGCCGCTGTGGCTCTTGCGAAGCCGATTGTATGCACGTGTGTGTGTGTCTGTGTGTGTGTGTGTGTGTGTGTGTGTGTGTGTGTGTGTGATGCCAAGGGCTGTGGGGCTCGCTTGCAGGCGTCCATGGCAAATTGAGGATCACAGCTAAGTGACTCAGTGACTCCTTGAAATAAGTAATGCTGCCAGGGCCCTCCATAGGACAAGGAAAGGCCTTAGATGCGATACTCAATTGCATCTCATCCCAAGTCATTCACCTGTATTGCTTACGCGTTTTCCCCGCATTGTTTACCTGTATTGTTTACCTGAAAGAGAACGTGAAAGCACTGAATGCTCCCCAAGGGGCCACATTGGTTCAAAGATGGCGTGATCCCCCACGCCAACCCATCTACTTGCATTGTTGTACCTGCTTTCTTTACCTGCATTGTTGTACCTGCGTTCTTCACCTGCTCATTTAACCTGCCATACGTGAGGCCCCACTCCAATAATTGTGCAGGTGCCATGCCAGGGGCTGTTGGGTTGTCAACTTGCATCGACAAGTCCAAGCGTCCCTCTAGCATCCGGTTTCATAGGCGCCCGACATTGGAAAAGCACCGGACCATTGGGTCCCATGTGAACCCCTTATACTGAATATTATAAGAATACAAATGCTAATACTAATACAAATGTACTAACGTCGACAGAGTTATAAGAAACTCGATGAATTTAAACGTGAATGGGTCATTGGAAATGCACCGGACCATTGGGTCCCATTGGACCCCCATTGGATCCCATGAGCTTGACGACAAGGGTTTAGGGTTTAGGGTTTAAAGGGTTTAGGGTTTAGGGTAAAACCTAAACCCTAAACCCTAAACCCTGTTTCCTCACCTAAACATTCACACCCGCTCACACCAGCTGCTAGGCGCACGAACAATTCCTGCCCCACACACATACGCACCCTTTCCCACCTGCGCCCACACCAGCTGCTGGGCGCACCCCCCCCCTCCACACATACATGTACTCACCTGCGCGCGCCTACAAAGCTGCTGGTAAGGTTGTTGAAGGCGTTGGGCAGCAGAACACAGCAGCTCACACAGAGACACACAAGCAGGCATAGGTCCCTGCGTCCACACAGCTGCCGGTGAGATCTTTCGAGCCGTTGGACTGCAGGAACACAACAACTCACTCAAACACACGCGCACACACACAAAAAGACACACAAGCAAGCATGCCACGCACCTGCTACGTGCGGTGCCCACAAAGCTGCTGGTGAGGTTGTTGATGGCGCTGGAAAGCACCCCAAACATTTTGCCGCTCCCTGCTGGCGGATCTTGGGGGCCACTAGTTACGCTTCCGGCTGCTCCACCTGATCTCTCACGCCGTGGGCTACTCCTGCGACAACCTTGAGACCTGAGGGCAGACACGCTACCTGCATGGTCCATGCAACGTGTCGAGCACAGATTAGAGCAGTGCACTAGGGAGGTAATATGGCAAAACAAGCAGGTTGCACAGGCTGGTGGGCTGCGGGCGCGTTAGCGACGCACAACCTCTCGAGTGCGAGGCTAGGATTAGAATGGACAGCTGAGGGCAACTCTTGCAATGGCCTTTTGAGGCCTGAGGGCAGTCACGCTGCCTGTGTGGCTTATATAGCCTGTTGAGCACAGCGCAGTGCATTGAATGAGCACTGCACTGGGGGTAGGGAGGAATAAAACAGGCCACACAGACTGGTGGGCAGTGGATGCACTTGCAACACACGACGTTGGATGACCTTGCAACAAATGACCTTGCGACGCATGACCTTGGATGACCTTGCAACATATGACCCTGCAACGCATGACTTAGCGACCTTGCAGCACATGACCTTGCAACACATAACTTTGCAACGCATGACTTTGCGACCTTGCAGCACATGACCTTGCAACACATGACCCTGCAACGCATGACTTTGCGACCTTGCAGCACATGACCTTGCAACACATGACCCTGCAACACATTACTTTGCGACCTTGCAGCACATGACCTTGCAACGCATGACCTTGCATGTCCTCCAACACATGACCTTGCAGCACATGACCTTGCGACCTTGCAGCACATGACCTTGCGACCTTGCAACACATGACGTTGCAATGCAAGACTGTGCATGACCTTCAACACAACACCTTGCAACACACGACCTTGCGACGCATGACCTTGAATGACCTTGCTTGACCTCTAACACATGACTAACGTATGACCTTGCATGACCTCCAACACATTGCCTTGCATCACATGATCTTGCAACACATGTTCTTGCAACACATGACATAGCGACATATGACATGGCGACGTATGACCTTGCATCACATCATCTTGGAACACATGACATGGCGACATATGATCTTACAACACATGACATGGCGACATATGACCTTGCATCTTGAATGCAAAGCTCAAGCTGAAGCGGAAAAAGCAAAAGTGGCACGTGCTTTGAGGTTGCAAGTGCGCGTCAAAAGTGGGCACGGTTCCTTTGACGGGAGGATGAACTTCAAACAGAGTCTTCATGATTTTGGTTCAACGCATCCACGCACTCCCACTTAAGAACCAGCCAATCTGCCATGTATTCATATCAAATGCTTCATCATCTTGATAAAACGCATCCACACACTCATGCTTGGAAGACAAGCTTATCTGCCATGCACAAATCGCACACACGAATATCGGACAGAGATGCATGGGGTACTTCTTGCACTCACCATCCTGAATCCAAGTCCTCTCATCCATGATACTGCAATCTTGTTGTTGCTCCTGACATCGACCAATCCTGCTTACTTTTTGCACCAATGTGGATCCCGCTCACTCTTTCACTCAATTTTCATACCACTGTGAGTCCCACACACTTAAAACACTACTGTGAATCTCACACTGTCCACAACACCTTCAATCTCACTCGCTTTCCTCACCACTGTCAATTCACTTGCTTTCTGCACCATTGTCAATCCAACTCACTTTCCACACCACTGTCTATCCCACTCCTCCGCCTGAACTGATTGAGGAGGCCGCTGGCGCGAGCATGGGGCACATGCACAGAGGATGTCCTTGGCGCCTTCTGCAAGAAAGTACATGAGCGCTTGAGCCTTTATGAGCTTGCTGTTGGACCTGCCTTTGTCACGGGCCATGATCATGTTCTCGCTCACGTACAAGTCGATGGCCGTAAGGAAAAGCAAAAATTGTGTGCTTCGGGCTGTTTGCAACCCAGATGCTTGCACACGTGCACGCGGTTGATTCACAGAGTATGTCCTTGGTGCTTTCTGCAGAAGCACATGAGCACACAAGGAAAAGGTCAAGTGCGTAAGGCTGTTTGCAACTTGGATGGTCGGTTCAAGTAAAAGTCGATGGCCGCATGCGGTTGCATATTGCATTTAGCAGATGACCAACTTGCACAGCTGCACTTGCTTCTGCCAACACTGGCAGGCTGGGAGGAACACCGTTGAAGGCGGCAGCAACGGCCAGGCAGCAACATCAATACAAAAGGAGGCGCTGCTCTTGCTGGGACGGACGCGGCATCAGAGGATGGTTAGCAAAGGACGCAAAAAAGAGGAGCGAGAATCACACACATACAAGCGCGCGCACGTGCGCTTGCACACACACACACACACACACACACACACACACACACACACACACACACACACACACACACACACACACACACACACACACACACACACACACACACAACACCCACACACACCTGTAGGCCAGCGGGGATGCTGTCAGATGCAGAATTGAAGGATGGCTGGGCGCGTGGGTGGCCACGAGGCATGAGTGCAGCGGCCACTGCAGCATCGTATGCAGGGTCCTGGCCGGGCATTACAGAATGGGTGGACTGCTGGCTGGGCCTGCGCAAAAGCAATGAATGCATGCTGGCGTGTGTGTGTGTGTGTGTGTGTGTGCGGGCGTGTGTGTGTGTGTGCGCGTGTGCGTGTGCGGGCGTGTGTGTGTGTATGTGTGTGTGTGGGCGTGTGTGTGTGTGTGTGTGTGTGTGTGTGTGTGTGTGTGTGTGTGTGTGTGCGCGCGTGTGCGGGCGTGTGTGTGTGTGTGTGTGTGTGTGTGTGTGTGTGTGTGTGTGTGTGTGTGTGTGTGTGTGTGTGTGTGCGCGCGTGTGCGTGTGTGTGTGTGTGCGCGCGTGTGCGGGCGTGTGTGTGTGTGTGTCCGCGCATGCGCTCACTCACACTTGTGAAGGTGTGCAAAAGGAGTGTGTGTGACTGCGTGTGTTTGGAAGTGTAACGGATGCTTCACTTGGGGTGCTGACTTCACAAAGCAACGACGATTCCGGAATAATGGGAAGAGCTGGCGAATGGCAAGAAAAGTTTGGGTTCGCTCCTTAGTTCTCACATCAAAACAAAGCAATGATCCCCTGCACCCATTCCATGGACAAACTAAAATCTAGTTTCACTTGATGGCTGCTGTGTGCTGTGTGCCCCCCCCCCCCTACGCCAACACACGCTATTCCACAGGTTGTGCATGCGTGTGTGCTTTGGGGCCTGCTTGAGCACACCTGTTGTGCATGATCACTGCCTTGGAAAGTAAGCACTGATTTGAGTGTGTGCGCGGGGGATCCACAAATACACACACCCACACACTCACACATGCACCTGGCTAGTGGACCAGGTGACAACCCACACACGCACCTGGCTTAGTGACCCACACACGCACCTGGCTTAGTGACCCACACACGCACCTGGCTAATGGCCCAGGCGACAACGAGGTGGTCTGCAAGGTCTCGGATTTGTTACTGGGGTTTCGGCTGCGCGTACTGCCGCGCAGGTTCGCGTCCACATCTTCCAGGTAGCTGGCGTCACTGCCTCTGAGGAGGATGCTGTTGGCACGGGCAGCGCTGCGATGCCTGCACATGAGGGTCGGGTAAAGAGGGTTTAACCTTCATCAAAAAAGGCTCTCAAGAGGGCCACAGAGGCCCCTGAGGGGCTCTTTGAGGCTGTTCTGACAAATGCTCTACCCTCTTCACTCACCCAAGCCTCCTGCAAATGCACCTTTAGAGAGAGGAGCACACTGACCCTGAGAAGCATGCTCTTGGTACAGGCAACCCTGCGATGCCTGCCTGCACATGCACTTCAACAGAGTAGAGCACAAGCTGTTGACTGCATTGCAGCGCCTGCACATGCACTTTAAAAAGGTGCACAAGCTGACCATGGGCATTTGGCTGCTCACAGCCCTTCATCTGTTCAGGCAGAACCACAGATATGACAGCAGGAAACCTCTGGACGGTCAGCCACGCCTCTCAAAGATATAACAGACCCTGCTTTCCCCACCCAGACGTTTGCACATGCACATTGCACTCACACATCACATATGCACCTCACTTCCACATACGCATGCCACAGAAAAGATCTCTGGCAGGCTAGCCAAGCCCATGAGGTTGAAGTGCCCCAGGCTACCAAACCTTGATGCTGCAAAAATACACACATTGCAGAAAAAGATCTCCAGCGATTAGCCACGCCTTTGAAGCACCTTGTATGACGGAACCCTCGACCTTAAAAAAGCACACACACACACACACACACACACACACACATACTTACGTCACAGAGAAGATCTCCAGCGGGCTGGCCACACCCTTGAGGTTGAAGTGCCCCAGGCTGCTGGCGCACAGCTTCTTTTGCATGGCCTGTGGCTGGCAGGCATTCCACACATCTGCTGACGCTAGCACCTGGCCGGGGCGCGCAACCGAAGCGATGCGCGATGCACGGTTCATGTATTTGCCCCGATACGCCTGTGCGTGCATGTGTTTGTGTGTGTCATGCACAGTACGCATGGCTGTTGCTTAGAACAGGTACCTTGCTAGCCCTGAGTTTTGAAGGTCAGAGCACACACTTGCCGGAGCATTTATCAGGCACCAGGCCAACCCTGATTTGCAGCACCATCATTCACCAGTGAATGGATCACCACTATGGCTCCACCATCTTCCCTGACCCACCATGCGCCCCGTCACACAGTTGATCTCTCCTTTGAGCTTGCCGCAGTCCAGGCCAACCTTGATCCTCAGCCCCCTGTGCTGCAGGTGGGTGTGTGGCGCAGCTTGGCCTGTGGTGGGGTCTTTGACCACCGGCCCCGTGGCCATGCTCGCCTCATAGCTCATGAGCTCCTCAGGCCTGCACACAGTAACATCGCAATAGCAATAAATAACAGACATGATAATAAGATAGCACGAAAAAAGAACAGCACAAGAGCTCGTTGCTCATAAGCTCCTCAGACATGCACACGACAACATTGCAATAACAATACATGACAATGCATGACAGAGACGCATAGAAATGCATACACACATGCTCAAACGTCAGGAACATTGAGGCAGTGCCATTAGCTCATGAGCTCCTCAGGCCTGGACATAAAAGCATGGGTGCTGAACTCCCATACTTTGGAGCGTCTCAGTTTGTCAGAGACAGCAGTTACACAGCATTGGCAAACATGTGTGCATATGCGCAGTGTGTGTATGAGCGCACATGTGCGTGCTTACCTGCATACATGCATACAGGCCATCGCCATTCTATAAATTATGCAAATGAAGTAGCAAACACGGTTCACACTCTCAGCTCAGTACAGTTGCTACACCGAGCTCTCGGCTCATGCATGCTACTTCCTTACCTGAGGGCCTTGTGCATCTGCTGCATGCACTCCCCATGCAGGCTACACACTCACCAGTTGACCTTGTGCGATTGCTGCATGCACTGCAAATGACACAACACCTCTACCAGCGAACCTTGTGCATCTGCTGCATACACTGCACATTCGTGCGCCTTTCTCACCAACAGGTCTTGTGCATCCGCGGTGCATGCACTGCTCATGTGCGTTACTTTCTTCCTTATGGACCTTTTGCATCCACATCATGCGCTGCAATGATGCCACTCTCGTACCAACAGGTCTTGTGCATCCGCGGTGCATGCACTGCACATGTGCGCTACTTTCTTCCTTATGGACCTTTTGCATCCACATCATGCGCTGCACATGATGCTACTCTCTCACCAACAGGTCTTGTGCATCCGCGGTGCATGCACTGCACATGTGCGCTACTTTCTTCCTTATGGACCTTTTGCACCCACACCATGCGCTGCACATGATGCCACTCTCGTACCAACAGGTCTTGTGCATCCGCGGTGCATGCACTGCACATGAGCGCTACTTTCTTCCTTATGGACCTTTTGCATCCACTGCACGCGCTGCACATGATGCTACTCTCTCACCAACAGGTCTTGTGCATCCGCGGTGCATGCACTGCACATGTGCGCTACTTTCTTCCTTATGGACCTTTTGCATCCACATCATGCGCTGCACATGATGCCACTCTCGTACCAACAGGTCTTGTGCAACCGCGGTGCATGCACTGCACATGTGCGCTACTTTCTTCCTTATGGACCTTTTGCATCCACATCATGCGCTGCACATGATGCCACTCTCGTACCAACAGGTCTTGTGCATCCGCGGTGCATGCACTGCACATGTGCGCTACTTTCTTCCTTGTGTACCTTGTGCATGCACTGCACGCGCTGCACATGATGCTACTCTCTCACCAACAGGTCTTGTGCATCCGCGGTGCATGCACTGCACATGTGCGCTACTTTCTTCCTTGTGTACCTTGTGCATGCACTGCATGCACTGCACATGATACTACTCTCGTACCAGTGGATCTTGTGCATCTGCTGTATGCACTGCACAGCCCAGCGTAGGGCGCTTGTGTGCTTGGCAAAGGAGGCCAGCACTAAACCATCATTGGATTCCACCTGTGGGCGAATGGCACAGAGAACCATTTCTTGAGTGTGTTTCCCTGCATTGATCAGCAAAAGGAAGCTTGCGCAAGGCCACCATTCAATTCAACCTGAGGGTCAATGACACACACACACACACACACACACAGAGAGAGAGAGAGAGAGAGCCGCAGCTGCTCGGCCTGTTTCATGCATGGGCTGATTAATCATCATATGGCTGTGCATGGATGTTGTATCAGAATTGAAGGGCACAGCAACAGCAAGGCCACATGGCCCACTTCCATGATCCACTAATGATGCCAGCTTGCGACTTTTTTCTGGACCCATGCAAGAGAAAAAGAGACACAGGCAAGCCAGGACAAATTTTTTAATGCAGCAATAACTTTATTTGGTCAGCATGTCCCATTCCAAGGTTGTCATGTCCGGCACACTGACCAAATAGACACTGCCACATATATGGTCAGCATGTCCCATTGCCAAGGTTGTCACGTCTGGCACGCTGACCAAATGGACAATGCAACAAAGCATTTGGGCAAATTGAACTAACAGGTGCGGACGGCCAGATCTGCCATTCAGGCGCCCTAATTAAGCCGTTTGCAGAGGCAAACAGAGGTGCGACACATGACAATAACGTGGAAGTGGCCAATGCTATCGACAGATGATGCGCTGCCACACCGAGCAAAAAGGCAATGCACCATCATGCCTGATCAATGTACAAATAAAAAGGCCAAGCAATCAGAAACATGACCCACTACCAAAACAAACATTTTCTCCTATCAGGCGCTTGGATCGAGTCCTACAAGCGCGCGCGCACACACACACACACACACACACACACACACACACACACACACACACACACACACACACACACACACACACACACACACACACACACACACACCTCTGCATCCAAAAGTGCAGCAAGGCCCAGAGGAAGATGGAAAAAAATGGCCTTGACATCCGCACACCAGCAGCAGCGCTTACCAAGTACCCTCCATGCTTGAACAACAGCGTGCACACATGCTCCTGGTAGAGTGCAAACGCCTCCGACGCAATATTGAGGTTCCAGTTCATCAAGGCTCCCTCATTCACGACGCTCCTGTGTGGTGTGCAACGTTCAATTTGGTGGAAATAGGACCAGTTGGATGAGGCAAAGTCAGGGCTCCATTGGGGATGGGTGATCCAGCAAGTTGATCCACTCAATCTTGTAAGCAGCTGCCTTAACAACCACAATTCACCAGCAAATGCAGGTGAATGGTGTGAGGATGGAGCTGGTGATCCCACTCATAGCCAGAACACCGACTTTGGCCTCACAGGTGTGCAGGTGCGTTTTAGGCAAAGTAAGGATTATTGCCTGTGGTGATCTAGACACCTGCACAATGTGCTGGAGATGAGAAGGAAAACTGTTCATGCTGCGCTGCCCATGATCAGGCGCACATGAGCCATATCTGCAACCAAAACAAGGAGAGGCCTTAAAAGCTTCAAACAAACATCCACACCCACACCCACCCCTAAGTACTGAACTTGCTGCGGTCCTCGCGCTATACACATCAGTGGGCACTCAAGCTAAGGTTGAAAACACGCAACGTGCAAAGAAAAAACCGTACACCAATCCAAGCAAGGATACGCATGGAGTACTTACGTGACCATGGCTGTCAAAAGCCTTTTTTCTCAGGTGCCTTGGCTGTGCTGCTGGCAGCGCCTTCATTGCCACATGATGCATTTGAGATGCATTTTTTGCATCTCAAAGACTCAAATGAACACAACGATCACAGTCAGTGAACATGCACTCTCAGAGACAGTACTTAAAATGGAGACGACCATACTGACATGGGCAACGGTTACAAAGCCTGTTGGGGCATCTAACATGCTAGGGTCCTTTTTTTTATGGCGGTGCTTTCATCGCCACATGAATGCATGTAAATATTGCCCACAGACAGCTCTCACATGGAGGCGACGGTCACAAAGCCTGCTGGGGCATTGAGCACGCCAAGTCCATCTTAGAAAGGTCATATGAGTCATGTCCATGCGAGAACCTACATTAAGTGGGTAGCACATCATGCAAGTACTTACATGAAGGCTACAGTCACAATGCCGGCCGGGGCATCTAACACGCCAAGTCCATGCTGCCGGATGGAGGAGATGGGTGCCTGTCGCACATTCACGTATGTCATTTATGTATGTCACTCTCATACTTAATTTACATACATACATACATACATACATACATATTTATCATTTGCACACCTCATTTACATATGATGGGTGCATGTTACGCTACATGTGGGTGGTTTAGCGCATTTGCATATTGAGATGGGTTCTTGGTGCACAACATTTACACGTGTCTGGACAAGTCAACTTGGCTGGCAGCAAGGATGAGGGATAATCAAGCACCCAAGTATAAACGTAGGCCTGCTGTCAGCACTGTGCATAAGCATTGAAAAATAAATGGGAGCCTGAAAGGCACTTGCTGCTGTTTATGGGGTGCAAAGAGACATAAGGATCAGACAGTGAAAGGGCAGGGCCTGACCTCCACTGTCTGGAAAGAGTCAAGCTCAGCTTCACATAGCACAGCTTGTGCGATTTTGCAACGAGCCATACTGCACATCTTTTATGACACTGCAACATGCCAAGTGCGACTATGCAATATGCCGTATTGCACATCTTGTGCGACTTTGCAGCAACAATATTACACATCATGTGCGACTTTGCAGCAACAATATTACACATCATGTGCGACTACGCAACAGGCCATATTGCACAAACTGTGCAACTATGCAACGGGCCAGATGGGACAAAAAAGCAAGCAACAAAGCAGCTTACCAACCCAAGATCTGCAACAGGCCAGGAGGGGCGAAATCGCAAGCACAAAGTAGGCGCAAAGCAAGCTCACCAGCAAGAGAAGGCGTCCCATGAGCGGGCGCGCGATGATTTCGTGCAGTGACATCACAGGGGCATCTTTGCGAAGCATGTGCTCGCCTAGGTGCAGGGTCTGCGAATTGCGCATCAGTGCACGTATGTGTGTGTGTTTGTGTGTGTGCCCTCTTAAAGCACGCATGCTTGTGTTAAGAAAAAATTTTATGCACCTACTGACTCGCTACGTGCAGGATGTAGAGCACATGTCTGAAGTTTCTGCCCATGAAGGTGGTCAAGGAACACAACATGCAGTAATAGTAATCAGTGCACAAAGGATTCCCTGGGTTGCACAATGTATTTTACACATGCAGGAAGCAATTAAGACACGAGCGTCCTCAGGGACGCAGTGTATTGTTGCAGGAAAAGTAGTCAACGCACGGTGCATTCTCAGGGGCGCACAGTGAATTCTTAAAGGGTTCCGCCATCAGAAGGCAACATGCACATGACATCACGAATGAGGCGACGGCATGCCAAATGAGGGTGAGACAACAGCATGCACAATGAGAACGAGATGGCAGCAAGCAAGGTGAGGATGAGATGACAGCATGCTCGATTACTCTCAATCTGCTCTCAAAATTCGTGTGCAGCCGGCAAGAGAAAGCTAAGGTGGGCAGATGCCTGAGCCATAGGGTACCATTGACATACCACACTCACCATGACATGCTCCAGCAGGAAAGCCTGCTAGAGCTATTGCTGTCATAATTCAACCATGGTGCGCAGAAGCCTGAGTCAGAAAGATACTGCAGACATGCCACACTCACCATGACATGCTCCAGCAGGCTGTGCATGGAGAGCCTGGTAGAGCAATTGCTGCCATAGTAGGCAGGAGTCTGCAGAAGCCTGAGTCATGAAACCCCTAAGACATACCACACTTACCATGACATGCTCCAACAGGCTGTGCATGGAGAGCCGCTCATGCGTGTCGTTGCCCAAAAGAATCATGCCCCCACAAGCAGCATCGCTAATGGCTTTGGCGTATCCGAGACTGCGGCCTGTGAGAGCAGAATAGCAGTGCTTCTGTTCAACTTTTTCATGCGTGTCGTTGCCCAGAAGGATCACGCCCCCACAAGAAGCATTGCTAATGGCTTTGGCGTCTCCGAGACTGCAGCCTGTGAGAGCAGGATAGCAGTGCTTCTGTTCAACTTTTTCATGCGTGTCGTTGCCCAGAAGGATCATGCCCCCACAAGCAGCATCGCTAATGGCTTTGGCGTATCCGAGACTGCAGCCTGTGAGAGCAGGATAGCAGTGCTTCTATTCAACTTTTTCATGCGTGTCGTTGCCCAGAAGGATCATGCCCCCACAAGCAGCATCACTGATGGCTTTGGCGTTTCCGAGACTGCGGCCTGTGAGAACAGGATAGCAGTGCTCCTTTTCAACCTTTTTCAAGGGTGTCGTTGCCCAAAAGGATCATGCCCTCACAAGCAGCATCACTCATGGCTTTGGCGTTTCCAAGACTATGGCCTGGGAGCGACAACAATGATGGCTAAGCTCAAAGGTCTTCATAGATTCTGTGGGAGGTCTCCAAGGATTCTGTAAAAGGCAGTGCATCATCTCCCAAGGAGAACCTCTGCAGGCTGGGTGAGCTATCAAAAAAAAAGAGACAATGTGTGCTTGGCTAGCAGAGGCGTGTATTGTAGGCAGGTTTAAGCAATAATATGCAACATGGTTAAGAATTTGGCATGCTGCCGAGTGTGCAGATGAGCACAGCTGTGCTTTTGCCCTCACATCTGTTCATGAAGCACCCATTTCCAGCCAAGAGTTCTGAGCAGACAACACTGTGCCAGCAGGGAATCCCCTGAGCACACAAGGCAAAGGCATGCTGTCTGCTGCGCATGACTATCTTTGACCCTCCACCAAGCCTGCAACACACCTGTGCATGCGCCCTACGCATTGTTCAGCTTGCTTCAATCTGCTTCAGAATAAATGCCACTGTTGATGCCTGAGCTTGCAGTAGGCCAGTGACATACCTGTGTAGTGCATGCGCCCTGCGGCTTTGTTCAGCTTGCAGTCTGCCTCGGAATAAATGCCGCTGTTAATGCCCATGCGCACTCGCAGACCCCGGAACACCAGAGTGGCTCCTGGCTGGTCAGGTGCAACCGGTTGCCATTTGAATTGCAGGGACTCACGCACCTGGGGGAGAGTAAAGGGGTTGAATTGCAAGGAATTTATGTGCAACAAAGGCTTTGGATTGAAGGCATTGAATTGCACAAACTCACATACTTGGAGAGTATGAAGGGGGGGGGGAGGGGGTAAGGGTGCACTCAAAGAGGGGGAGCATGCAGAACAAGTGAGAAGGAGCAATTAAGTGCGAAAGGAGAAAGTGAAAATTGAAAAGGGGTGAGCAACAAACTGGTAGCAGGTGCAGAAGGGCTGGTTCACGAAGAGCTGCCACAAAGGAAGCGATGTCCCTGCAGTTTAATTCGCTCAAACAGAAGCTTATACAAGCCATGAGTATATAGATGCACCGACATGCAGGAGATCAGGGGCCAGCTTAAGTGGAGCAGGCGCAGCAGTGGGAAGCGTGCAGGTAGTTCATACCAGAGATAGCAACACATTGGAGTGTTTGGTACCAGAGACAGCAGCACATGGAGAGTGGCACCAGCTGTCAGTTGAGCGGTTGCAGCAGTGGGAAATGTAAAGAACTGGCTATGTCTTTTTCAAGATGTCTAACGTGGCAGCTATTCTGCAGGAAAATGTGAAATGTGTGGTGCAAGTATATGGAGTTGACGTTTGATCAACCAACTGAGAAGCGTGCCGAGCATGCCTGCACCGCGGACAAACATGCAGGTAGGTGAGTGCACGTAGACAACCTGTGACCTCACACACATGCTTCCATAAAGGTGGCCCTGGGTTATAAACACTTTTGAGCAACACCACATGTGCAAAATACAGGGCACGAGCGTGAGCGCACGCACCGTAAGTGTGGCTGGCATTGGGATAGCACTAGGGGCAGGAGGGGGTGGACGTCCATGCCTCCTCTCAAACTCCCCACCGCTCATCACGCTCTTGTCGAGCATCATGGTTGCTGATTTGCGGGTCTGGCGCGCCAACTGCGCAGCAGCAGCAGCAGCACACACACATATAAGATGCAAAACGCGCACACACACACAAATACACACACAAGAGCAAGCTTGTTTGTTTTGGCTCCTCACCCATCTTGTTAGTGCGCCCTCATGCCTGCGGATTTGGCACGTCAGCTGCTTGGCAGTGAATGTGCGATGCTGAACACTTTGCAACAGCATATCATGCACTAAGAGCATGCGTTTTTCTGTCAAACGTTCCACAATTCTAAACCTTGGCCTAGGGCCCCTTCAAGGGTTCTGCTTTTAGAGTCACAACTCCATGCACTCACATCAGAGCTGCTACTGGAAACCACACACCCTGCCTGCAGCTAGTCTTGCCCTAAAGGCACTGTCAGTTGACTTCGGCAGCTCTGTGCACTTGTCAATAATATGAAGTAAGAACCTGGCAGTTGTGTGTAGCTGGCAGCATTGATTCGTTCAAATCCCCAACAAGGTATTCATGTTCTATGCATTGTTGAAGTTGTTCATTGGAGAAGTCTATCAGAGCACCTTTGCATAGCTGGGATGCCTGTTACCTCACTCTGTGAGTGTCAGTGACCGACACCTTACCCCACAGGCCCCAGACATCATCAGCAGGGATGTGTACTCCACAGGCTCCAAAATACTGCCTTGTCCGAAGCAACCGGCAGCCAAATACACATGAACACAGAATGATACAGGCATACACAGCCTGACATCATCACGCAGCTCACCGGCTCCTCAGCAGGCCCCAGAGGCACCGTTTTCCTTGGCCAACTTGTGTGAGCATGCCGCGCTTTCATGACGTGCATACAGAAAAGTTAAAGCAAAAAACATTTAGACGGCGGCACCAACTCACCGGCTCCTCATCAGGCCCCACAGGTACTGTCTCCTTGGCTGGGTTGTGCAACATGCTGCGTGCAAGCCCACTGGCCTGGGCCCATGCGCCCTGTGCCCAACTGGGGGCAGAGGCCATGATGGTCGACGCGGCAGAGCGCAGTGGGTTTGGCAGCCTACAGGTTTCAAAGGGCACAAAACAAGGAACAGTAAGTGATGCGAGCACACTGGGGGCCTAGGCCAGGGTATTGCAGTGCACAGCGGTTCAGGCAGCCTGCTGTACAAAAGCTTCTTAAGGGGCTTGTTGTCAGGAGAAGTGAGTGGTGATGCCTGCTATAAACAAACTTCAAAGTGCTTGATGTCAGGAAAAGTGAGTGGTAATGACTACTATAAACACATTTTAAAGGGCTTGTTGTCAGGTAAATTGAGTGGTGCTGCCTACTGTACACAGACTTAAAGGGCTTGTCGTCAATGAAGGTGTGCGGTGGTGCCCGCTGCGCACTGACTTCAAAGGGCTTGTTTCTATGTAAAGCCAGTGATGTGACAAGATATGGCATATGTTGCTATGTGCAGCAACTCAGGCAACCTAATTTTAACAGGCATGCATGTTGTGATTGGTCATGCCATGCACAACGATTATGTTATGGAGGGCACAGCAGACAAAGCAGCCCGCTGCAACATTGCAAGCATAGTGTGGTCGATAAGGCGTGCCAATGGTGACTTTACAGAGGGCGCGTCAAACAAGGAAGCCCGAGGCTGACAGATTTCAAAGGACTTGTCATCAGGAAACGGTGATGTAGTGGGGGATGGCGGGCACTGCCGGTGTTGCAGGACAACAGGCAGCTTTTGCTCCACGTAGACATGCACGCATTTTGAAATTGATTTTCAAATTGATGGCACGTAAAGCACACAGCAAACAAGGCAGTCTGCTGTGACACATGTAGTGCTTATGAAAAAAAATAGGCTAGCAGTCGCACTTCTTGACTGAAGGCCTTATTCTTGTAGACCTTGAAAAAGAATTAGAGCATTGAAGGAGGAAAGGTAATCGTGTTAAGATGAGGAATCCAGCAGAGGGGGCTGCCTGAGGCCCAAAATCAGGTGTTTTTTGGATGCTACCTGCATATGTGTGCCCCAACTGGCACCTTTCAAGCCTGGGTTCCTTTGGTAGCCTCTTTCTGTAGCACTAGAGTTTGAGAGGTGCCAGTTGGGGGCAGCATGCCTAATAAGCCGTATGAACCCTAGTTTTCACCACCAAAACTCCATATCTGTCCACCCACCGCACCAAATTGGGTGCTTATTGATTTGGGGTCTTGTAACAAAAGAATCATTCATTTCAAAAAAGATAAAAAAGAGTGAAAATATCCTGTGGTTGGTTTTTATGGCGATTTCAACCATTTCCACATTAAAAGCACCGAACTAGGGTTTACATGCCCCCATGTGAGCTTTAGCTTAGTCTTTCTAAGCACACAGGGCGACTTACACGAATCTGAGCGTATGCTCTGGTAGCTTGTAACGGCATCTATTTAGAGCTAAAGTTGGCCCAATCAGATGAAGTGGCTGTGAGTGGGCGCACTTTAAATGCAAAAAAGGAGCATATTTGTGCACATGCTCAGTTGGCCCCCCTTGGGAATCAAGGTTTGAAAGGATGGATGTGATTGGGGGCACATTTGAAGATGCGAACGGCATTCTAAATACAAGCTTGCTATAGGCTTGAGGGGCACGTGCAGCAGAGCATGTTAGATTGCACGCTTGCCCACTGTCAGCATCCATGTGCGGTATAGGTCCATGTTCATGATTCCCCCCCAAAGACAGAAGAGATAATACATGCCATCACACCGCGTGCATCAAGGAAAAACTGCAGGGCGCCCTCACCATCTCAGGTTGAAGTCAAACCTGCCACCCCCAAGGCATCAGGCGCTGCAGGGTTCTCACTGTACTCCCCACTGCAGAATTCAGGATCCCTGATCTTCCAGGGAGCACCATCCTAGCCTGAAAATTACGTTGCACATTTCTAAAAAAAAAATTGTAAAAATTGTGCAGCATGACCCCTGAGGTCATGATGCACAGTGGCTGCCCTGTGCCTCTACTTACCTGTTGCTGCTGCCGTGCTCGGTGGACTGCCCTCCCACCGCACATGGCCTTGTTCCTTTTTGCGCTTTGCAACTGGAGGGAAGGGCACTCCCAGCAGCAGTCTGTGGGTATAGCCCACCCACGCTCACAGCCGCATCTACATACAAGCCAGTGGCGTGAACAAAACAGTAGGTGCACTGCATTTGCGGAGTCCCGTGAGGCTGTGGGTGTTTAGACAGCCGCATCTGCGCACCAGCCAGAGGTGTGAGTGAGACTCAGGGTGTGCTGACATTTGCATCTGCGTACAAGCCAGTGGTGTGGGTGAGACTCAGGGTGTACTGACAGCTGCATCTGCGTACAAGTCAGAGGCATGAGCGAGGCTGTGAATGTGCTGACAGCTGCATCTGCGTGCTGGACGATGATGAGCGAGGCTGTGGGTGTGCTGACAGCTGCATCTGCGTGCAAGCCAGCGCCTGAATGAGACAGCGAGTTCCAATTGTTGTGTGTCAGGGATAATATACATGAGAGCACATTGTATTGTATTGTTTGCCCATGTACAGGCATATCCAGGAACATGCATTTTTGGTTTGAACAAGCTACCTGCAGGGGTATGCATTTACGTGCGTCTGTCCGTCTGTGCGTGCATGCATGCGTGTGTGTCGGGGTGTTGGGGAGTGTGTGTTGTGTGTATTAACATGCCAAGGAGAGCTTCCATGCACAGTTGTCGCCAGCCCTGTGCACATGCACTGAACAGATGGAGCACGCGAGGGAGCGCCCAGCCCTGTGCACATGCACTGAACAGATGGTGCATGCGAGGGAGCGCCAGCCCTGTGCACATGCACTGAACAGATGGAGCACGCGAGGGAGCGCCCAGCCCTGTGCGCCTAGATTCAACACAGGAAGAATGCAAGGGAGCAGCAGGAGCTAACGAAGGAGCTGAAGGAGCACGCGAGGGAGCTGATGGCGCATGCGAGGGAGCTCCCAGCCTTGTGCGCATTGATTCAACAGAGGAAGCACGCGAGGGAGCTGATGGAGCAGGCGAGGGGTTTGCAGCCCTGTGCACGTGCATTCAACGGAGGAAGCACGCGAGGGAGCTCCCAGTACAGTTGAGGCCAGCCCTGTGCACGTGCATTCAACAGAGTGAGCGCAAAGGGCAGGAATATCAGCACCAGGCTCCGGCAGCTGCATGTGTGGCAGTGACCAGTTGCTTCCACATGTGTTAAGGTTGTGCCAGAGTACAGGAATAGAGCCATCTTCCATGAAACAGCAGCTGCATGCAGTGCATGCAACAGTGATCAGCTGCTTCCACATGTGTGTGCTGCTTCTACATGTGCTGAGGTGGTGCCACAGTGAAGGTGCAGAAAAAAAGAATTGTGCAGGCAGCAAAACCACTCCTTTCATCAGTTCAAAAATAGGTGTAAGACCATTACCTCCGGAAATTTGCTGTGTATTAGAGTGGGCCAGGATAGTGAGCCCTTGCGCTCATTGATCACAATTCAGAGCGTTTCAGATTTCAGACGAGGCCAGGGTGCAGAGCCCTTGCACTCAACGCTCACAATTTAGAGCAGTTCTAATTCCAGATGAGGCCAAGATGCTGAGTCCTTGCACTCAACGCTCAACAGACACTGAGGAGCCAAGATGCTTATTACGTCAATGAATGTGAGCAAACCACCAGAAGCGGACAACTCCCCTATATCGCTGGATATGCTCTTTCTCGGTTTACTTTCTCAAATCTAACTGTGCCGACCATTATCATTCCATAATACCATGTTCACCAAAAACTAATGAAAATCGGAGGACCCCAGATCACTCTCCTGGCCTCAGATCACTCAAATAGGGCCCACATCTCTAACCTGGGACTATTGTTTACTACCAAAGATTTATGTTTGTGACCTCCATATACGTTGCTAAAATTCTGGATGTTAAAAAAAATGAAGAGGTCGGAAATTGACCATTTTGGCACCTCTTGTGCTGAGTTTCCTCCAAGAGAAATGGCTGCAATTCTGCATCTGAGCAACCACTGCGTCTGTTCATCTCGATTCTTTCACAATGATATTACTCTGGACTCAAAGGTACTATTTGGTGCAGGAAAACCTGGAATGGGGATTTGGTTGTCAAAAAGTAGGGTACACGCCACACCTTATTAGGCATGTGGGCCCTAATCTTGGACAGTTGAGCCTCCATGCAGCTGACATTTTGCAACCAAGCCTGAGAGTCCAAGCTCCAGGCTCACCTATGCTGGGAGCATTAAATTGCATGCCTATTTTGGGGGGGGGAGTTGTCCGCCTCTGGCAAATTACCCAGACACACAGCCACTTTTGCCGCATGGTATGTTCAGTTGGGTGTGGTCTTTAAGCAAGGCACACACATGGCACACATGGCACGCATGCAAGGCACACCAGCAAGGCACACATGCAACAACCGTGATGAGCGTGGCTCCGTTTACACAGCATAACGGTTAAAGAAGGGCCTTGTGGAACGTCCTTCAAAACAATCGAGAAGGGGCTGCCAGTGTGCCAATGTTTGCAAGCACACCTAGTACGAATACCTGGCATGTACGAAGGCTTGGTATACCCGGCAGCGGGGAGGCCCTTCCAATTTTCGCCTGCACGCATCCACGATGGTGTGCGCGAATTCAGTATGCATGCATGCATACATGGCTCAGCATAAAAGTGGCCTTGTCCCTCACCGAGAGGTTTCAAGTAAAGCCAATGAGAGACTTAGATAAAGGCAAAGTATTTTCCTGAGAGTTATTAACAACTAAGGCCTTATACAGATGGTGGTGTACAAAAGCCTGCCCATGTCCCAAACCCTCGATTGGCACACACCAAAATCACATGACATGCATGTGCCCATAAAACACTGCATGCCTGTGTGTATATGTGTGTGTGTGTGTGTGCGCGTGCCCAAGTGTGCCCCCCCCAGTGTCACCCTGCCATGCATGCACGCGCGCACACACACACACACACACACACACGCACCTGAGTTGTTGAGCCTGGTGTGCGATGTGCCGCTGTGCTCTACGCCACTGTGCTGCCCCATAGAGCTCACAGACTGCCATTTCTTGCTTTGGCCCTCCTCAAGCGCGCTGCTCAGCTCATGAGCCATCAGTTCTGAGCTCAATGCATGCCCGCTCTGACGTCCCATACTCCTTTCCTCAGTACTGGGCCCGTGATGACCCTGCTGCTGCTGTTGCTGCTGCGGCAGTGGGTGCGATGTTGGTAACAGGAAGGTGTCCAAGGTGTTGGGCAAGGCCTGGTGTTCAGGCGCATCATAGCTGCTGTGCCCGTGGGTGTGAAAGGATGCCTCAGGGACGGCAGGCACACTCACTTGAGCCTTGCTACTGGAGCGAGAACTGGCCCTGTCTTGTGCATGCTGCTGCTGCTGCTGCTGCGGCGGCGGCTGTGCTACCAGTGATGGCGGAGGCAGTAGCCAAGTAGAGGAGAGGACACCATCTGCGCCATCCTGCTGCTGCGGCTGCTGCTGCTGCTGCTGCTGCTGCTGCTGCTGTTGCAAAGGCACCTGTGACAGGTCAACGGCTGAAGGAGCAGCCTGCGATTTTGGGTAGGGAGCAGCCTAAAACAGGTTGATGGCTTGCAGCTGACAACTGCCATTTTAGAGCGATTGGAAAGCAAGAGCGATCCAGTGGCTCGCAGCGGGTGGCTGTGACAGGTCAATGGCTCCTTCAAAGGAGCAGCCTGCAATTTAGAGTAGGGAGCAGCCTAAAACAGGTCGATGGCTTGCAGCTGACAACTGTCAAAGCGATTGAAATTTCAAAGCAAGCGCAATCAAATGGCTCGCAGCGGGTGGCTGTGGCAGGCCGAAGGCTGAAGGAGCAGCCTGTGGTTTCGAGTCGGGAGGGGCCCTGAACGGGTCAACAGCCTGCTAACAGTAGCCTAGATGGAAGGCTGAGGGAGCAGCTTGTAAGTCTAGTTAGGGAGGAGCCCTGGACAGGTCAATGCCATGCAAACATGCAAGTAGCCACAGAGAAGTGGATGGCTGAAGGAGCAACCTGTCATTTCAGGGAGAAAGCAGCCCTTTCGGGTCAACGGATGGCAAACAGATCCACAACAAGAAGCCCTTAAGAGTCAATGGCAAAGGGAACAGCCTATTAGGCTCAATTCAGGAGCAGCCCTGAATGGGTTAATGGCTTGCAAACAGACTAAGGATAGAAGCCCTCAACAACAAGATGGCTAATGGAGCAGTCGGTGGCTTCAATCAAGGAATCCATAGCTCACAAGTGGACGTCAAAGGCAGCAGCCTGTCATTTCAAGGAGGGAGTAGCCCCAAACAGGACAATGGCTTGCAAACAGGTTGATGGCTAGTGGCCCTCAACACGTGAACAGATGAGGAGCCCCAAGCAGGTCAATGGCTTGCAAACAGGTCGATGGCTAGTGGCCCTCAACACGTGAACAGATGAGGAGCCCCAAACAGGACAATGGCTTGCAAACAGGTCGATGGCTAGTGGCCCTCAACACGTGAACAGATGAGGAGCCCCAAACAGGACAATGGCTTGCAAACAGGTCGATGGCTAGTGGCCCTCAACACGTGAACAGATGAGGAGCCCCAAACAGGACAATGGCTAGTGGCCCTAAAAACGTGAGGGAGCAGGTGAGGGAACAGGTGAGGGAGCAGCCTCTGAGCTCATCAGGAAAAACAGTCTTTTGGCGTTTTATCGTACATCAAGCGTGCCGTGCTAAGCTTTGGGGCCTGAATCAGAGAACAACATGCGCAGAAAGCAGCCCTAAACCTCCTTTTTGAGCCTTGCGTTGGCCTACAGGCAGGCACTACACTGGACATAGCAATGGAACCCTTGCACTTCTGCACCTTTCATGAGTGCAGGAAAAAAACATGCAGGCACATTTCACATGTCCACAAGCATACTTTTACCTTCCCGCACATGAACAACATGCACTGTGCCTACTACAATGCAACATGCGTGCACTTGGACGACATAATACATGCGCGCTTGAACACATTTGCTGGCACATTCTGAGACCTCCCCACCTCGCAAACACACACACCCTCCCCTCCTCGAACACGCTTGACTCTCTCCATAGATGCTTCTCCTCCTGAGCACCCCACACCAAAGCACACACTGGCGCGCACAAGCATTCACACACACATGTGCACTTACTGACGATGGTTCAGGAAGGAAAGGTCAGCTCTGGAGTAATCCATCCACCCCTCTGCGCACAGAGCCCTTTCTCCAAGCACTCGTCAGCTCTGGACACACAAAACAAAAACATGTGTGCACACGCGCGTGCACACACACACACACACACACACACACACACACACACACACACACACACACACACACACACACACACACACCAACACGCACGCATGGGCACACGCACCCGCGGGCCGAGGGCTGGGATATCGAAAGTCAACTCCGGGGTCATCCTGCGCAACCCTCCGCGGACAGAGCCCTCTCTGCTAGCACTGGTCGGCTCCAGCGTCATCGCTTGCATCCCCCTGTGCACAGAGCCCTCTCTACTGGCTGAGCATGAGGATCCCATAATTGGCTGTCTCAGGGATAGCTCTGCTGAAAGACTGTCATCTTTGATTAGCCTGCGGGCCTTGGTCAACAAGGTGTCGTTGTCAGATTGATCCGATCCTGGCGCAACTCCGAGGCAAGAGACCTTTGGCGAGGGCACAAAGAAGGTTTCGACTGCGGTTCGGGTGTTGAAGGCAGTGGGGGAGGTGGTGGGAGGGGGGATGGGGACGGTGTCCTGACTATTGGAGCGGCGCCACGGCATGGCGTCATCAGGGAGCTGGGATTGGGAGGAGCTGCAAGGTGCGATAAGTACATTAAGTGCTTGAAGTACTTGGGTGTGTGAATGAGGCACGTAAAGCGTTTGGAGGGTTTTCTTGGAGGCGTTAAGGTCGTGAGATTGGGAGGGGCTGTGAGGTGTTTAAAAGGCGTGTGAAGTGTTCAAAGTATTACCAAAGGGGTATAGGTTTAGGGGTATAACCAAAGGGTAGAGTATGTGCTTTTGAAAAGAGGAGCACAACAACTTGGGAAGAAACAGGATAAAGGCATTGAGATGGCAGCACTAATTGATGGCTCCTATCATAAAACATTTCAATGGCTGCTATTATAATACCAAAACTGAACAACTCCTCCCCAAAAAAATACGTGTTTTTGAAATGCTCCCAGCAAAATAGGTGTCCCATAACCTTGGACACTCCAGCTTGGTTGCAAATGTAGCCTGTTTTGCCTGTCTTTGCTTTAGAGCTTGACTGTCTAAGATTTCAGGACATAAGCCAAATTAGCCGTGGTGCCTAATTTCCATTCCACAACACCCACTGCACCAAATTGGGTATTTTTTGGTGATTTAGAGCCCTTGCATTAAAAGAATCTCATTGCAAAAAGAAAGGAGTGAAATTTCCCAGTGACTGGCCAGATACAGGGTATCAGCCATTTCCCTTGGAGAAAACTCAGCACAAGGGGTGCCAAAAAGGTCAATTTTGACCTCTCTTTCTTTATTGAACATGCAGGATTTTAGCAATGTATATGGGGGTCACAAACACAAACTTCTGGGAGTAAACAACAGTCTCAGGTTGATGATGTCGGCCCTTTTGGGTGATCTGAGGCCAGCAGAGCGATCTGGGGTCCTCCGGTCTTTGCTAATTTTTTGTGAACATGATATTTAATGGAATAATAATGATTGGCATGGTTAAATTTGAGAAGAAAACGGGGAAAGAGCATGTCCAGCGATATAAGGGAGTTATGCACCTCTGTTACAATACTGCAGAATTTTGATCATTCCGCACCCCTAAAAAAATATATATTTTTTGTGAACCTCGGGTTAATCCCGCAGCCCTCTCAGTGTTCATTTCTGGGTTTCCCGCATGTTCCCGCAGGGGAAATCCGTCCCTCATTGCCTTGATACTTAATAACTGCAAAATGAGCATTGAGCATTGAGCGTGCACAGGCACACTGCTCCTACATGTGAAGGCCGGCATGTATACAATCCCTTACAATCTTAGGAAAGGTTGCTGTTCAATGGCCTTGCAGCTGCCGCTCCTCCTTACACTCTGAGGGCGTCTCAGGAAGCTTCCCATACCCAGCTGCCAGACCCTTCTGGCACGTTAGGGCCTTCTTTTCCTCGTTCATACCAAACAATCTTAAAAATAATTATTCATCACTACCAGGCACTTTCCCGCGTGCTCAAAAATGGTTGTTTTTTCAGAGGTGTCCGAAGTCATTCCGCAACCCTCAAAAACATATTTTGCTGGAAAATATAAATTCTGTACGGTACAACATCCAACACAACATCAAATAGCTCTGCGCTAGCTGTGCTTGCATGTGAGTTGCAGGAATGGATGCACAGCATGGAGGAGTACTTGGAGCGTTTGAGCTCGTGGGAGATGCATGTGAGAAACGTGCATGTTACATGAAATAGTTCTGAGGCAGCTGGTTTACATGTGAACTTTAATCATGGAGGCAGGGCATGTGAGGAGTAATGTTGGAGCGTTTTGAGCTCATGAGAGAGGCGTGTGTGAGAGACGGGCATGTTCCATGGAAGAGGTGTGCCTCGTGTACAAGTGGCCGCTTCATGGCGGCAGCAAGACGTGTATGTTACACATGGAAGAGGTCCGTGGTCGTCATACGATGCAAGACATGTATGTTGTACACGGGCGAGGTGCACAATGCATATGAGTGTCGCTTCATGATGGCAGCAAGCAGGCAGCTTGCTTGGATCCCAACAGAGGCTGCAGCCAAATGATTGGGAGCAGCAAATGAATAGGGCTGGCCAACTTTGTATATCTGCTCCATATGTTGCATACAGAAAGGGTTGGCGAATTCCATACATATATACATATATTTATATATATATATATATATAATTTTTTCCCTGCCAAAAAGCTGATACATATACGGCGTTCACAAAGGAAATGAGCCATTCCTACATATACTGCTAAAATTGCCACATAACAAATAGAATCATAGGGAACCGGCCAACACTCCAAACAATGCGCCATGCATACGTATTAAGCACTGCAAAAGATGTCTGCTTCCTAATGGTGTAACAAAGGGGGATTGTAACACAACACGCCAGCGCGCCCTCAAATTGTCACTCTTCAACAACCCTGTGCACACTCCCCCACAGTTGACTGTGTCAACCTGTGGCTGAGATCTCTCCACAAAAAAATATACCTGTATGTAAAGGCACCTATTCTACAACAAATAATATGACGGCGTATATAACAGTAGATAACACCAAAGGTCTCTCAAAGCATAACAGTGCCGAAATCAGGGTAATTTTTTACCCATGTCCAACCACAACCTTTACAGTGTGTTTTCAAAATCAAGGAGAGCCTTTTCATGTGTTTTAGGAATATAATAGAGCAATGGCAGACATCAAGGAAGGGGAGGCCGGTCGGATAAATTTAGACAGAGGCAGACAGAGGGCAAGTATTTACACCTGACAGACCAGTGCACAGCCGTCTACATTCTGAAAAGGATCGCAACAGGACCACCCAAGAAGTGGGAGAAGGTCTTCAAGGCTGTGATGAAACCAGAGTGATATGGGCCTGTGTGCGCTGGAGTGCAAGCAATGCAGACCAATGTCAGCCCTGGCAAGCCATTCCATGCAGCTCAGCGTTACAAGCGCAAAGCAGAAACATTGGCAGCAGCAGGCGTGTGACGCAGCCCCAGAACGCAGCCCAGGGAGGAGAGCAAGGTCTGCAAAGTTGACTGCACTGATTAAAGAACTGTGGTTTCCTTGCAGAACCCACGCAGCTACAGATAATTGAGGCCACCAAACTCCACTACCTGCGCAGTCTTCTGGCAGTCCAGGGCAAACTAGCAGTTCCCCTTGCTGGCAGTAGCTGCCAACAAGCCACTCTCAGCACACGCAACAACAAACAAAGCCGAACATAACTGGTCAGCATGCGGGTGCACTGACACCAGTTTGCACAACCGCATCAGCATTGAGACAGCTGTTTTGTGAAGGCCCAAGGAGTGCTAGAGTTAAACAGCAGGCACAGCAGATGGATGTCAAGTACATGGCAGCGCAGGGGTGTGGTATAGATCGAGCTTTGTGCAATTGTGTAGCGGTGCAGTGGGCTCCTAATTTGACTTCTGAGCTGAGATTGGACCATATAATTATTGTTTCGACCTGATAATTTGCATGTAGGCATTCCTTACCCGTATGCATATGCCCCCTCAACGTGATGGTGAAATGTATTGCCCCAAGGGGTGCTCTGAAGTTTAACAGAGATCATGTAGCAAAGCGTGACGTTTTTTTGTTATGTAACGGTACATAACGTTGTGAATAACTTCAGATACTGTTACACGCCGACCCCTATTCATTTACAGCTCTTACGTTGCGGACAACTTAGGGCCGGCCCGGGTTCTGATGCTGCCCGGCTGAAGGTCAGTGGGTGCGGCCGGCCAGTTCACCGCCGGCGTTGCCTGCTGTTGCAGCAGAGTCTGCTGTTGCTGTAGCTGTGTTTGTGCCTGGGGCTGTAGGTCCACGGTGGAAAAAAAGCCGCTGTTACGCTCCCGTGCTTCTGCGGACTCCCCGTGGGGGCTGGACCCACACATCCAGTCCCCGTCTGGGTCAAAGGACGGCTCCTCAAAGTCGGCTGCATGTGCATAACACATCACAATGGATCAGGTTGATGCTTGCAACCCTGCATTGGACGCTCACATTCAGTCCCCGCCCGCGTCGAAGGACGGCCCCACAAGGTTGGCTGCATGCGCACATATCCACACACGCCCATACATACGCACACATACACACACGCACGCACGCACACATGCACACATACACGCAATCACGCACGTATGCATGGATGACATGTTGCGAATGACACAAAGCACAGGCCCCAATAGTGGTGTAGGAACAAAGCCACATGGTGTAGGAACAAAGCCACGTGGTGTAGGAACAAAGCCACGTGGTGTAGGAACAAAGCCACATGGTGTAGGAACAAAGCCACATGGTGTAGGAACAAAGCATCGAGGTGTAGGAACAAAGCAGCGTGGTGTAGGAACAAAGCCGCGTGGTGTAGGAACAAAGCCACGTGGTGTAGGAACAAAGCCACATGCACCCCTCCCCCT
>OU611756.1:1684807-1937307 GCA_914767535.2 Dunaliella primolecta
ACAGATCAGTGGAACTCAGGATGCCCTGTGGAGTGAGGGGCACGCGCGATGTGTGTATGTGTATGTGTAACTCTCGCCTGTCTGTGGCATACAGATTGGTAAAGATCGGGATACCTTGGGGAGTGAGGTCCGCGCACGCGATGTGTCTTTACGTGAATGTATGTGTGTATGTGTGTGTGCGTAACTCCCGTCTGCCTGAGGCATATAGATTGGTACAGATCGGGATGCCTTGGGGAGTGAGGTCTGTGCACGTGTGATGCAATTTTACATGTGTGTGCGTGCGTGCGTGTGTGCGTGCGTGCGTGTGTGTGTGTGTGTGTGTGTGTGTGTGTGTGTGTGTGTGTGTGTGTGTGCGCGTGCGTGCGTGTCTGTGGTGTGTGTGTGTGGATGTGTGTGTGTGTGCGTGATTTGCCCTCCTTGTTTGCGCGAGTGGTGAGTGATGCAAACAAAAGATTTGCAGGGTTTGGGGCTATTCATGCTCACTGCGCGGATTCGGCAAACCCCACACAAACTTGCCAAACACACTGACACGGATAGCTTTGGAGGTTTGTATCCCCTGTGGGACTAGTTGTGAGCATGATAATGCCTGGGGCCCAAGACATGGCCTGGTGCAAATGAGCTGCTAAAACGGAGCACATAAACAGGCGGGGATGTGCGTCACATAGCACTGGGCAGGACCAAATCCTATGCAGGGCCAAAAATTTCATTTGGGGATTTGCTGCACCCGGGTTTCATTGGAAGCACAGGAGCACACCGACTTTGCCTATGACGACACCCAAGCCCCCCAAAGCCTCTGTGTATCAATCCAAGCCCCCGAAAGCCTCTGTGCATCAATCCAAGCACGCTGCAGATTTTCGCAAGAATCCCTGCATATCGTAAATAAGTATGGAGGGAAGAGCATACCAGTTGCGTGTGGCGCTGGTCTTCAGTATGACCCGGGTACGACCAGGGGGGCACAGCAGACCGCCGGTGCTGGAACTCAAAGCTCGGCTTTGACGTGTTTTGCAGGGCCGTGGAGTGCGTGCTGTGCTGTACTCCCCTGCTGCTGTGGGCGCCGCCGTGCTCCTCATGGTGTGGATCTGTTTCGGTGGTGGGGCTGGAGCGGGAGTGCAAGTGGTGCTGGTAGCCTGGTGGTGACACTTTGTGAGCTTCAAAGGAGGAACGGCAAACAGACACAAAGAAAGAGGGTGAAACTGAGAAAAAAAATTAGATTGGGCTGGTAATGACGTATTTGAGACTGGGAAAGAATCAGACTGGGCTCGTGGTGAAGCTCTGTGAGCTTTGAAGGAGGAACGGCAAACAGACACGAAGGAGGAGGCTGAATCAGAGTAAGGAAAGAGACTGGGCTGGTGGTGATGCTTTGTGAGCTTCAAAGGAGGAAGAGCAAACAGAAACAAAGGAGGGTGACATTGGATAAAAACCAGACTAGGCTGGTGGTCATGCTTTGCAAGCTTCAAACGAGGAAAAGCAAGCAAATATGAGTTAGACTGGGATCGGCCTCATCCTGGACATGCTCAAATGGGCCTAGAACAGACCCCAGTCTCAGTGTTTTGCTTAGATTGCTCATGCACCAACAGAGGAAAAAGCAGGCTGGGTGCTCAAGCAAAAGGAGAAGCCCCCCCAAGAAGGAGCCACTCGAAGGGAGAGTCCCACACAAGCTGTGCGCTTGGGATAGGGTGAACCTTCCCAGCCCAGTCACACCTTGCGCTTTGGTTGCATGCAGCACACCACAAGCACGCTTCAGGTGGCATGGTGCACACAGGGTGATGCACACAGGGTGGCTTGGTGCACACAGGATGATGCACACAGGATGGCATGGTGCACACAGGATGGCATGGTACACACAGGATGGCATGGTGCACACAGGATGGCATGGTGCACACAGGATGGCATGGTGCACACAGGATGGCATGGTGCACACAGGATGGCATGATGCTCACAAGATGGCATGGTGCACACAAATTGATGCACACTGTATGGAATGATGAACACGAACCATGCAAAACGAATATGCAAACATGCAAAACATGATGCGCACAAAACAAGCACCGTGTAGAGATGGACTCATCCTGCACCCCCAAAAAAATATGTGGTCTTGCAGCCACGCATCAACCACACAGCCTAAAGAAAATAATTGCTTTACGTGCACGCAGGTCACAGCGCAGGGCCCAAAACGTTAAATATGCGTGGTGACGTGGTGGTACAATTTCTACTCGGTACCTGGAGGAGGGGGTAGGGCCTTGCTTACATTGCCCGGTGCCTCAGGTTGTGCATAGCTTGTTATCCTGGGTAAGCACAAGTGAAAGCATGCAACCCTCACATTGTCACGGGTGACGGCGATGGCAAACAGTGCTAGAAAGCAAAAAATGCTGTACAACGCTAAGCACCATCTAGGTACGAAGCGTGCCAAAAGAGCAACTGATTACATTTGACCTCAACATTTTGCCACACTTCAGTACTAGCATGGAAACCCAACAAAAAGGTCACCCTGGGTTCCTTGCAGGATAAGGTTGAGCCTGGGGATTGAAAGGAGTCTGGTAATGCTCTGGAGCTTGCTGAGGAGATGCCAAGGAGGAGGGGGGGCGTGCTTAAGGGATGCTCAGGTGAAGTGAACAGCAACAACCCACACCCACACATGCCAAACAACATGCAAGCAAGCATGCACACGCATGCAACACACACACACACACTTCATTAGCAATTTGAGCACAAGACAGCACAAGGTGGATGCGCAACCAACTGTTCACACATACATATATGCCCTAACACACACACACACACACACACACACACACAAACTGGCACACGCGCGCGCGTGCACACACACACTCTCTTACACACACACACACACACACACACACACACACACACACACACACACACACACACACACACACACACACACACACGTACACACACAGTCAGTGTGCAGCAAGGCTACAACTGCCAGGAAACTGCCAAACAGCCTTCAGAGCTAAAATGCTACAAACCAAAATTTGGGGTGTTGAGTTTATAAGTTTAGTGCGCGCCTGCACACGTGTGCACCCAACGTGATGCATCCAGCAATTGATCGCGATGCATGTGATGTGCTTAAGCAAGCTCAAACTTTGCACGTTCAAGCTAAGGCAAGTCTTAAATTGCTCTTCATTGCAACTTAACAACCACCCTCCACAAATTTCAGCCTGCGAGGTCCACAAGAAGGCCACAGGAAGGTCACTTGAGAGTGAGATGCTTGCAGGTCCCATGGACCGGGTCAAAGCCCATCTCCCTCAATCTGTGTTACCACAGGAATGCCTTAAGAGTTACAAGCGATACTGATGCGACAGGATTACAGTAAAGAGAGAGTTACATGGTTGTGTTTAGAGGTGGAAGAAGGGGGAAGGCAGTGAGGCCTTCAGGCGTAATGGAAGCCTAGCTTGCAAATTCTCCTGGCCAGCCCCAAGACAATGAATGGACCTTGTGACAAAAGCAACACAATAGACTTGTGCTTGGCACATGGAAGGCTTCAAGCATATAACATCAGTCCATCTTTGACTGCAAGGAGCACTTCAAAACCACTCATCCTCAACTTTTGACTGGGTACAAGTAGCATTTCACAAACATCACTGCCATTGACAGGATTAGAAAGGAGAAGAAGCTCACATTTTGGACATGTAGATCGGACGACACCTCTCCAGTTCCAGCAGCTCTGAGGGCCAGTCCAAAGTCAGCAGGGCAGCCTGCCACATTGGAGCAGATGCGTGCTTTAAGATGTATGTCATATTGCAGCAGATGTCGTGTTGTAGCAAATGCATGTTGGGAAAGGCCAACACTAACCAGGAGCACGGCTTCGGAGTGACAGTGTGTGTATTTGTGTGTGTATGTGTGTATGTATGCCCGCATGCACTCGTGCTCACAGTACATGCATGTTAACACACACGTGCAATTTGTATGTGCATGCAGAGGATGGGTTGCATGCTCATTAGCTGGGAATGCCCCTCAACATTAAGGCACGACCGCAGCATGCACACAACCCACTTTCTAGCCCCTCCATCTTACCCCGAAGGACATTTTCTCCAAAAAACTTAGTTAAGAGTGCACCCAGCACACCACAACCGAGCTATGACCCCTGAGTCCGTGCCTGCATTTCCAGGCCTTCCTTATGAGCTGGATCCTGGGCACACTTCCACCATTTTGGCGGCATCCTTGACCAACCCAAAGCCCACAACACCACCCTTCCACACAATGAATGCCCTTTACCCCACCCAGCCTTTAAGGCACCTCGTAGTTATCGTCTGCTCTTTCCTTCCCTCTTCCTAATGAGTTCACTCACACTTTGCTTCAGAGTCAAATGAACATGTTCCAACCCTTGGACGTAACTTTCCAAGAGTGTGCCGCAGACCCTCACACTTTTAATCCACCAGCGGGTTCTGCCCTTGTACCTAATGCTGCTAGCACAGGCTGATAAACAAAATATTATATTGTATTTAAAACCTTTGTAAATGAGTTACCCATACATGTATGATGCCAGTACGCCCAAAACACAACAAAACATGCAATTAAGCTGCTTTGAGGTGCACGACCTTAGAGCCATTGTCCATAATCCTCTAAGCCTGGGACCCAACTCATGCCCCTGCAACCCACCTGGACTGCAATGCAGAAGTCCGCTGCGCTCTGGGGGTCATGGAAGGCAATGATGAAGCTGTCGCCCTCCATCTGGGCCTCTGTGATGAGGGGTGGCAAGAGCGCACAATGCACTGATTGAGTACAGTAGGTCTAGAGTAGGCAGGCAGGGGAAGGGGAAGCTGTTGCATGCACCTCACACTCACGAAAACGGTTTTTTTCGAAGTCCACTTCTCATGGTTCGAAGTGCATTTCTCATGGTTCGAAGTGCACTTCTCATATGAGAAATGACCTCCACCCTGGAAAAGCCAGCATTTCTCAGTGAGAAGTGATTTCTTGCCAATACAAGAGTATTTAGAACATAAGATGTCACTTCTCATCATTAGAAATAGATTTTCACTCCTGTGGCCAACTTTCCATTTCTCACATTCGAAGTGACTTCTCACCGTTCGAAGTGGCACTTAGAACATGAGAAATCCACTTCTCATGTTCGAAGTGCCCCCCCTCCTGAAAAAGCCTGCATTTCTCATGTTAGAAGTGATTTCTTCACATTAGAAGTGTATTCAGAACATAAAAAATCACTTCTCATCATTAGAAATGGATTTTCACCCCTGTGGCAGGCTTTCCATTTCTCACATTCGAAGTGACTTCTCACCGTTCGAAGTGGCACTTAGAACATGAGAAATCCACTTCTCATGTTCGAAGTGCCCCCCCTCCTGGAAAAGCCTGCATTTCTCATGTTAGAAGTGATTTCTTCACATTAGAAGTGTATTCAGAACATAAGAAATCACTTCTCATCATTAGAAATGGATTTTCACCCCTGTGGCAAGCTTTCCATTTCTCACATTCGAAGTGACTTCTCACCATTCGAAGTGGCACTTAGAACATGAGAAATCCACTTCTCATGTTCGAAGTGACCCCCCTCCTGGAAAAGCCTGCATTTCTCATGTTCGAAGTGACTTTTTGCCATGAGAAGTGTGGCTTCGAACGGGAGAAGCCACTTCTCATCTGAGAAATGACCCCACTCCCAAGGAGGCCTGTGGTTCTCATAATAATAAGGTGATATTAAGGGCCCTACTGGGCGTGAAGGGGGGTAGAGCCACTTTAGATGTTTCGGTTGTGCAACACACAATGTTTTTGTGGAATTCACGGCTGTACTTTGGTGAGCAACAATTTTAAAAATTAAACACAATATTGATGCCAACATTGCTTATGGTTTCGACCTCCGTGCAAATGTTTGACCATGCCAGAGCTCCCCCACCGCTGTCCCCTCTCATCAGCCCCCTTGCCAGCTAGACCCTGGAGGACCCTGGAGGCAATTGGAGCAGCTACGTATGGTGCTGGCCAGCTGCAGCTCTGTTTGGTATTGGTGGCTGCAGCTGCTCAGCCTGACTGCAGCATGCGCAGTGCCCCCTGCCCTCCTCCATGATGCTCCCTGCACAGATGGGCACTAAGCATGATGAAGTTTGCATCACTAACATCTGTTGCTTCCGTGATTGTACATGCAGGGGAGGCCCGAGCTGGAGAAGCAACCCCCGGGCCCTCGATGAAATTACACTCCACTTGCTCCTTCTCTCCGTTCGCTTGCGCTGCACCTGCACCATCGAGGCTCTTAAGAAAGCATGCTGTGTCCGTCGCTGCAGGTGTGCGCTCGTGAAGGGCGCGCTTGCAGGGGCAGGGAGACGGATCAAACTTGTGAGAGCGGTTTGGTTCAACGCTTCAGCAATTTTACGACTAAAATGACGTTAAATATGCAGGGAATGGACGCCTTCAATATGCCTTCCCTTGGGAGTGGAGGGGGGCCTGAGCGGCCTGCAGGGGTTTAGAAGTGGTATTTAGAACATTAGAAATGCATTTCTAACGTTAGAAACCCAAATTATAACTCCTCTCAGAATGGTTCGAAGTGGCACTTCGAACATTAGAAGTGACTTCTTTTCATTAGAAATTTTCTTCGAACACACAGCATTTCGAATGCAAAATTTTTCCATTCGACGTTCGAAGTGCACTTCGAACCCTTTCGAAGGCCACTTCGAAAAAAATGCATTACCTGAGTGTCACTTTGTCCCAACAGCATTCAAGGAATCTCACTCATCCCGACGCATTCAAGAAAGGGAGCTTTATCCCAACAGCATTTAAAGAGTACCACTCATCCCAATGCATTCAAGAAAGACAGCTGCCAGCAAGGGGGCAGGCAATCAATTTGCACACAGGCAGCCCAATGCTTAGGAGCAGCAGCAGCAGCAGCAGCAGCAGCAGCAGCAGCAGCAGGAAATAAAAAAGAAAAGGACACACACACACACACACACACACACACACACACACACACACACACACACACACACACACACACACTAGGCCTATGCAAAATGGAGGTAAGCGCCTCAGTGTGCACAAAGACGTGCATCACTGCTGCGGCCAAAGGAGGCGCAGATCCATGTCACACTCACCCCCTACACACACACACACACACACACACACACACACACACACACACACACACACACACACACACACCACCACCACCACCACCACCACCACACCACACACACACACACACACACACACACACACACACACACACACACACACACACACACACACACACACAATACGCACCATATCCTTTGTGCTTGAAGATGTAGGTCCGGAAGCAGGAATGGTGCAGCGCGATGGCTTTGTCCATGACCGCCTCATCCAGCTGCTCCCACAGCGCTGTCGACTGCTCGATGTCGCTGAGAGGGTGAAGAGGGCACACAGCATCTTATATGTCTCAGGGACACAGCGCCCAGTGCAGGCAGTGTCCGCTGAAGTTCAGCATTTAGTTTATAATAGTGACAGCAGAGGTTGGAGGGCACACAACGTCACTTGCATCTCGGAAATTTTTGTCTGGAATCTGACATTTTCTGCAATCCTGATGGAGTCCAAGAGGATACACTTTGCATGCTTGTTTCATGGAGAGTGACAGTATGTGTAGGGATCGGCGTTAGCATAAAGCGCAATATCGCGCTATACTATTTTGAAATATAGCGCGTGCTAAAATGGAAAACGTTAAAATCAACCATTAACTGCGTCCGCAGCACCTCAGCAATCAGGCACAAACCAAGGAATTCGCTGTTCTAACATCCAAGGGTAAATGTGCAATATGGAAAGCCACTGGGGAGGAGCAAGAGCCTGGCAACACCCTGGAGAAGAGGCACGGGGGCCACAAAGCCACACACAGCCACACAGCCACATACACAGACACACACACACACACACACACACACACACACACACACACACACACACACACACACACACACACACACACACACACACACACACACACATGCAGCCACCCCACACACACACACACATGCAGACCCCCACACACACCCACACCAACGCACACACACAGACACACACACACATGTGCATGCGCACGCTTGCACCCCTGTGTGCATGCACACACCAGCACGCATGGTAGCATGCTTAAGTGCGTGCTCATACGTGGCATCAAGGGTATGCATGCACATGCTTGAGCAAATTTTCCTTTACATTTGCGCATGCAGGCAAGTGCATGAACACATGCAGGCCCGCATGCGCACACACAGGCGCGCAAACATGCAGGAGCGCATACACACAGGCGCGCTCACGCACACAGGAGCGCACACATTTACCCACACACAGGCTGGCAAACATAGGCAGGCAGGCACACAGGCACGCTCAAAACACAGGCCGCGTGCGCATGCCCGCGCGTGCACACACACACACACACACACACACACACACACACACACACACACACACACACACACACACACACACATACACACACACAAGCTATCATGGGCTGTCCTGCAAAGGAAAGGGAAGGGCAGGGCCAAGGGGATGTATGGCCATGAGGGAGTGGGCACACCAGTAGGTAATCTGGCCTGAGCAGATATAGCGCTATATTTTGGCCCAGAGGCGTCCAGAGCTCGGCAGGATTGTTTCCTGGCTCTCCATTTTTGCAAGGGAGCATTGTACACGGTGCCCCACCAGCCCGCCGAGTCTGATGCCGAAACTCGATCCGCGAGGGGGGTTTCTGGCATATTATAGCGTTTTAATATAGCGCCATATAGCGTGATATCGCGATATCGCGCTGTATCGCGCTATAGGTTTGGCTCATATAGCGCGATACGCCGATCCCTAAGTATGTGTGATTCTTAACAGAAATGGACACTTCTGAACTCAGCATTAGGACTTGTCTCCTTCTCCAATTGACATTTGTACACAATGGTTTGGTCTGAATACAGGCACTTTTTGCTTCAGCTAAGCTGCCCTTGTAGGCAGGTACAGCTATGTAACCCTATTCCTATCCTATCCTTACATCTCAGGGACACAGTGCCTGGCACAGTGCGCATGCAGTCGATGTTGCTCAATGTCACTGCAGACGTCATATTAACCTACACTATTATGTTAAGATCAACATCTAGTTTTGCCGCATAACAGCAGAGGTTGGAGAAAAAGCACACAGCGTCATCTCATGGAGACAGTGACTGACACAATGCTTATGCAGGCAATGTTGCTCAACGTCACTGCGATGAAGTGTTGGGTTTTGTCAATTTATGTCATTTCAAACATCTGGTTTAGTCTCATAACAGCAGAGGGTAAAGAGGGCACACAGTGTCGTCCTCTTCTCTGAGGCACAGTGCCCGGTGAAGACAATGAACATTTTCCTGCCCTAATATGTTTGGTTAAGCACCCACACAGAGTAGATTGTCACTGCATGGCTTGCAAAGCACACATCCTATGGGCTGCTAACATGTTTGTGGGCAGCATTCTACAGGAAGATTGTGATGCACTCATTGACGCGGCTTCCACTTGCGTGAGGACCAAGATTGGCTAAATCCATACAATTTAATCTATAAAACGGCAAAAACACAGAGTATTTAGCACTGGATACATGCCAGATACGGAGTAGATGTACAGAATGGGCCAACCCTCTTGAGAACCTTCTCACACATGCATTAACCTTCTGGTAACTACATGCACAGCTGCCATGTACTCGTACTGCGCTGCGCCTGGATGAGAGAACCATTTTCCACCACGTATGCGCAGCTGCCATATGCTCGACAAACCTTCAGCACTTTTGCAATAGCTTTCACGACCAAGGTAGGCCTTCACAGGCTTGGTAAGTGTATGCCATCCTGTGGGCCTTTGAGACTGTGTGTATTTGTATGATTGCCTGAGGACGCTCGTAAGCAGGCAGGCTTTAGAAATTGCTGAGGAGCAACAAACGGCTGGCACGTGCAGTGAGGGCTGGCTGTCAACAACTGTATATCCGTGCGCGTGCAAGCTTGCAGGAGCAAGCAGTATGCTCTCCATTTTCCATTCAACCGCATGGAGGGCGCCCTTGCGATGATGAGGCTGTTCGTTCATCCACAACGGTTTGCCCACAATCAGGCAAGATTGCAGCAAGGAGCATGCTCTCCATTTTCCGTTTCCATTCCTCAATTCCATGACGAGCGTGATGAGGCCATGCACTTGCTGCCCACCTGACAACGAGCGTGGAATCTGGACCCTCCATAGGAGGCTTGACCTGCCCGAAGAGGGTGCGGCCACTGGCTTTGCGCAGCCGCTTCACACAGAACACGGCTGACCAGATGACGCACAGGAGGATGGGCAGGATGATGACCAGCACCAGGCGTGCCTGCAACGCCATCAGTGCAGATTCAAGGTTAGCATGAAGTCACAGGACAATGACAAGGACACGAGCAAAGCAGGGTGCCCATGCATGCACGCAGCCACAGCAAACTCAAATGCTTGCACACTGCTCAAGCTTGTGTTCCGCTGCAATAAGGCACTGAAACAGATTTGAGGTGTGGGCCTTACCATGTCCTCTGCGGAGTCTTCATTTCCCTGAGAAAATGCACAGCATGCAGAGCGGGGTTTAGGAAAAAAGCATGCTCTCAGTTGCGAGGACATCCCAGGCAGGCCAGTTCGCTTGCATTACGCGGGTTGGCTTGCGTTCGACTTGCATCAGCATGTCAGCAGCTCATGGTGCTCAAAATGGTGTTTGAGCCCCCTCCCAACACCTACCTCTTGACAGGGCTCAGTGTGGCTCTGTGCAGGTGCAAAGCAGGTCTCCCCCCACTCCTGGAGCTTTGCCTCAAGTGTTTCCCGGGGAAGCGTAAGGAGACCGAGGCCATTGGGCTGCTCGGAACCACTATTTGGTGTGCTGGTGAGGTGACTGACAAAGCTGCTTGTACACGCTGCTTCCTCTCCTAACGACATTGTGCAAACCGGGAGGCTTTGCTGCACATGAGCGCAGCAGGTTACGCTCTCTACATCATATCTTGTGTTGTTACCTGGAAATTGTGCTTTTTGCGGGTTTGGAGTTGCTCCGAGCCCACTATCAGAGCAACAGGCAGCAACCGACGAGGGTTGCCCCAGAGGAACCCCCTGAGAATTCTGTCGATGGTATTATTTTAGCAAATGTTATATGATGATGATGGAATTATCTTATGTAATCAATCCCCAGAAACATGATAAATTAGTCTGCCTGTTTAGGCCATGTGAGTCCAGCTTGCTTCAGCTCAGAGAATGATGCATTAGGGAAGCATTGATTTATTAACTTGTTTGTTTTTTAAAAGGTTACACACACACACACACACACACACACACACACACACACACACACACACACACACACACACACACACACACACACACACACACACACACACACACACACACACACACACACACACACACACACACACACACACACACACACACACACACACACACACACACACACACACACACACATACACACACACATACACACACACACACACACTCACACTCAGGGTGCGGTAAGACTGGAACAGGCTACGATTGCCTTGCGATTAGAGCCGAACTTGGTCGCTACCTGGCATACTTGTACAGCGTGTGACCTTTGGGAGTTCTCACCATGAGTGATGATTTATCAAGAAGACTTTGAAAAGACCTCGTGGTTATTGAAGAGCAATACAATGCATATATATATCAGACATTACATCTGAGCAAAATATTTTCAAGCTGGCAGTGTCACCAATACAGTCTTGTAGAACAAATATCAGAGCAAAAAGACCAAAGACTTCTTTTCACGGACGCATCCAACTCACATTCACAATGCCCTCCAAAAATGGGCACATGCCACTCCAGAGGAAATGGCCTCTCCCTTGGACTATAACACTCAATACCTACACTACTCAAGCTCTGATCCCAGTGACATTCTTTTTGGTGCCCAACATAATTCCCTCATCCAGATTTTTGGGGATTTCCATCTGCCACATCTGTGACGATAAGGCCATGACACTAGCCCTGCAGCATGCTATCTACTCTGCCATCCTCAATACAGAGGCTACGGCCACCTTCATGTTTCTGCCAGCAAGCGGTAAGCTCATGATCACCAATCCCTACTCGTAACTTCTCACTGCTTACCCACACATTTGCTACAAGCCTGGGACCATTCCAAAAGATGAGCTTACCTACAAAAATCCCCAATCCTGGCCCAGCCAGGAAATTGCTCTCCCTCAGAATACCTGGGACCTACAGCATGGAATACAGCTGCAAGGGTCCACTTGAACAACCAGAGCCCTACCTGGCTCCAAGGTTTATCCAAGGATATCCCGGAAGCCAAATGGTTCGTTAAATATGTGAGGAACAACTCCATCCGTAATACAAGGCACGCCGGTATGCCCGGGATAGGGAAATGTGAAAAGCTTCCCCTATACGTGAAGCAAATTGCCAAGGCCCCCCATAAACCAGCGACAGACATAACTGCCCCTATTCCTTGTCAGTCCAATCCAAACCTCCAGCTCAAAGTTGCAGATTGGAAGTCCTGGGCCTACACAGACGACAGCTGCCAGCCTGCAGGTTCAGGACGGCAAGACTGTTATTGGGGCAGGCGTGTACCATCCTATGATTGACTCAAAAAATCTAGTTGAACCCAATGGCGCTGGTATTACCAACACCATAGGAAGAGCTGAGCTGGCTGCAAAAGCTGCCGCACTCACTCATGAACACACACAAGTTGCCACAGATAGCCTCAGCTCACTTCACCAACTCAGGAAGCAGATCCTGTACCCAAAGAAGCACAGACATCATCATGTACAAGGAGATGTCCTGAAGACAAAATCAAACCTTATCATGATGTCATCATGTACAAGGAGATGTCCTCAAGAAACTATCAAACCTTGCTCGCACCTCTCAAGGTCACATCTTTTTCTATAAGGTCAAATCTCACGCTGGAATAGCTGGGAATGAATGCGCAGATAGAATTGCTAAATACCAGGCTAGCCTCAATGATCACAATCTGACAGATACTGGTATTCCTAGCGCTGGCCCAGGCGGCAAATGCAAGACGGGCTACTACACTTATTAAATGCAAATGCAAGACGGGCTATTACACTTATTACCAGAGCTTACTACCTCATGCAAATATGGGCATGAGCAATGCCTTCTGGAGCATGCCATGTGTCTCAACCCAAATGAAACGCACAATCTTTCTATACCACACAGGCACCCTATACAGCCAAAGCCATGCGGTCCGCTTCAAAAGATCCGCTAGCCTTGTACGACCTCTTCCAGAATGTCATCAAATGGATAGCGCCCTCCACATTCTCACAGATTGTCAATGCCCCGTCATCCGTAACATGGTAACTGAGCGGCACAATATTGCCAACAGAATAATTTGAAAGTGGTCAGCGAAGGCTCTTATGGGTCAAACCTTATACATATGGATGTAGGCAGCGCAGTCCGTCTGGCTCAGCATGACCTGCACATCAATGAGCAAGTTTCTTATCGTATTATACCTCCCTACCTCTTTGACCCTAGCATTCCTGATCAAGCTAGATGCAACTTCAGCCGCCCCTATGCTTTCTTGGTCACATTTTGCCCTGCTAACCCAAAAAGACCACCAACTTCCCCCTCACATCGGGTACTCCGCAGTATGAGACGTAAAGAAGAAGTAAGAAGCAGCACAACTCCAGCCAGGCAACATCATAAATTGAACATCCAAAACCGCCATATCCACTTGATAGAATTTAAATACTGCGAAGATCATCTCGTATGATACGAGGCCTGGTGCCCAGCTAGAAGCCTCACAGCAACAACACAGTGGACCCTGCAAACAACTTCAAGGCGCTTAGACCACTCTCCACACAATTTTTCTGGTGTGGATAGGACTATCTACACTGCCCATACCCTGGATCATTTTTAAAAACTAGGGATTGACCCACAAAGGTCTACCAAGCTTGCACGGAAGCTCTATGCCCACTCTGTGCAATATGCACACAAACTTACCTTAACTAGACGTGTAATTGAAATTAAAAACACTCAACATAACTCTGGTGCCCTGGGTCCGCATGCTTCCAGAAAACCACCAGACCCACACTAGCTTCCCTCTTATCCTCTGGTGAGGAAGACTCACGGCTCTTTGAGCCAATGTATCTCTTTTTCCTCGATTGATGTAGGGAGAGATCCTTTTGCCTACATAGTTTTTCTTTTCTTTCTTTCTTGATGTAGGGAGTGTTCTCACTGCCTACATGGTTTCTTCTTTTCTTTTCTTGCAAGCAAATAGTCCCATTAGCTCAAATGAAAAGCTTGTTGGAGGGCAGATGCTGTCATATCAATGATTGTATGTCTCCAAGTGCTTTGGCTTTGTGGAATGCTTTGTAGAGGACGTCAAACGGTGAGGGGTCATTACCGCAACGCATTTGCCGTCCGTATTGTTGATACAAGCCACCCTTGATTTGTAGATTTCTGGGAGGAAATATTCCCAGAAGGTAGGTGAAAGAAAGAGAAAGAGAAACTACGTAGGCAGAGAAAAATCTCCCTACATCAATTAAGGAAAAGGAGACACATTGGCTCTGAAGAGCCGTGAGTCCCCTCCACCACAAAGTTTTAGAACAAGAAGTGTAAATGGGGGTCTGGAGGGTTACTGGAAGCACCCGGCTCCAGAACCTGGCTGTGAGAAGTTTTGTTTTCAAAAGCACGCCTAGTGGTAACAAGTTTATGAACATACTCAACAGAATGGGCATGCAGATTGCGAGCAAGTTTCAAGGCACGCTGATGGTCAAGTCCCAGTTGTTTAAACTGGTTTAGGGTATGCTCTCTATAGCAGGTCCCACCAACACCCAGAAGGATGGTGTGAAGAGTCACTACTTTAGCATTAATAAGTTTGCAGAGGTAGGTGGGATACTTAGAGGTGATGTACGGGTTGCGGTATCTGGTGTCATGTTACGGAGCCCTGGTCAAGCGCGAGGAGGGCGACAGCAAGGAGGAGGTCCCCGGTTCGATTACTTGTGGCCGGGGTGGAGACAAAAGATGCCCTCTATCGGTGGGAGTCATTGGGAGACTCTTTCCTTAATGCACACGGCCGAACGGCAAGCGTAGAAAGAAAAAGAAAAGCTACGTAGGCAGAGGAAACTCTCCCTACATCAATTAAGGAAAAGGAGACACATTGGCTCAAAAGAGCCGTGAGTCCCCTCCACCACAGAATTACAAATCTGAAAGTGCTAATGGGGATCTGGAGGGTTATTGGAAGCGCCCGGCTCCATAACCTGGCTGCAAGAAGTATTCTTGTTTTCAAAAGCACGCCTAGTGGTAACAAGCCTGTTGGCATACATGACAGAATGGGCATGAAGTTTGCGAGCAAGTTTATTGGCGCGTTGGTGGTCAAGTCCCAGTTGTTTAAACTGGTTAAGGGTGTGCTCAGTATAGCAGGTCCCACCAACACCCAAAAGGATGGTGTGGAGAGTCAAAACTTTTGCATTAATGAGTTTGCAGAGGTCTGCATGCTGCCGCTGTGCCGCCTCCAACTGCTGTCCAGGCCTCGTGTCTTCACAGTACTTGATTTCAATCAAGTGCACATGCCGCTGGTTTACATTCAGTTGGTGGGGTTGCCTCACGCGGTTGGCTGTTGTGGCCCTCAGTGTGGGGTTGTGCCTGCTGCGTAACGCATGATGGTGTGAGCAGGAGGTAGAAGGAGAAGAAGTGGGTTTGGCTTTATAGGGAGTAATCAGTATAGCATCAGGAAGGCTGGAGCGTTGATCTTTCATCTTTTCTTTCATCTTTCATCTGGTGGAAAGTTTGGGGGTGGCTTGAGAGGTAATGTGCGGGTTGCAGTATCTGGTGGAAAGTTTGGGGGTGGCTTGGAGTTGTGTTTAACAAGGTCAATCTTCTGGATTTAGAACGCGCATGAGCCTGTGGGTTTGATATTTGTCTATCGATTGGTGGGGTGTATATCTAGGGATCGGCGTATAACGTTATTTGGAGACATCCATAACGTTATATACCGTTATATAACAGAATAACGTTATATTTTGTTATATGATCCCTGTTATACACTCCAGAACACCCCTTGGGGCAATGAATTTCACCATCAGATTTGGATGGTACCTGCATGTGGGCATATAATGCCCATTTACAAATTACCAAGTCAATAAAAATAATTTTGCTGTCCAATATGAGCTCAGGAGCTGAAAAATAACGTTATTTCTGTCAAGTAGGCAGTTTGCCGCATGAAGCCTACTGTGCTGCTATACCATTGCACCAAGTTCATCCCCCACTACACCACTCTACTGCCATGATGCTGGGAACCATCTGCTGAGCCAGCTGTCTGGCTGTACCACACCTTGGGCATGTTTGCCTTCACATACACCAGCTTGTCAGCTGTCTCAATGCTCAAGCAGTTGCGCAAGTGTATGTCCGCTCTGCTGCAGCAGTCGTTGCGTGTGCTGAGAGTAGCCTGTTGGCAGCGACTGCCAGTAGGGGAAACTGCTGGTTTGCCTTGGACAGCCAGAAGTTGCGCAGGAAGTCATGCTTGCTGGCCCCAATGATCTGCAGCTGCACGGGATCTGCTGCGTAGTTGCGCTTCTTCAAGAAAGTGGCTGCCTCAGCCATGCTGGGGTTCCAGTTCCCCAAGTCCAGCTCGCTGAGCTCCTTGCTAACAACAGCTTTCATGCTCATGTCACCCTTGCCCCCATTCAAGTGCACCACAGTTTGGAGCACATCCTCCTTGTGCTTGGCTGTGAGCCGATTCATAGGTGTGCTGCTGCTAGTGCCTCTGCCTTGCACTTGTGGCGCTGAGCTGCCTGGGATGGGTTGCCAGGGCTGACATTGGCCTTGCATCGCTTGCACTCCAGCACACAGAGGCCCCCATACTCTGGCTTAATCAATGCCTTGAAAACAATCTCCCTCTTACTACTTGGGGGCTCCTTTTGTGAGCTTGCTCAGGATGTAAGCAGGTGTGCAGCGGTCTGTCAGGTAGGAATGCTTGCCCTCCTCATTCAACTTCATCCAATCGGCCTCCCCTTCCTTGACATCCGCCATTGTTATAGTATTATGTTATATGAGGTTTGGGATGGGCAGGGGTCGAAAATTGCCCCGATTTGGCACTGTTATATTTCGAGGGACCTATAACGTTATATACCGTTATATAACGTTATGTTATGTTATTTGTTATATAACAGGTGCCGATCCCTATGTATATCAAGAATAATTCTGTTGCAAAGTTCTGTGTCTAATTTCTGCTTCCAGGTGTTGCTTGCGTCTGGTTAGTGCGTCTGGTTAAATCCCGGCAGGCAGAGAATTGTCTCTCTAGATTGGAAAGGGCTATGTCCGCTGTGGATAGGAGGAGATTGATTCTGCTTTGCTGGGCTTCAATTATTGCATGCGCTGGTGGAAGGTAGGCCAGATTGTTTTTGTTTCTTCTGATTCCCATGATGATATCCATTTAACCTTAACCCTTTCCTAGAAAAAATAAATAAAAAGGAAAACCTAAGCAGGCAGAGGAATCTCTCCCTACATCAATTGAGGAAAAGGAGACATATTGGCTCAGAAGAGCCGTGAATCCCCTTCACCACCCTTTCCTAGAATTTGTTTCTCTGTTGAATTTGTCTTCATTGCTGAGGCCTGAAAGAAAAGAAAGAAAAGTCTATGCTAGCCAAAAGGCCGCGTGCATTAAGGAAAGGTTCCCTCACAAGCAAGCTAGAAAGGGTCTCACCGAAGGGCCCTCAAACCTAAACTAGACACAGCTAGCCTAGGAGAAAGCCAGAAACAGAGCTAATGGGGAGGCCTGGAAGGTCTGGAACTCCAGTCTTTCAGCTATCATCTTGTTCTCGTTGCTGGACCCGTCTTCTTTCTCTGCCTGCCGTGCTTCTCTCAGTCTGAACTTCGTGGTGGGGAGGTCATATAATCTGTGCACCAATGTGGCACCCTTCCTTATTTGATGTAGGGAGTATTTCACTGCCTACGTAGTTTTTCTTTTCTTTTTCTCTTTCTTTTCTTTCCTTTTTAGGCCAGCACAGGCAGGACAGGCCAGCTTTCAACTATTTGAACTTCTTGTCTTTGTTTGTCAGTGTAGCATCCAAGCTTTGTCCAGCATTTCAGGCGTCTCTAAGCGGGATGCTTAAAGCGTCCTTAGCTTCTGCATTCACTTCAGGAGTCACCGAAGATGTTGGAAATCAGACCTCAGATGACCCTCCTGGGCCTCAGATCAACTAAAAATCGTCCCCTACCCCCGTACAATATGCTACCACCCTGCATATTCAAAACAAGGAAAGAGAGAGGTCCAAAATTGACCTTTTTGGCGCCCCTCTTTGAGCCAATGTGTCTCTCTTAATTGATGTAGGGAGAGTTGTCTCTGCCTACATAGCTTTTTCTTTTTCTTTTTGGCGCCCCTTGTGCTGAGGAAAATGGCTTGAAATATGCATCTTACCAAACACAGGGTCTTTTCACTCCATTCATTTTGCAGTGATATTTAAAACAAGTACCCCAAGCCACTTAGATCACCCAATCTGGTGCAGGTGGTCCAGCCTGGACTTGAGAATAGAGATAAGGTGGTCAAAAAGTAGGGTTCACACCGCACTTAATCTGGTGGGGTGCCCCGTTCCTGGGACTGCCAAGCTTTAGGACTTTGAAAGCTACATTTTGCAACCAAAATCAAGTGTCCCAGATTTGAGTCACCCAAAGCAATGAGCATTCTGATAACACCTGTTTCTGAATGGTGGTGTCCACACTTTTGGTATCTTTTGGAGGTTATCAAAATTACTCAAATAAAAACCTTTTAGGCAGTGAGAACACTCCCTATATTAATGAAGGAACAGGAGACACATTAGCTGCACTTACTCAATCTATCACTTATCATTATCAGGAAGTCGACGTGGATTTGATTGTTTCAAAGTCGGCTTGCGTTATCAATAATGGGAACTGGATGCAGGTTTCCTGAAGCAAGATACTCAGGACAGCTCACAACTTCAGCAAAATCTAGGAGCATGTAGCACTTGAAAACTACGGAGTAAGCTCGGATGCTTGGAGAGGTTGCCACAAAATAGTGTCTTTAAACAAGCATAATGAAAGAGTCTAGGGAAAAAGGCTGTTCAGCGCATGTAAAAAAGCTCGTGCCCCACAATAAAACATGTGAATTATCACCAACATTAGTCACAAGTCCAGTCGCAAAGTTTGATGCCTGCTTTGACTAGCGCATCCTGTGCAATCCTTTCTGCATTGGAGTCCATGGCAACCGTGGCATTAGGGAATACAGTCACATCAAACCCCAAATTCACTGCATCAAGCGCTGTCCATAGCACGCACACATCCAGCGCCAAGCCCACAATGTGCACACAACTGATCCCCCTATCCAGAAGGAGGTCATTCAGGCCTGCAAAGTTGTAATTGTGTGCCTGCAAGTTATTGAAAGCCTGCAATCTGCACAGAGCAGATGCTCCAGGCCAGGAGCAGGTGTTCAGGCAGGCGCACAGTTGGGATTGCATGCCAGCAAGCCATGAAAAGAGGGAGAGGAAGAGAAAAATAGGATTATAAAGGAAATGATACGAAGCATTCCAAACATCAATTGTGGAAAGAGGATGAATGCAAGATGATCTTTATCGCCTGTTTGATCACCTGTGCTAGAAAGTGCAGCAGACACTTTATATACATGCTTATATCATATAAATATGATATTTCTTTTCTTCCCTAATAGATTATATATACTTGATATCTTCTTCCCTAAAAGAGGATATCCTCGCTTTATTGCTTTTCATGCCAGACTCGTATTATAGCCAACTTTGACGTGAACGAGACAAATGTGCTAATTAGAAATAGAAATGAAACAGTGATTAAACAGATAATTGTATTTCCCTTTCTTTTTTCTTTAGAAGCATAAGCAGCACATTCAAGGAGATATACTGAAGATGATATCAACTCTCATAAGCTACTCTAAAAACAATGTTTCTATTTTCAAACCTAAGTCTCATGCTGGCGTTGCTGGTAACGAATGTGCATTATCAGGCAAGTCAAGCAAACAATAGTGTGGCTGATACTGGGATTCTGAGTGCAGGCCCCGGCGGAAATCCATTTTCATAAATGTTCTGGTTAGCTAAGAAGGAAACAAGAAACATGCAACAGACACGTATACAGCTCCTGCACCTGCTCCCAAGGTCACCTACCTTCTCAACCTTCAAAATGCCCTGAAATCCCACATGCATGCAAAACACAGACTTGGGCATGCCAATCCCAAAACAAGCTACTACTCTTACTATCAGGGCTTGTTACCACACGTAGATAAAAAATAAGCAATGCCTTAAGCATGCTTGATCAAGATAACATGCCCCGAATATTCTCTCCCATGAAATGCACCATCTTACAATGTCGCACAGGCACCCTCTATAACCAAAACATGCGGTTCGCTTCAAAAGATCCACCATCTGTTATGCACTCTCTTAGGCTGTCATCAATTAGACAGCGCACTTACACGCTCTCAGGCTGCCAAAATCATATCATCTCCAGCATGAAAACTGAACGCCTTAATGTTGCCGGAAGAATGGATATCAAAGCTGATAGTAACAGAGCATGCCCATTCTGTTGAGTATGTTCATAAACTTGTTACCACTGGGCGTGCTATTGAGAACAAAACACTTCTCACAGCCAGGTTCTGGAGCCGGGTGCTTCCAGTAACCCTCCAGACCCCCATTAACACTCCTTGTTCTAAAACTTTGTGGTGGAGGGGACTCACTGCTCTTCGGAGCCAATGTGTCTCCTTTTCCTTAATTGATGTAGGGAGAATTTTCTCACCCTACGTAGTTTTTCTTTTCTTTTCTAAGCCAACAAGCTTGTTACCACTAGGCGCGCTATTGAAAACAGTGATATTTCTCACAGCCAGGTCCTGGAGCTGGGTGCTTCTAATACCCCCCAGATCCCCATTAGCACTTTTAGATTTGTAATTCTGTGATGGAGGGGGCTCACGACTCTCCTGAGCCAATGTGTCTCCTTTTCCTCCATTGATGTAGGAAGGGTTTCCTCTGCCTACCAAGTTTCCCTTTTCTTTGCTCTCCAATAAGTGCAATTTCATCAACTAGCATAGTATACTAGTTGATTACTAGTTATAAACAAACATGACCTAAAATCAAAGTCACCCTACACAGTTGGTGGGACCAAATTTGACAATTGTTCACTTTAGTAAGATTCTTGTTTTGAGGCATCAGTTTGGCTATATACAAGGGCAACATTTGGCCCGCATATTGACTACTGGTCGACAAATTAATTCTCGTTTTTGATTCTTTTGATCCTGAGTCCAGTATGGCCCAGATGGCAAAGGACAGAACTGTGGGACTGCTGTTGTTTGCACAAATACTCACCTGTTTCTCCCAAGCATCCATTATTGAAGAAGGCTGAGTCTGCAGGAAAGAGAGCAAGCACGTATGCAAGAGAAGATTATGTGCGTGGATGTGTGTGTGGCTTGAATGCGCTTATATGAACAAAACTAGCATAGTGCTTCCAAGAGACTTCACAAGACAAAGCAATCATGCTATACTGTTGTGACAAGTCACTGTCATTATGTTGAGTGGCTTGAATGCGCTTATATGAGCAAAACTAGCATAGTGCTTCCAAGAGACTACACAAGACAAAGCATTCATGCTATACTGTTGTGACAAGTCACCGTAGTTCTGTTGAGTGGCTTGAATGCGCTTATATGAGCAAAACTAGCATAGTGCTTCCAAGAGACTTCACGAGACAAAGCAATCATACTATACTGTTGTGACAGGTCACTGCAGTTCTGTCGTGACAAGTCACCGCAGCTCTGTTATGGCAAGTCACCGTAGCTCTGTTGTGACAAGTCACTGCAGTGCTGTTGTGACGAGTCACTGCAGTGCTGTTGTGACAAGTCACCGTAGCTCTGTTGTGACAGGTCACCGCAGTGTTGTTTTGACAAGGCACCGCAGTTCTGTTGTGGCAAGTCACTGTAGTTCTGTTGTGACAAACTCACGGACCTCACCGCAAGAGTGTGCCTTTTGTGCGGCTTTTGCACAAGCCAATGGCCTGTTAAGAAAAGAAAAACTACGTAGGCAGAGGGAACTCTCCCTACATCAATTGAAGAAAAGGAGACACCTGTCTAATTGATCAACAGAACCAAGAGCTTATTTTGCCACCCCAGCAGACCTGTTCTCATGCATTTACTCACAAGCATCCAGGAACAGCTGCTTGACCCTTCCTCAAGACAAACATGTCACGGCAGCTGGCCTGTCCTCAAGACCAACACCTCACAGTAGCTGGCCTTTCCTCAAGACAATCATCCCGTGTATCTACTCACAAGCATCCAGGTTTGGCAGCTGGCCTTTCCTCAAGACAAACATCTCAGTCTGGGGACTGTGCGTGGTGGCAGCTGGGAGCAGGGTGGCAGCCTCGGCCTTTTCTTTGCTGTAATCACCTTCAATGTGAATGCCAAGGCCTTTGCTAAGCTCCCAACCTGCGGAAGACCAAGCACAAGAATGTTCAAGTATTTCATTGATCCTCACTCAATAATAGCTGCAAATGTAGGAGAAGATGTAGTGCATATACCTTGTGTGTGCTGAATGCAGTGCTCTGGCCACAGCCTCTGGCACACTGCGATTGTATCTTTGGGGGACACATCTGCATACACCATAGAACGCTGATCAGTGACCAAGGACCTTCCTTTGCTGTTGGGTGTGCATTGAGAAGGAGGCAACTAGGAAGTTGAGGGTATGATGTCAGCGCCGGGAATGTTTTGGTCAACGCCGGTCGCCGCACGGGCAGTGAAGCAACCCTGAACCCTCAACTGGATGGGTGTTCATCATCCAGTGAATGCTTGTGGACCTACCAGGTAGCGGCAGTGGGAAACAGAGTAAGAAGCAGGGGAAGGAGCTGCAAAAGAGGTGTACTAATAAGCCTCCCCTGGCAAGAAAGAAAAGGAAATAAAAGGACAGACTATGCAGGCAGTGAAATACCACCTAGCAGCTTGACGATGGTGGCGCCGTAAAAATTGCGAGGTTGGAATTGATCAATGTATGATATGCAAGTCTGTGCATCCAAACCGCTCCCCTACAGGTTTTTTATGCAAGGTCTCAAGAATGCCCTTGGCTTCTACAACTCTAAAATTTGTGTTGCAAGCTAGATTATGGAAAGGAAATTTTAAGACCCTTCTTGTCCATCGCGCTGGGCAGTACCTGTACGTCGAGTCCATTTTTGGTTCAACCAGTTTTTGTCTGCACATTCTTGCAACCCTGCCGGTGCTTCTGCCGGGCTCCAGGCCCTCCCATTTCCTGTGCTGTCGCCTTCATCACAGCCATAATCAATGGCAAGCAGTTGCGCACTGTTCACGCTGTAGTGCAGCCGCAAGCTTGGAGGCTGCAGAGGCCGTGGAGGGCATTGGCAAAGGAGATCAGAGTGAGTGGATGCAAAGGAGATATGGAGGGGAGGGTGGGAGTCTTGCGTGGCAACAATCAGGCTGTACGAGCCGGAGGAAAGCAAGCTTTGGATGACGGGGAGGATGCGATCACCACGTGGCACTGCGAGCTTCCCACCTGTACATGTATGGGCAAGGGTTGGAGGAGCAAGGAGGGCTTTGCAAGTGTGCTCACAGCAGAAGGAGGTCAGCATCCGAAGGCGAGGATGCCAACAGGCCCTAGGGTGCAGCAAAAGAATGGTGCTGAAGTGCCAAGAGGAGGGCTCTGTTTATTGAGCCCACAACCTCAACAAGCAACGTACTGTGCAGAGCCAAGCAAAAAAGAGGAATGTTCAGTGCCAATTTTGAGTCACATGTTTGTGGCGTGCACTTAAATGTTCACCTACCTGGCAGAAATTATGCTAGATGTAACCTATCAACTGTTTCCCATAGATCGCAGGTTTCCACTCAGCGGAGTTGTTGCTGATGACATAACAGGCTGTTGAAACCTGGTCACCTGGCAAAAAATCTTGTTGGACATCCACAATGAGCAGTGCGGCTTGCGACTTGTCGCCCTTGCTGGTCATTGATGCGCGGGCGTTGAATCCAGCAGAGGAGGCTCCTCCCCTGGCTTTTCAGGCTCCTCGACTGCTTCTTTTCTATGCAGATGCTTCTGCAACTATTTGTTAGAAAAGGAGCTTTGCTGAATGATGTTTCCCAAGTCAGTTGGACAGAGCGGCGAGATGAGCGGGCACACACACCCAGAGCAGAAAGGCACACCCCAAAGTAGCCGTTTTTATGATGCTGAAAAGGAAGAGGAAGGGACGGGCCATGGCTGGATATTTGTAAATTGATTCTGTCAGGTCAAACACCAGGTATTCTTAAAATAACCGCAAGAATTATATGGACCCTGTCAATTAGCTGGCGGTGCGGTAGAAAAGAAAGAAGCAGGGGGCGTCCAAGTTAAGAAGCAGGAGAGACAGCGTTACCAATTGGGATGGGCAACTGCTTGGGCAGCAATCAAGGCTCAAAATATGCCATTGAAAACCAGGATGAGAAGGAGCTGGAGAAGCTAGCCCAGGTAGTGCATGCGTTGTGTGCTCGGCACCCCAACAAAACGGCTGTAGTTACGCCTGTTCCCTCTTCAACGTGATGAGCTGCTGTCCAAAAGTAGCCATGCCTGCGTACACATCTGATCAACCTGAGTGGCATGCAGACGTCTAGAGCGCAGCACTTCAGGTTTCACCGAAGGCATCATCTGTCTTCGTTACCTTGCGCTTGCAGAAGGGCACGAAAGCCAAAAGACGCAGAGCCCCAGAGGCCAAGGAGATCACAGCAAGGCCCAAGAAAGCCCTAGCTGCCAAGCACCAAGGGGATGGAAACGCAGCTTCTCCTCCCTCTGCACCTGCCCAACAAAAACCAGGCACGACTGCAGCTGCTGACAGCCAGGCAGCAACGAACAGCCAGAAACCCTCAGCCCCTGCTCCTGCGCCTAAGCCAAAACTCAACATCAAGGACTTCCAATTCAAGCAGTGCAAAGGGGAGGTGAAGGTCAAGGCCCCCGGGTGAGTTCTAGCAGAGTGCCCTCATGCGAACTCAAGCCCGTGGCTCCTCCTAATTTAACAGCGTGATTTGTGAATGCATGCTATCCATTGTCTTATTGCCATGCATGCCTCCATGCTTTATGGATATTGCTATCAACCTGTCTTCATGCCCATGCCTTCCTCCATGCTTAACAAGCACATGCTATCCAACATTTGTCTGCATGCCCATAAAAACATGCTTTCAGTTTGTTTCAATGCCCATGCATGCCTTTGGACACAGGACTATTAATGGACAAGCGTTCATGATTGATGAGTGTGTGGTGAGTGGTATGGCCGCGGAGGTAAAAAGCAGGGTTGGGGGAGTGTGAGTGCTGGCCCTCGGCTTGTTCAGCTAAACCGACAAGGTGTTGGAACCCAAAAAATCCAGCGTTCCAACCCTGTCATAGCCTGAAATGCTTCATAAGAGTTCTATTTGAATCATATGTGCTGGCTGGAAATGTCGTACCAAAACAAGCAAACTTTGAAAGGTGCACCTTTGAAAGGTGCAGGCCCTTGTGTCCAGTGTCTAACAAGTAGGGCTGGCTAATCCCATGTTCACACCATGTACTTCATTTTCCCTGCCCAGAGGTGGAAATCTGTGGCATGTGTATACGGCTTTGGCCATTGCTACATACATGTGTCCTTGTGCTCAGTATCATACATGCATCCACACATGTGTGTCCTCGTGCTCAGTGTCATACATGCATCCACACATGTGTGTCCTTATGCTAGTGTTTGTCATGCATGTGTCCTTCTGCTCAGTGTCAAACATGCGTCCACACATATGTGTCTTTATGCTCAGTGTGTGTCATGCATGTGTCCTTCTGCCCAGCGTCAAACATACGTCTATTTGAGCATGTTGATGTGAAATGCTACGTAATCATGCCTGCTGCTATCAAAGCTCATGGTCCACTCTGGACACATAGTTGCTGTTGTCCCCAGTCAGTTGTCTCTCATGCTCATCAAAGCACGCCAGCAAGATGGCGCTGGTGCTGCTGCTGCTGCTGCTGCCGCTGAGGTCCTGCAGCATAGCTGTCGTAGAAACGTCAGCAGTGCTGATGGCACTGCTGAGCTCCCCGCAGCATAGCTGCCACAGGAACGTCAGCAGCGCTGAAGCAGGATTTATGTCCATGGCCAGGAAAATTCCATACATATGCACCATACATTCTATATTTCCCCTGCCAAATAGCTGAAATACACAGTGTAAAAGTACGGATTTAACCGACCCTACATGTCTTAACTTTGCAGCACAGCACCCCCTGAGGACACCACGCCTGTTCATGGACTGGTCCACGCACATTCATTTGTGGCACGGTGCCCTTTCTGTGTGCAGGAGAATGAAGGAGGTGCTCAGCTTTTGTTACCCGTGCCTCTGCCTGTGCCCCTGCAGGACTGCGACCTATACGTGCTCGACAGCTGTGCAGCCGTCACGATCGACGACAGCAAGAATTGCCGTATCTTCATTGGTCCCACAGATGGGAGGTGGGTGCAGATGGGTGGCCCAGATGAGGAGGGGCCTTCAGTCGAGCCGCCTGACCGCTTGCCTTCTTATGAAAAATAAAATGAACCAGGAAGTGTGCAGATTCTTTGGCCCTTCCACCATTCGGAGTACAGAATACAGATGAGAGAAGGCCTGCAGTCGAGACGCCTGGCCGCCAGCTAAACAGCACCTGCTTGCTGTACGACTACAGATTACATGTGACACACGTTTCACAAGATTTTATGACACATGAGGAAGTAAACCTTCAGTCGATTGACGCATGCCTGTGTAGCGGGTGTTGTTGATGGAAATTGTTATAAAAAATAACGAAGACAGGAAGGCTATGAAACCTCCGGCTATCGTATGCCGTAGCGTCTTCAATACTACTGTCTCCCATATAGCGGACAGGATTTGTACCTCTGACACCCCTTTGATGGGTGTCAAAGAACACGTTCGCACGTCACGGATGACTGCATGGTATTTCACATATTTTTGCGTATTTTATTATCGAACAGTCACCGTTACAGCCTGCTGATGCCTGACTGCTAGCCTACTTGTCAAATGCGCTGGTGTGTGAAGGCAAACATGCCCAAGGAGCGGTACAGTTGACAGCAGATGAATGTCAAGTACATGCAGCACAAGGGTGTGGTCTAGAATGAGCTTGGTCCAAGTGTGTAGGGGTGCAGTGGGCTTCCTAGGCAGACTTGCCACTCAACAGAAATAACGTTATATGGCATTTGAGCTCTTTTTGGACGATGGAATGAATCGTTTTGACCTGGCAATTTGCAAGTGGGCACTACATACCCACATGCAGGTGCCATCCGAATTTGATGGAACTGATTGCCCCAAGGAGTGCTCTGGAGTTTTTAACAGAGATCATACAACAACAAAAAAACGTTAGTTTATTATGTAACGTTGCATGACGTTATGAATACCTCCAGATAACAGTATACGCCGATCCCCAAGTACTCTGCTGATGTCCTGTGGTGCTAATGAATTGAAGTCCGCTCGCTGCTTTCGTCCCGTGACGCCCCTGTGATGCTCATGGACTGAAGCGCTCTGCTTGCATTTTGTGATGCTTATACAATGAAGTGACCTTCCGGTGTCCTGTGATGTCCATGAAATGAAGTGCGCTGCTTTCGTCCCGTGACGCCCCTGTGATGCTCATGGACTGAAGCGCTCTGCTTGCATTTTGTGATGCTTATACAATGAAGTGACCTGCCGGTGTCCTGTGATGCTCATGGACTGAAGCGCTCTGCTTGCATTTTGTGATGCTTATACAATGAAGTGACCTGCCGGTGTCCTGTGATGCTCATGGACTGAAGCGCTCTGCTTGCATTTTGTGATGCTTATACAATGAAGTGACCTGCCGGTGTCCTGTGATGCTCATGGACTGAAGCGCTCTGCTTGCATTTTGTGATGCTTATACAATGAAGTGACCTGCTGGTGCCTGTGATGTCCATGGACTGGAGTGCGCTGCTTGCATTTTGTGATGCTTATACAATGAAATGACCTGCTGGTGCCTGTGATGTCCATGGACTGGAGTGCGCTGCTTGCATTTTGTGATGCTTATACAATGAAGTGACCTGCTGGTGTCCTGTGATGTCCATGGACTGAAGTGCGCTGCTTGCATTTTGTGATGCTTATACAATGAAGTGACCTGCTGGTGTCCTGTGATGCTCATGGACTGAAGCGCTCTGCTTGCATTTTGTGATGCTTATACAATGAAGTGACCTGCCGGTGTCCTGTGATGCTCATGGACTGAAGCGCTCTGCTTGCATTTTGTGATGCTTATACAATGAAGTGACCTGCCGGTGTCCTGTGATGCTCATGGACTGAAGTGCGCTGCTTGCGTCCTTTGGAGCTCATGAACTGTTCTGCTTGCATCCTTTGATGCATCCTGTGGTGCTCATGAACTGAAGTGCGCTGCTTGCGTCCTTTGGAGCTCATGAACTAAAGTGATGCTCATGAATTGAAGTGTGCTGCTTGCGTCCTTTGATACGTCCTATGATGCTCATGGAACACACACAAGAAGCCATGCATGCCATATCCTGAGATCGTCTCTTTGCTCCCTGCCTGCAGTATCTTCATGCGGAACTGCACCAACGTGAAGTGCTGCTTCATCGGGCGCCAGATTAGGTGCGGGGAAGCTCCGTCATTTTTAGGATGTCTGTTGCAGGCCGAGCGTTTGTCATAGAAGTCCCTTGCAATTATGTTCGAAGTGTAAATGAATATCAATAGTCAGGTCAGCGAAGCTGTGTGTAAGAATGAGGAGCATGCCCCAAAGGAATTTGGGCGAACTGAGTAGGCAGTTGTTTGGCACTTCTGCATTAAAAAAGAGGGGGTGGGGCCCTAGGATTGAGCCAGGGGTACTTTTTGTGGCATTTTAGGCAAAATTTGACAATCTTCAGAAACATGGGTGCCAAAACGCCTGCTCTGGCCCAAAATTGTCCCATATTTTGGCTCTCAGGTAGGCTTTTGGTCAAGTCTGATCCATCAGAGTGAGAAAAAAAGGGGCAAAAATTGGTCTAAAGCACTTAAAGCATGGTCACTTGAAGGTGCATCTGCTAGGAAAAAGTGGTGCAAACATGGAAACCAGAGAAGCACGGTGTTTGGCCACAATCTGAGGACGAGAACTTGTTCAGCATGCTTTCTAGGTATACCTGCCAAGTTTAGGGGCTCAGGTGTTGGTGTGTGCAAGCCTGGGGCCTGGTCAAAGCTGGGAGCTGATGGTGCAGACCTGCTACTTCACCCACAAACCTTTAAGGGCAGGGTTGATGTCACGGCGTTTTGAAGGATACTCAACCTATTATCTTCAACTGTTTTAATTCATATAAAAGGAGTAAGTTGCAAAAGTCGGCTCCCCAAATGGCGCACCCTGTGCATCTTGCACGGATTTCAGCTTTTCCCTGCCAAATTTGGGCAATTCTTGGGACCCCCGCCCCAGCCCCCTGGAGCCCCCAGAATATGCTCCTGATAAAGTGCCTAACCATCGCTGCTGGTCAGGCAAGCCAGGGGACAGCTTCCAGGAGTCCCCACTTTTGACCCCGCAGGTATTTTGCCTGGTTTCTGGCCCCACCCCCTGGCACACCCCAGGGCACAAACTGAGTATGCAGAGTCGCTCAGATAGGTCCAGACAAAGGTCCTGCATACTTAGAATTTGCTGGTTGCAGTTGGGCATTAACTAAAACCTACTTGGCTGACACGACTAGTAGCATGAAATCAGATGGAACATATTTTTATGGCCTTTCTTGTGCACATGCTGGCGTAGATCCTTTTTCATCCTTTCTGCTGGGTGTGGCATTTGATCGAAAGCCCAGGCTGCCTGGATGTCCTGCATCTATCTTAAAAATTTTAAGGTTTGCATGCACCTCTGACTACACAAACAAATGGAAGCTGGCTTTTTCTAGCAAGCACAAGGCGTGAAATTCACTCCTAGAACCACCACTTTAACACTGATGCGCTGACAGCTGATGACGCTTTGGCACGTGCATGTTTAACATGACATGCTTGTATTTATGACTTCTTACTTACATCTTAATTCGTACACTGACATGTATACTATGTTTTTATGTGCATTATGTATTTCTTTTCTGGGTGCAGGTTGCGGGATGTGACAAACAGCAACGTGGCGTTGCTATGCCGGACAAAGCCCATCATTGAGACAAGCACAAATGTACGTGCGTGCATGTGTGCATGCGTGTGTGTGTGTGTGTGTGTGTGGCGTTACGAGCAAAGCTTTTACTGCTTTTTACTGACTGCTTCTTTGCAGCCAGAAGTTACGAGCGCTGGTTACACCTCCATTGCAATATATCGAATTTTTGGGGACACAGCAACATATGCTGCTGCATGATGACTGCTTGTATGGCACCGAGCCAGCCAGCTCATTTGCATTGCCTCGCCTTTCACAGAGAGTGTTTACTTGCTACTTCTCTCTCTCCTTCCCTCCCTCCCCCCCCCCTCTCTCTCTCTCTCTCTCTCTCTCTCTCTCTCTCTCTCTCTCTCTCTCTCTCTTGCGTTCTTGCAAGTCACACACACACACACACACACACACTGCGTCGCGCTTGCTTGCATTGCAGGTGGGTGTCATGTGCTACGACCTTCTCTACCCTGCGCTCCCAGGTCAGTCACGTAGTGCCTGGATTCAAGAATGTCAGATATCTGTATCAACTGCCGGTTGTGCTTGCTGAGTGCGATCTCAAACAACGTGTAAGCTGCCAAAGCAAAGTGTCCCTTGCTGCCTCCAAAAAGGCCATAATTTGGTACCGTGCAGAAATGGACTCATCACGCACCCCCCGCAAAATAATTAGTTTTGCATTAACGCATCATCAGCCCAGCCCAAAAATATTTAGTTTACACAACCGTGCATGGGTATGACTTTACCGCTCATATCCTCTCGCTGTCCAAAATGTTAATATTTAAAACCACGCACCCTTGAAATAAATTTTATATTTTACGTGCACGCAATTAACGCGCAGGGCAAAAAAATATTTATACGTGGTGATTTAGTCTCTGCACGGTATTAAAAATTCCGTCCAGGATGTGCCATGGAGTGGCTGATTGCTGATCGCTTGCGTGCCTGCCTGCCATTTATGACTGTGTTTGCGTGCTTGCCTGCCGTCTGTGTGTGTTCCCCAAACGCTGCACAATGCATTCTGCGCAGTGGTTTGAAACACAGACACAAATGGATGGCACACTGTTCTGTCGGAGTGTACCAGCTGAATTCCAAAAAAGCTTAGCTCAGGGCCATGTCAGGGCTAGCTCATGTGAGGCCTAGCTCAAAGCCATGCAAGGCCATGTCAGGCCTAGCTCATGTGAGGCCTAGCTCAAAGCCATGCAAGGCCATGTCAGGCCTAGCTCATGTCAGGCCTTGCTCATGTCAGGCCTTGCTCAAAGCCATGCAAGGCCATGTCAGGCCTAGCTCATGTCAGGCCTTGCTCAGAGCCATGCAAGGCCATGTCAGGCCTAGCTCATTTCAGGACTTGCTCAAAGCCATGCAAGTTTGTGTCATCCTGCACGTCAACAAAAAAAGCTTATAGTGGCCCCCCTCCCTGTGTGTCCGCCACAGACCAGCTCAAGGCCATAAAGCTGGACACATTCCACAACTTTTGGGACAGTATACACGACTTCACACCAAAGCCGGACAGCTGGAGGTGAGCGACCATGCACGGATATGCCCATTGAATCTTGTTTTGCTTGTGCTTGTTGAGGTGCTTGCTGTCTTGCCTTCCCTTGTGCCTGTCTCTGTGCCCTTTCGATGGTCATTGTGCATGACTACTGGATGAGATTTGAGAAGACACCTCAGAAAGCATTGAGCATGACTACACCATGAGCATTGAGCTCTGACGTGATTGCTCAGTGATTACTCTGCGCGCACTGGCACGACTACATGACTTCTCAGTGGCTCTCAGTAGTGAGCACTGAGCATGGAATAAGACATCTTGAGACGAAGGAGGCAGTGGGGACGATGGGAAGCTTTGAGAAGGGAGACCTCTGAAGGCGCAAGCGGTGAAGGCGTGGCCTTGCATTCAACGACGTTGCGCATGTCCTCAGAGGTGGACGTTTCCCCCCCCAAAATAGGCATATGCTTTTCACATGCTCCCAGCATAGGTGTGCCAGTCCCTGTGTCATGTCCTACGTGTGCCATGACCAACAAAGAAGGCTTCTGACATGCTATTTACATGCTCCCAGCATAGATATGCCATGCCCTGAGACGCTCAAGCTTGGATGCAAAAAGTGTCTATGCACCCGACCTAAGCCCTAAGCTGTCTTAGGTTTCAGCACGTACGCCTAATAAGCCGCGGCATGGACCCAACCTTTTGACCTCCCTATTGCCATACCCGACAAAGTGGTCAAGAGTCCTTGTGCTGAGAAAATTCTCCTTGCAAGATAATGGGTTGAAAAGTCCCAGTGGTTGGTCAGATACAGAATTTCAGCATTGTAGTCAGGCGCCACAACCTTTGCCAAACATGGGCGATGCACTGCCGGACACATCAAACCTGCTTCTGAGTCCCAAACAGCCCCCCGCCAGCTCGCGGCAGGTGGCCATTTGTGCACTGAGGGCACACCCTGGGTCCACCTGCAGGCTTGGGGGTGCAGCTGGAGGGTTAGGGCACACAGGAGGTAAGTTTGGCTGGCTGAGCGCGTAGGCATGCAGGCCTAGCGCGCAGCAGAGTTCACCGAATGGGACCCGCTCAGTGCTCAAATTTGTTCTTAACTAGCTTTCAGGAGGTATGTTCAGAGGTGGGCTGGCTGGCAAAAGGCAGGATATCACACAGGGATGTGGCGCCTTACTTTTAGAAAAAAACTCCAGCACAAGGGGTGCCATAGGGTCATTTTGGGACCTCCTCCTTTCCTTTTCTTAAAGTAGCAGGATTTTAGCATGGTGTATTAAGGCGTATAAAGATTACAAAAACGTATTTTTGGGAGTGAAAATGGTCCCAGGGTGGAGCTGTGGTCCATTTTCGGGTGATCTGAGGCCAGGAGAGTGAGCTGGGGTTATCACTTTTTGGCGAACATGATATAACAAATTTCGGTTGGCATGGATAGATTTGAGGAAGAAATCTGGGAAAGAGCATATCCAACGATGTATGAAGCTGTCCACCTCTAGCATGTCCTGCATCCTTTGACACACACACACACACATACACACACAGATACTTGGAGCCTGAGCTTATGGTTTCTGAAATGATGGGTCCAATACCCGAGGAGGCCCAGGCTGCCATGGGAGAAACAAAGCATGGCCAGGTGCGTGTGTGCGTGCGTGCATGTGTGCGTGATTGTGAAACTTTTTGACATGCTTGTGATTTGAATGTCAAAAAACACAGAAAGAAGCACCTTTCTTTTACCTATTATTCCCGGTTTGAGGGGATGCGTGGCCAACCTGAGAGTCAATAGACGATCTAAGAGCAGCCGGATGTTTGGTGCAAGCTTAAGAGTTTCACCATTTTTTGCCAACATGGGTACAAAATGGCCTCAAACTCTGAGCGCCACACACAGCACCTCCACCTGCCGACTTTTGAGCAAATTTCAATGCTTGCAGATACTAGGGACATCGAAAGGTTCTTGGTTTGCTCAGGGCATGCATCGAGTTGGATATAGGGTCTGGAAATGTAGTTGGCCAGACTTTGTGGGGGTCCAGCCATGGGGAGGGCCTCATCCGTCAAGCTCCGTGATGAATACCTGTGTGAATCAAATGCAATAATCAGCGCTGAACCATCCCCTAAACTTTAAATCCATTGTATAAAGGCCATGCACTGCCCCTCATCTTGGATTCCTCTGATTAGGCCAGTGCACCACCTTCGTGTTTGGATTTTGATGATGAGCACATGCCCCTCATCTTTAACTCCATTGATTAGGGCCATGCACTGCCCCTTATCTTGGATTTCATTTATTAGGGCTTTCAAGTTCCAGGTTCCGTATGCCCGTCACAACCCTGTGAATTGCATGAATGGTAGTACATTATTAACGCTTCCTCACATCCTGATGCAAGGCTACATTCACCTGATTTGATGCAGGCGCCCTTGATATTGACCTGGGCTAAACTCACCTCATGCAAGGCTACACCCACCTGATTTGATGCAGGCGCCCTTGATATCAACCTGGGGTAGCCGCCCACCCCCAGGCCAGGGCTACATCGTGGCCATCTTCCCTCAGGGCAAAGCTGAGGAGGCGCTGCAGCTCGTGGCGCATGCTACAGAACAGCAGGTGTGCCTTGGGGGAAGAAAAGAAGGGAGAAGAGAGGAGGACTTGTTGTCCTCAGGGCAAAGCTGAGGAGGCACTGCAGCTCATGGCGCATGCTACAGAACAGCAGGTGTGCCTTGGGGGGGGAGAGAAGGGAAAAGAGAGGAGAGCTTGATATCCTCAGGGCAAAGCTGAGGAGGCACTGCGGCTCATGGCGCATGCTACAGAACAGCAGGTGTGCCTTGGGGGAAGAAAAGAAGGGAGAAGAGAGGAGGACTTGTTGTCCTCAGGGCAAAGCTGAGGAGGTGCTGCAGCTCATGGCGCATGCTACAGAACAGCAGGTGTGCCTTGGGGGATGAAAAGAAGGGAGAAGAGAGGAGGACTTGTTGTCCTCAGGGCAAAGCTGAGGAGGTGCTGCAGCTCATGGCGCATGCTACAGAACAGCAGGTGTGCCTTGGGGGAAGAAAAGAAGGGAGAAGAGAGGGGGACTTGTTGTCCTCAGGGCAAAGCTGAGGAGGCACTGCAGCTCATGGCGCATGCTACAGAACAGCAGGTGTGCCTTGGGAGGAGAAGAACACAGAAAGAGGGGATGAGGGAAGGAGGGGGTGTAACATCTCATCAGCGCTGTGGCTGCTTTAAGGGACCCTACAGCACGTTGCACACCCCAAACAGCACCTAACAAGGCTAGGAAACAGTCACGCTGCTTCTTTCCGCATGTCTCTCCTGTTCTCCTATTCTCCTCTTTTCCTCTTTTCTGTTCATGCCTTGTAACTTGTGACTACCATTCAATGGCACTCAGTAGGCCTTAAAGGCTTTAAAGGCTAAAGTTGCGCTCACTGGTTGGATGTGTGCCTACAAATTTGAAGGGAATTATGGAGGATCTCCGCAGACGAGGCCATGAGTGTTACTGTTTGTCTCTTGCACGCACTTGCTTCATACCAGCCCGGGCCATGAGCAAGTCTTCAGCTCTTGCATGCACACGCTTTGCACTAGCCAAAACCTATGTCAACTCAGGCTCCTAGAGGTTGAGGCCCTCAAAAGGGGCCCTATGCACAGCAGCAACCAACCGGTAACACACCCCACCCTCTCTTTCGGTTCAGGTGCACGTGCTCCACACCAACAAGGCTGAGGTCAGCTCACCCCTTGCCTCCCAGATTGCCCAACTTGCTGGGTGGCCCTCTAGCGTGGAGAAGATCTTGGCAGGTGTGTTGTGTGTGTGTGAGGGGAAGGATGCATGCTTGCATTTGCTTGTATGTTTGCCTGCATGTTTGCATGCAGTTCCATGCCGCCCATGCAGTTCTATGCTGCCCTTGGGCAGCATTGCACTTCTACCCCTGCAAATACCAAAATCGATTCGAATTCCGTTTCATTGATGTTCCGTTGACGCTACGCGCCCTCTCCTACGTTCTCCAAGGTATGTGCTATGGTGTGGAGCTGTCTGGCGACGAGAGCTTGGAGGAGCCCTTGCAAGCGAAGGCCGAGTCCCTGGGAGGCCTCTGCACATCGAACACAGATGCGGCAGAGCTTTTCCGGCACTTGGGCATTGAAGGGTGACGCCAGCACTTGGGCATTGAAGAGCGTGTGATACATTTGTTATTGCAATGAAGGGCAGTGAAGGGCGTGTGCCAGCACTGGGGCATCGGAGGATGATGCACTTGGGCTTGGGCATTTGCCTCGGCATTGGGCTGGTGCATGGGCATTGAAGGGTGATGCAGGCATGAAGCGCAGGCCGTGGTGGAGTCCTTTGGAGGGCCCGCTGCACACCAAGACCGACACGGCTGAGCTATTACAGCACAACGGCATTGCAGGTTGGTGCACACATTGAGTGCAGGCCATGGGGGTGTCCTTGGGAGGTCCCACTGCAGGTAGATATGTACAGAATAGTGCAAGCAGGAGTCATCGCACGCGCACCTGGCCAGGTATGAGCATGGAAGAGTAATACGCACCCAGCCAGGTGTGGGCATGGAAGGTTGATGCGATCCAGCCTGATGTGGCTACCGCATGCGCACCCGGCCAGGTATGGGCATGGAAGGTTGATGCGCGGGCGGCTTCCATGCCCAGGCGGAGTCCTCGGACCTTCGGTGCATAAAAAGCAAGGATTGATCGGAAATGTGCTGGTGAGCATGTAAGGGCGCATCGCATGTGAGCATTTAAGGAGGGCGCATCGCTCGTGAACATGTAAAGAGGGGACAGGTTTTGGTGAGCGTGATCCGCGAGCATGTGAGGACGCATTGCATATGAGCAGACAAGGGTGCATGCGCCCAAGAGGTCATCACAGATGTGTGGTGCGGGGAGCAAAAGCTGTGTGCATATATCGCCTGCTTGGTGCTAGCAGCTTTGCAGTGATGGATGCAGAAAACAACCTAAAAAGAGAGCAATACAATTTGTCCCTGTGGGGAAGGGTTCGGCGACGCTTATAGGAGCAGAGCAATAAATGCAGTGCCTGTGCCGCACTGATGGACCCTGGACCGCTTGCATGTGCCACTCTAATGGAGTGCATGCGCCACTCTGATGGACCCCTTGCATTTGACATTCTAATGCATTGGATGCGCCACTCTGATGTACACTGGATCCCTTGCTGAATGGCTTTCCTGAATGCCTGCATCCAGCTTGTTCTCTATGGGCGCAAGGAATGGTTGAAGCACATCCTCACTGCACACAAGTGCTCAGGCTTGCCTGGCTGCAGCTTGTTACGGTGCCCTGGGCTGGAAGAAGTGTGCATGTGTCCTTGTGATGCTGCAAGGAAATAGTGGAGAGAGGCCTGCTGTGTGCCTGACTCTCTCGATATATAAGGAAGAGTGTTTAAACGCAGGTAGATTGGCTTAGGGCTTGATCCTTTAAATAACTGGACAACCCAGTCTGACCTGAAGCCTGAGCCTGAAGGTGATTGGTGGTTGGCGATCTGATCTGGGAATGCCTGGTACCATAGCAGTATGCCTGGTTACCTGACTCTCCTAAGATACATGTGCTCTCTTGGTGCTGCGGGAAAGAGCAGAGGAAGGCATTTGTGTTCCTGACTCTCTCAATGAGCACGTGCTCTCTTGGGGCCTGCTGGATGCTTGACTCTGTTGTGTATATGTGCTCTCTTGATGTTGCGGGAAAAAGCGGAGGGAGGTCTTTTATGCCTGCCTGACAAGAGATGAGTCAAAGTAGCTATGCTCCGGGAGTATCGGAGGCGGCCTCGTGCATGCCTGACAAAATTAGCCTAAGTAGCTGGAGTAGCGTTGTGGTAGGATGTGCAGGAGAACTCAAAATCTTGTCCTCCATTGCCCAGGTTGGCGGGCAGGTCCTTTTTTCTAGGTCTGGGTACGTGTGTGTGTGTGTGTGTGTGTGTGTGTGTGTGTGTGCGCGCGCGCGCACGCGTGCGTGCATGTGTGTGGGCGCAAACACATATGTGTATGTGCACGTTTTGCACCCTACAGGTTCTGTAACGGTTGTATCGTGAGAGACGAGGGGGATGTCATAATTACAGTGGAAGGGGAAATATGGTAGTTACAAAAAGTCATATCACCTTTGCAACTTCCTTGACAGATGAGCACAAAAGGACAAGTGAGCCCTTCTAGGTGTAGATCGACCATTTACGTGTCATGTGCTCCTATATCTGGAAAGAATCTGTGCTGGCTTGTTTTCCTTACCGCTACTTTTTGGTTAGGGAGCGCGGAGTGCACAGTCCGGCTGGTCATTCTCCACATTGCCGATGTCAGGTGTGTATTACCATGGTAGGTTGCTACAAGTAGGTTGCATGTGCTGGCCTGGTAGCAGCTTAGTATTTGCAGAGTATTAGCGTGTGTGCAATTGTGCATGTTTTTTTAGGCAGGATTACGGACCTCGCTTTGAATAACAGAGAGGGCTTGGCTGTTTGGCATGAAAGGGTTACATAGGAAGCTTGGCTGCGTGGTTTCCATGTAAATGTCATGGTGTCAGGCTGAGAAAGTGACGCCGCCAGTACAGCGTCGTGACAATCCCATGACCAGCTGTGCTCAACCAACTTGTGGCGCACTCTTGTCACAGCAGACTCCCGTCACGACAATGGTGTCCTAGAGGCAGGGTGACCCTGAACACTTCAGTTTTTTTTGTCCGAGACTGCTATGTCAACCATCCTTGTGATAATTATGCGGTTTCTGAAAGGGGAAGACAATATGACTTATAATGTTAAACGTTTGTTCTAACATTCATTCCGTGTGGGCTGGGCTTGTCCTCTGTACAAGTTGCAAAGGTGCAGGAGAAATTGGCATCGCCATGTAGGTCGTCCCCATGGCTGGCCCACCCCTTTCCTAGGCAAAAAGCAGCCATTTACTGCCTTCTAGCATATCTCAGCACCCCCTGCACCATATCCGGACCTGAAAAGTGTTTTGATAGCTGACGTTTTGCTCTACAAGCAGGTGCTAAGAGGGTGCTGTGGGGTGAAGTGCGTGGCCAGCAGGAATGGAAATAAGGAGAAAGTGGTAAAGGACACGGACCAAAATAGGCGCCATTCCTTAGCCGCTTCACCAATCCACGCCCCGTCAAATCTTATAAATTTTGCTGTGTATCAGGCAACTATGGTGCAAATCTTGCCAAGTTTCAGCCCGTCAGGGCCGAGACCATGATGGGAACTTCCTAATTGAAGCAAAAGCGGCAAAAAAGGAAGGTGGAACCCTACAAATCAGTGTGCCGAATGCCAGCCAGGCCACCGATTGACCCCCATTCATGTTTTGTTAGAAGCGCTATTGTTCCCCCAGGCTCCATGCCAAATGGGGGGCGCAATCTTGCAGAAGGGAAGGAAGGGAAGTTGTTCTCAATCTTGCAGCATGGGCAAGCTGGTGGAGGCCCTTCATTTTGCGCCCACATCCGACCCGATGGGACCCCCCACCAGCACGCTCCCCAAGAGCCCCCCCGCAAAATCTGACATAGCAGCATGATTATTATTATTATGAAGAACAGGTTAAGCCCAGGAGCGCTGGTCATTTGGTGCACGTTTTAATATCCAACTTTTCCTGCCAAATGGGTGCAGAATTCGAATGGCCTCTGAGCACGGAGCACCTCCACGTGTCAGATTTTCTGCATTGCTCAATCCTTGGAACCTAAGTTACAAGTTTCAATGGGTTTTGACCTTCAGACAGGTAGTTTGGCTGCTCGGCCTGCTCAACTGCTCCAACTGGACAAAAAATATCCATGAGATTGGAAATAAAATGATAAGTCTCATTAGGTTGCTTCTGCAAGAAATGAAAAACATCCTCAGAGCTAGCTTGAAATAGTAGAAAGTGCCTGAATCGTCCAGAAAAATTCTATGAGAAGAGGGGAAGTCAGAAAGTAACTGTGCATAAGTTCTACAATGAGTTACAATGCATAAGTTCTTCAAAGAGAACACACAGAAGCGCAAGGACAGAGGAACACGGCATGCTTTTCATCTTGGAGTTCTCCTTGGTCACGCCTATCACAAGCAGATGTGTGCTCCTGCCAAAGTGATGTCTCAACTCTTATAGTGTGAGCATGTAAGCGAAAACATGCTATATTTCTCAGCGCGCGCTTGCCCAAATCAAGATGCAAATACCTGGGGACAGAAAAGGGCGCGCCATGAACAGACAAGGGTCTCAAAGGAAGTGCCATCCAGTGATGATACTTGGCTAAATTGTTCGTGTGTTCACCATGTTCTGCCAAGGCATCAGCATTCCACACACCTCGCAGCCTTTTTCTCAGATCAACAACAAACTCCCTCATGACTATAGGCTGCCCAGACCGAACACAATGAGTAAACACGTTGCACCTGTCCAAGCCTGTGCATGCAGCCAAAAATTCTGAGGTCCAGCATTTACGGGAAAGACTGCTCATTTCAACATCTGCTTGCAGTACCTTACTGAGTGTAGTGCTGTTGCTGCGCAGTAAAGTTGTAAAACCAAACTGCTGCGCGAGACCAATAAAGCTGTAAAGGTTCATGCCCACACTCACGCAGTACAGACCAATTAGGAGTGGTGCGCTTTACCCCAAGGATACGCTTCAAGGGTTTACAAGGGTTTACAATGGTGGCCTACAGCCCGAGACTCTGGCTGATGGCAGCTGGTGAAACAAGCTCAACCAGTATCAAAAATTGAGACCAAGTCTGACACAAATCTAAGAAGTCTGTATGAGTCTTGGTTTACGAAAGCATTGATTTCAGAATCAGTGATAGTATGATGGCAAGCCAAGAATGGAATAAAGTCAGCGTTTGAAGGCGGAGCAAACACACGCAAAGTCTTAAACATCTCCTCAAAAAGGTCCTTGTATCTCGTGCGTAGCTCGCGCACCTCAGTACATTTGCAAAAGAAAAGCACATGTTTTTCATCCTGGACTTCCCCACACTCACACTTATCACAGATACTTGAACCCCCAAGCCATTTACCAGACTCCACTCTCAAGTGATGAGCACGCAATCTAAATCTGCTAATGTTTCTCAAAACATGCTTGTCCAAATCCTTGAACAGATACGAGGGGATACAAAAAGGAGCACCTCTGGGACCACTCTCAGAATTCCCACACCACTTATGGTACGTCACTACCTTCTTGTTAACTGCACGAGGACAAAAAACATCGGCCCCTCTCCACACTTTCTGCTGTCTGTATCGCAAATCACCAATGAACTCTTGCATGGGGATTTTCTCAGCTCTCAGCATGTTCTGTTTGAACGAATCACCATTCCGCATCCCACCAAAAGCATTAGAGACTTCAGCAGCCCAGCAAGAGGAATCAAAAGAAGCCAGACTTAAATCAGCCCTCAGCACATGACGCAAGACTTCACTATTGGAGTCAAGCATGCTATTAAAAAACTTGATGGAGGCACGGAACCAGAAGAACTGCAGAGGCTCCTGGCCACACTCTCTCAACACCGGCCAATTTGTAGTACTGTTCTTTACTCCAAGAATGCGCCTCAAGGAACACAGATGTCTTTTCTGCAATTGACTATCAAACTCACTGCCTTCTCTCAAGTAATGAGTTCCCCACACCTGGCACGCATACATCCCAGCAGGAATGCCATACACCTTAGATAACCAGAGCATAGCATGAGGCCTGTTTTTCAGGTCATGACCCTTGGCAAACTCCGAAATCCTTCTCTGTGCAGCCATATAAGGCCGCACCGCATGCTCCTCAGCTACCTTAAAATCCATCTTTTTATCCAACAGCACTCCCAAATATTTGAACCTGTCCTTCTCTGGAAGGACCACTCCATCATACGTAAAAGGATTCTGCAAAGGAGAGACAGACGTACTGTTGAAGTGCACCACCTCAGACTTAGCTGTGTTTACAGTCAACCCTTTTCTCTGAGAATACACACGGAGTCTGTCCAGCATCTTCTGCATTTCACCAGGGTCATTCGTAGTTAATCCAAGGTCATCAGCGTACATCATGTGGGACACACCATTCACTCTATCACCAGTCACAGCACCCTCAATGCCCTCACTTATCTCTCTGCCCATATCATTGATGTACAGAGAGAAAAGAAGGGGGGACAAAGGACAACCTTGCTTAACACCGTTCGATGGCTGCACGCGCGCCCTTTTCTCACCATCCATTAGAATGTACTCATCATTATCATACATGTCTCTGATCACACTGAGCAGAGGAGTCGGCATTGCATTGCGCTGCAAGTGAGACCAAAGCTGCTGTCTGGGCACGGTGTCATAAGCTTGAGAAAAGTCAATGAAAGCAACGTGCAATCTGGAAGAATTCCGTGGCTTCAATTTTTTCGCAGCATGCTTGAGGTGCCTCAGAATGAACAGAGGATGCAGAGTGCTCCTTCCTGGAAAGAAGCCAAACTGCGTGTCCGGAATCTTTCCCTTTTTCATACACCAATCTGTCACCAGATTTTTCAGCACATAAGCATAAATCCTATACATTACACCGCTAACCGCAATCATCCTATAATTCCCAGGTTTTAGCACTTCCCCTTTTTTGTGAATGGGGCTCAACTTGGCAACCTTCCAGCACGCAGGCACTTTACTTTCAGTCAGCAACACTTTAAAAAGACGAGCCAACAGAGGCACCAGCACATTTACTTGTTTGGTTTTATTTATTATTTATTTAACAGAACATACTCCAACAGGATGGAACTGGTCAAAGCTGCACCCAGGCCATGCTCCCCCAGATCCCCCCAACTCCGATCCAGACAATGGGAGCCATGCCCCTAACACACACATACACAATTCTACAGCAGCTTACAGCAACCCCCTCTTTGATGCTGAGGATATGGAAATAGAAAATGCTTCCCCCAGCAGCCAAGAGAGCCCATCTCCAAACAGCCAACCACGTGCAGAGGTGCACTCATGCCAAGGCAGACGCACACGCAAAAGAAGCAATCCCCATGCGGAGCAGCCGCAAGCACAAGCACATAACGTAGACTCCACTCAGACCCCACAAACTGGGGGCAGAAGGCCCAGAGGGAGCCGAGCCCCAACAACATTCCTAGAGCATAACCCTCAACCCATGATAACTCCTAGCCTTCTACCTCCAAACACACCAGGCACTGATATTCCCCAATGGCTCTGGAATTGTAAACAGAATAAGGCTGCTGCATTAAGCGCAGCTGAAGCTAGCAACACCATCTTCCGCTAAGATCATGTTATCCTAAACATCATGGGCTGGCAACATCTCAGGAAATATAAGAGGTCCTCTCAAGAAAAGGAACAAAAACATTACAAAGTACAATGGCACCCCGTCACCATTGAAAAATGGGCCCTGCCCATTTTCCAAAATGACGGGCTGAAAGTGGCCTATTCAAAGCATGTACCAAGAAGAACTAAACCAGACCCATGCTGCCAGCTCTGCTGGAGCCCAGTGAGCAAAGAATACACCCATGAATCTCAATGCTATGACGATATGCCCACCTGTGATACATGCCACCGCACATACCATTGGGGCTGTCTAATAGACGTTAGAGCATGCTCCCAAAATGACCGGGCACTGAGCGAACAAAATGAGCACTGGGACTGCCCAGCCTGCGCCTCCCTGTCAGACTCCCAAAAAGCGGAAAGGATCAACTTCTCTGAAGATTGTGAAATGATCTATGTGGAGTGGCATCCTAAATGGGAAGCTGCTGACATGTTACATACCCATCCAGACTTGGAGGCTCATGTGCAAGCCTTTGACTCGGAGGAGAGACTAGAGGAAATAGAAGACCCCTCGTCCATTGAAATAGACCTGGACAATCTAGTCAACCAAGGCTTTGAAGGCAATCTTCAGAGCCTTTCTGACTCTCCATGGCTCTCAACCACCGGCTGCGCCATTCGCAAGAATGTCACCTTCGACTTCCAACCTACCAACCCCCAGACAGATATCATGCCAACATGGCAATGCGAAATGATCATTAGAAATGTTGACCTCATGAAGGAAATCCCTCACATTGACACATCTGATGAGGTCGTCATGCCAGCGCAAATGCCAGAGGTAACCACCTCCGAATGCGCCTGTATCTATAATGCCAATGGCAAATGCATGGGCATGCTCACAGTAGACAGGCTCAATACCCTGCTCGAAGCCTACGAAGCAGCCAAAAGGACGGGCATCCACGCTACCATCCAACCCCCTGTCCAGAATCCAGCAACTGAAATTATGGGTCTGCTTTCACGTCAAAAGGCTCAGCAAAAAGATCTCTTTGACCAGAGCAAAAAGGTTTTCAATTCCAACATGCTGATCACTCCCTCCCACATCCGCTCAGCCCTGCATAAATGGTGCATGGTCTCAGCTCATGGTTCAGGATACGCTTCATTAAGCACAGGTGCACAGTTTGCAAAGGACAGTCCATTTCAGCTCCTTCTTGGGACCTAAAAAATGATTGGCTTGCTCAGAGCATGCACAGAGGTGGATACAGGGCCTGGGATAGCAGTTAGCCGTACTTAGGGGGGGCCAGCCATGGGGACGACCTGTAGCTGACTGGTGAATTCTATGATTCCGGTCCACTCCATGTAGGCGAGTTTCAGCCTACAATTAAAAAAGAAAAGAAACTACGCAGGCAGAGGGAACTCTCCCTACATCAATTGAGGAAAAGGAGACACGTTGGCTCAGAAGAGAAGTGAGTCCCCTCCATCACAAAGCTGCAAAACAAAAAGTGTGCTTGCACTAAACTAGTAAAAAAAAAACCATGCCACATTCATGTGCTCTCCCAGGCTGTCATCAATCAGACAGCGCACTCCACATGCTTTCAGGCTGCCAAAATCATATCATCTCCAGCATGAAAACCGAACGCCACAATGTTGCTGGAAGAATGATCATCAAAGCTCTTAGCAAAGGCCCTTGGGGAGCAGGCTTGGTTAACATGGACATAGGGAGTGATGATAAGTTGGCGCAGCACAACCTTCAAATCCCTGCACATGCATCAAACAGAATTATACCCCCTTACCTCTTTCCAAGAAAAATTTCTAAGAGATCTAGACTCACCTCCAGCCGTCCTGATGCTATACTGATTACTCCCTATAAGCCAAACCCACTTCTTCTCCTTCTACCTCCTGCTCACACCATCATGCGTTACGCAGTAGACACAACCCCTCACTGAGGACCACAAAAGCCAACCGCGCGAGGCAACCCCACCAACTAAATGTAAACCAGCGGCATGTGCACTTGATTGAAATCAAGTACTGTGAAGACACGAGGCCTGGACAACAGTTGGAGGCGGCACAGCGGTGTGGCTCTGTCTGCAAGGGATATGGCTGTTCCTTTGGGTCTTGGGCGTGACGTTGAGGCTCTTTTGAGACAGGGTACACAGATTAATTGGATGCCTGAGCCGGATACAGTTATTGTGCCTTCAGAGGAGGAGATGCAAGGGCTGGTAGCCAAGCAGATTCGGAAGATGAATGGGCGTGCTTCCCCTGGTTTTGACTGTGTGGCTGCTCCTTTTATCAAATATGCTGCTGTGGTCCACCGGGTGCACCCTCGGGTCAATGGCCGGGGCACTGAGCGAGTGAATGTGCTGGTGCCGTACATTGCCCGGCTTTTCAAGCTGTTCTATGACAAGGCTCGCATTCCTGCATGTTGGAAGCAGGCCAAGCTGACCCCCTTGTACAAAAAGGGGCCCCTTGTTGAACCTAACAGCTACCGCATGCTGGCTGTTAGTGGCACAATGTACCGCTTGTATGCTATTGTGATTTGTTCTCTTGTCACGGACTGGTGTGTGGCCTCAGACAAGATTCCAGACACAGAATTTGGCTTCTACCCTGGAAGGAACACCCCCCAGCCCATCTACATTTTAAGGCACCTACAGCATGCTGCACGCACAATCAAGCCTGGGTGATCTAGCCGGCTGCACACTGCATTCATTGACTTCAAGCAAGCATATGACACCATCCCTAGGCAGGCACTCTGGCAGCACTTGCAGCGCACACGCATGCCCACTTCTTTCTTGTCCGTCATTAAGAACATGTATGATGCTGATGAGTATATTTTGAAGGATGGAGAGAAGAATGCTCAGGTGCACCCTAACACAGGTGTGAAACAGGGCTGCCCTTTGTCCCCTCTACTTTTCTCTCTGTATATTAATGACATTGATGAAATTGCGGAGGGAGTGCAAGGTGCTGTCACGGGTACAGCTGAGTTCTATGTGATGCACATGTTATATGCTGATGACCTGACTCTGATGGCCAATGATCCTGTTGCGTTGCAGACCATGCTGAACCGCTTGCATGGGTATGCCCAGAGGAAGCACTTAAGAATAATAATAATAATAATCAACACAGCTAAGTTTGAGGTGGTGCACTTCAATTCCTCTGGGTCAGATCTGCCTGTGTTTCGTATTGGGGGGTGCCACTGGCCCACAAGGAGTCTTTCAAATATCTTGGCATGATGTTTCACAAGTGCATGGGCATGGCCAAGTCCTCTGAGCATACTGCTGGCCCCTTCATGGCGTCTGCTTTTCGGGTTCGTCAATTTGTACGTGAAAATGTTCTGGCAAATAGGCCATATGTGTCTCTGTGGCTTGGGAAGACGTATGTGGTCCCAGCTGGAATGTATGCAGGCCAAGTGTGGGGCACTGAGTACATTAAATCGGGCAAGGAATTTGCAAGTGATCTGCAAGTGCGGCACATGAGTCATCTTAAGAGCACGCTGGGTGTTAAGCGTACCACTACAAACTGGGCTGTCCTGAGGGAGTGTGGTCATGAGCTGCTTCAGTTTTACTGGTTTAGGTCTGTTGTCAAGATGTATAATAGCATGCTGAGGTCTAACAGTGAGACGTTAAGAAGAGTGCTGAAAGCAGATTTGAATATTCGTTCGCGTGAGCCTGCCTGCTGGAATGCTCAAGTTTTAGATGCTTTTCAAGGCCTGCGGCGCTGTGATTCCTTTGCGCAAGCTGTGCGGCAGGGCACTCCTATCCCTATTCAAGAGTTTAATGATGACCTCAGGCACAGGTTGCGGGCAGTGTGGAGAGATGTTGAGGGAGTGAACCCGTGGGACACTTAATGCAAACTGGTACTTATCAGTCTTTTTTTGCAGTGCCTTTTGACCACGATGTGCGTGCCCCCGCCCGTTTACCAAGGCACATGCATTTGGATTTGTCTCAACATGTCATGAGGCATGTTAGCCGTTTCAGACTTAGGGCACACACACTGAAGGTGGAGACAGCGGCTTGGGATACTCGAAACGCTCTTTTGTGTGATCGCTGTTCTTGTAATGAGATCCAGGAAGAAGTTCAAGCCCTTTTGATATGCAAAGACGCAGATGTTTGTGCTTTGAGAAAAAGTACGCTCACCTGCTCAACTGCATCTCTGGTGATTCTTCAATTGAGCAACCCTATTTACAACAAGTGCGTGTCCAGGCTGTTTTCGATTTCCTCTTGCAACACAACAACAAGCTTTATTTGTTTATTTCTGAGCTTATGGACATTATTCATTTCTTGCAGAAGCAAGCTAATGAGACTTATCGTTTGATTTCCGATCTCATGGATATTTTTTGTGCAGTTGGAACAGTTGAGCAGACCGAGCAGCCAAACTACCTGGCTGAAGGTCAAACCCCATTGTAACCAATCGTAAGCCAATTTTAGCCTTTTATGAGCAGGCTAGCAGTCGCACTTCTTGACTGAAGGCCTTATCCTTGTAAACCTTGTAAACCTTGTAAGCCAATTGTAACCAATTATGGACATTATGCTGACTGGCGAGGACCAGTCACAGGCCGATCAACCGAACACTCTGGCTGAAGATCCCCCCGTGTAAATCTAAATCTGCAGGGTGAGGTGATCTGCGCTGCCAATGTCCATGGAGGCAAGGCATGCCCCAAGGGGGCCCTTGCTGATAGCTGTAAGGAGGATTTATCTGCTAGCCCCTTTTCTTCAGTTTCCTCGTTTACAGTTTCCGCCTCCGTGTGCTGGAATGTACCAGCACCAGGCCTATTAGTCCAACGTTGTAGCTAACGGTCCATTCTATAAATCTGTAAATCTGCTAGCAATGTTGTGGCGCTCAGTTACCATATTTGACATGGTGGAATGTTTACATCCTGAAAGAATGTGAAGGGCACTATCTGGCTCCCCGCAAAGGGGGGATTGTATACTGGTGGAAATTTTGAAGCGTACTGCGTGCTTTTGATTGAAGAGAATACCTGTGCGGTTGTTAAAAATGTTTTTTAGTTTTAATTTAAAAAGGAAGCGTTGGCTCAGTCCAGAAGGCATTGCTAAACTTTTTATGGACTGTGGGAAGTAGACTTTGGTAATAAGAGTAGTATCCTGTCTCTGTGTTAGCATTTCCAAGTCTGTGTTTTAAGTGCATGCTAATGTAAGTCAACAAGTCAATCTAATCTAAGTAAAAAAGACAAGGATATGTGTTGCATTTAGTCTCTGGGATTTTTGGACCGGTTTGATTAAGGCACCTTATTGCTTCAATTAAGCTGCCCTTGTAGGCAGGTCCAGTTATGCAAACCTTTCCTTTCCTGTAATAAATCATTTGCAGAATAATGTGCTTACAACCTTGCCACGTGGAAAATGTAACGGCAAGGCATTGCATGACATGTAGAAGCCCTTCATCTGTGGAAGTTGCATAAAACAAACCAGAAAAGCGCGGAATAGAACATGCTGCAACCCAAAATCAAGTAACGCTGAGCAGATGTATGTCTGTAGTGAAGATGCAAGTTCAGGATAGGTGCCGTGTGGCGCAAAATAAACAGAGAAAGAAGTAGAATGCTGGTTAAACGAGGAGAAGCTGAGCTGAATAATTCAGGCAGCAATGCACAGTCCTTATGACAGATGAATGAAAAGGCATTGACCAGGCAATACAATAAAGTAAGGTACGCAGGTAATTAAAAACAATGGTAGTAATAAACAGTGCCAGGAGCAGTTGGCTCAACTCATCAGGAGCCCATTTCTCAAGTGCATGTAACCTGTAAATAACAGTGCGAGAAGCAACTTGACCCAAGTTTCACAGGAGCTTAGACCTGAAGCGCTGAAGGGACAAGTACAAAGGGTAAGTGCATGCAGATAAGATGCAAATGAAGGGATTTGCGCGTGAGCACCATGAAACAAGCTTGAGACATCCAAAAGCAACCACCTCACACACTTGCCAGGTCTCAAGCCCATTGAAGGAAAGTCGAACAACAAGAAACTCCAGTATTATATGACAAAGCACATCTGGCTAGGACCCAGGAAAAATGTGTCCTACAGACCTTTGAAGGGAATGGAAAGCACATTTTAGTAAGATATCATTCATCAGGTTCTTGGAGTCGTAGGATGCAGACAGCTGGGTGAAGGAATGAAATGTTAACTTTGTGCTCGCACATAGCGAGCACCAATGTTCTTAGACGTTTGGGATCGTTTCTACATTCGTACCTAAAAAGCTCATTCATGTGAGGACACAAAGCTGACACCTCCTCACCACTAATACAATGCATATGGCACTGACATCTCCCCACGAGTGCAACATTCAATCCAATGACGCCGATACCTCCTCACCAATAATGAGATCCACAATGCTACTACCAGCTGTACACAAAGGACAGTTTTCAACCTGCCAAATTTGAACAATTTCCCCAGGCTGTACGCTGTTGCAGCGTGCATTCAGTCTTCCACCCACCCAACCTGAAAATTCGCTCATGCTGACATGACAGACACCGACCTCATCGCACAGTGCATTCAGTCTTCCACCTGCCCAATCTGAACGACTTGCGCATGCTGTACATGACTCACACCTGCCCAATCTGAACGACTTGCTCATGCTATACATGACTCACACGGTCACGTCCCACCGTAGGGAGCCTCATCAGCATGATTCAATGGTGCCCAACCACTCAGTTTCCAGCTGCCAGGAGCCAGCACACTCTGTGAAGCCACAAAAATTGGGAGTGCCAATGCAGCCGCGTCTTCTGCTGTCTTCAACAAGCCAAGAAAAAACATGAGTTGGCAAAGCTCATAAGGTACAGCTTGACAATGTAACATGAAGATAAGGATGATGATTGTATCATCATCCTTCTCACATATGAGGAGGTTGATGATGATGATGATATGATGATGATATGTTCATCACCACATATGAGGACCTCTATGATGCAGCTGCTAATGATACAGCAATAATGGTCTTAAGAAAAAGGCACACCACATAGCATGCGCTGCTCCAGGCCTGTACATCTTAGAGGGACTGGTCAAGTCACTGGTTCATGCTCGCCTCAAGAAACGAGATATGCAGCACAGCAGGCAGCTCCAAGGTACATCCTGGTACATCCTTCCACAGCCACTTGCCACATCATGTCATGACATGACGGTGGCATTATGTGACAGCTTCTATGGCATCGTGGGGCCCATGTATCCACCAATTGCACATGGAAAAGGGAAAGAGGTTCTGTGGACCACAGCTCACAGCAGGGTGACAGGTGAGGTGCCACATGCCACATGCTCTTCTCTCTCATGTCTTTCAAATGCTCACCAGTTGCAATTCTCATTGGGCCACCCTTGACTCATACAGGCTCACCAACAGGGAGGGCAGCACCCCTTGGTCAGACTATTGTCAGGTCAATGTTGTTTTAAGAACTGCTTTATTTCCATCTGATTTTGAGGGAAGGCGCTACCGTGTGAGGCAGAAGGCGAAGCAGAGGGCCATTTCCACCTGACTATGGGGGGAGGCACTACAGCACAAGGCAGATGGGCAGTAGCCATACTGAGCCATTCCCTGTGATGTTAGGAGGCCAGGTATATTCCTCCTTGGCACAAACATCCGATGACTTCTTGTAAATGCGCAGCACACGCCTCCACGGCGTACACTTCCACAACTTCCTCTCTTTGTCGGTCCTATGGCAACGCAATTGCATGTGGCACCCAGGGCCAGCGATCTCTCCTTACCGGAGTAAGAAATCAAGACTCGGGCCCGAGTTCCACACCAACACGCAATCCGCGCAGGAGTGCGCAACAAACCCAACCGACACTACTATCACCCTTGCTCACCCTCAAGCACCACAGCAAGCCAGCACTAGGTGCAAGTGCACATGTGTGTCCTGCTTATAGATTGCCTACATCTCTTTTCACACACATAAGGTATGCTTCCTCTGCACCTCCCTCCACACCCAAGGGGTAAGAGGACCTCTCCGCACCTTCCACACAAGCACACGGAGGAGGCAAACCATCAAAGCCCTGTGCACGTGCCATGGTGTCTAACCCAATAATGCCTGGAACGCGTCCATCAGGCTGCCTTGGGAGGGGGGCCTGAAGCCCATCTCAAGATGGACTGGAGGATGTGACTGCTTTCCCTTTTGTGAACCCACCAGAGCCCGGGAGCTCTTGGTCATCGACTCACACCCTGAGAAGCTGGACCTCCTGGCGAGGAAAGCAACATGGTCTGCCACGCTCGGCGCGCAACTGCTGCCTCCCTTGTTGTTGCCCCAGGAGCGGCGGCTTCGGCCCTACAGACATACACACAATGCGAAGGACACACGCTGTGTACAGTTCAGAGAGATGATTACAGAGGATTTCTGAGTGGCTGGATCTCCTGGCGAGGAGCAGGACATGGCCTGCACCACCCGGTGTGCAGACGCCGTGCCCTGTGTTGTTGCTCCAGGACCGGCAGCTGCGACGCTGTAGACACACACAACGGGGTACACAGCTATGTGCATTTTGGGGAGCTGGTCGCAGGAAAACACACAGTTCAGGCGAGCTGGAATCAGGCACCGGAGCAGCTCCCTTCACAGCTTGCTAAGGAGTGTGTTCTTTCTAGCAAGCTCAGGGGCAGTTCCCTTCACAGTTTTCTTTACATCCCAGGCGAGCTGGAATCAGGCACCGGAGCAGCTCCCTTCACAGCTTGCTAAGGAGTGCGTTCTTTCCAGCAAGCTCAGGGGCAGTTCCCCGCACAGTTTTCTTTACATCCCAGGCGAGCTGGATTTGATCTGGACGCAGGCTCAAGAGCAGCTCCCTTGAAACTGCATGAATGCGAGTCAGCACGAGGAGGACAGCCCTGTCTGCACTCGCAAACGGGCAACAGCCCTTAAGGCAAATAAGTCGAAGAAGAATGGCTGCCTGCATGCCAGCTTGAAACCTCCTCACTGAGCCCACATAAGGGCACAGATCACACCGTTTCCAAAAAGGGCGCGCACAAACTACACCACGAATATTGACGAGGGTTGATCTCATGTCACAAGAAGCTGACTACCGCGTGAGCTGCTCATGCCCTCATGTTGCTGGCTCATGCCACAAAAGCTGGCTACAATGAGGGCTTTTATATCCTCATGTTGCTGACTTGCAAACTCCGTGGCAAGCAACATAAGTCGAGTCCCCTTGCCTGACCTCTGCACAGGACACCTCAAGTTCTCTAGTGCACCTCAAGTTCACAAGTGTGACTAGTGCACTCTTACTAGTACTCTCGTCTCACGGAACTCATGCTTGGACTCTTGAGACAGCACAGGGCCCATGTGCTTCGACTCATGCGCTTGGATTTTAAGACAACACAGGGTTCACGCGAGCACAGGCTCACATGCTCACTTCTGAGAAAGCTGCCGGTATGCAGACACCAGGGAGTAAGGCATCATATAGCTCTAGCAAGCAGCCTCCCTCCTCAGCTTACACGGCTTGGCTACCATTGCTGGACATGCAAGCTCCCTCACCATGTACTAGGACCATGAGTGAAAGCTGCAGCAACGCACGCACCTGGGAGGAAGGCAGCGCATAGCCCTGGCTGCTTAACTCCTCGTATGCAGTCTGGCTGCCATTGCTGGACAGCCGCCTTGGTGTAGAAGTGAAGGAGTCCCAAGCGCTGGAGAATGCACTCCCGCTTGTGCGGCGCGAGCCTTGCCTGCTGGTTGAGAACATAGGGCTGCTGGCCTGGCGAAGAAGCTGCGCATAGGATGTGTGTGTGTGTGCGCGTGTGCGCGCGCAGGCGCGAGCGGGCTTGCTTGCTTGCATACGTGCATGTGGTGCGTGTGTGTGTGCGTGCGCTTCCAACTCAATACCATACAGCCCGAGCCTTGGCTCGCTCAGCGTAGCATTTCAGGGGAAAAGAGGGCATGGAGAGATTTAGTACACCTCTCCATCAGCACAGCACAACAGTTGTGCGCCTCAATAACATACAAGCAAGCCCTCCCCTCACACACCACACTGGCGGCCTGCCCCGTTGGGAGGAGCGGCTTGCCGGCGTCGACCTTGCTCTTGAACAAACCCCCTCCATGCGATGTCCGGCGAATTTGCAGCTGCTGGCTTCCCAAGATCCCCTCTCCTCCGTGTGATGATGCCCTGCAAGTAGGGTTGGCACAAACCTGCTTGTAGAAATTTGGGTTCTAGTTGTCAAGCTCGTGAAAGCTGGCTGATAATGTTTTACCAGCAACCGATCAGCCAGAGATTCGGGCTGTAGGTTAACCAATGTAAAACCATGTAGGGTTGGCCCCTTCCGTAGAAGTAAATAAATGAAGTGATACACAAAATGTAAACATATTTCGCATCTTCCCTGCAAAAAAAGGGAACATACCAGGCACATGCAGGGAATTGGCCAACCGTACCTGCGCGTCTGCAGCTGCTGGCTCCCGTGGATCCCCTCTCCTGGCTGGCACGCCCAGCGCTCATGGCCCTGCACAACCTCAGAGGTGACAAGAATGGACAAGGAATAGAATGATGGAATGAAGGCCATGCTGCCACAGGACGACATCAGGGTAACACCATATCAGTGACGCCATAGTGACGCCATATCTGAGTGATACCATATCAAGGTGACTCGTATCAGGGTGACGCCATATCAGGTAGTGACAACATATTGAGTTGACACCATATCAGATAGTGACAACATATTGAGGTGACTCGTATCAGGGTGATACCATATCAAGGTGACATCGTATCAGGGTGATACCATATCAGGGCGACACCATAGCAGGGTGAAATTTTATCAGGGTGACACCACAGCAGAGTCATGATGATATCGCAGGGTGAGACAATTTTGGAGATGAAAGATGAGTCAAGTGGGTCAAGCGCTTCCCAAGTTGCACAGCTGCTTGACTCGTTACGCTAGGAAGGCTAACGTGGGTCAGTTGACTGACCAAGTGCTGCACAGCAGCTTGGCATGCAGGAGCATGGCCACACACGTCCTCTGTGTGTGTGTGTGTGTGTGTGTGTGTTGTGTGTGTGTGTGTGTGCGTGTGTGCGCGCGCGTGCGTGCGTGTGTGCACGCGTGTGTCCGGCTGCCTACACGCAGCTGAATAAGTACTGCTTCCTAGCAAAGCATGTTGCTTTCTATACTGCCTGCAGTCTGTCTGTCTGTCTAATTGTGATGCAGCAATTTGGCTGCAGAACTCGTGCGCATTGCTTGGGGGGGCGCTGCACAGCGAGTATGATAGAAGAGCAATGGAAATAAATTACCAGGGGTTGCCAAGTTGATGCAAACCCAATCCTGAAAGCACAATCGTGAAGGTTGCTGGTGTAAGATGCGCCTTGCCAAAAGGGCTCTGGCCCTTCAAACGCCTGTCCAACTTGTAAGTTTCCCTGGAGGCGTTTTGTACTGACACCAGCTCTGCAGGACTTCGCCCATCACTGAAATTTCTGCTGACAGAACCACTGTGGACAAGCACCTTCAAGACACAGAAGCAACTTCCAGTAGGTGAGCACCTTCCAAGACAGAATGAGACTTTGCAGGCAAGTTACCAGGTGCTCGCTCAGGTGCTTTGTAGGCAGACAGGGATTTTGCGAGCACTTTGTCAGTGGCTCACCCACTTGCTTTGGAGGCAAACAGGGATTTTGCGAGCATTTTGTCAGTGGCTCACTCACTTGCTTTGAAGGCTCCTGTAGGTAACCAGCATTCACGGCGCTGAACGGTGAAAGCATTGGCTGGGTGCAGTCCTGCATACAGGAGTTGGCAAAGTAAAGAGGTTCTCTGGCCCGGAAAGACTCCACGACAAAGGTTATAGTGGTATATGTGGACGAAAAATGTAGACTTTGCCAAAGTCACTTATGCATCAAAATTGTGTTCGCTTCCATGGGCCCTCACACTGTCACACAAGTGCAGATGCAGCTCAGACCCCCAAATCATAGCAGGCTGTAATTTAACTGCTACACAAGTTGGTTGAAATTAAGGTATCTTACAGTGCAAGCCTACCTTATGGGACATAAAGCCTGATTAAGGAGGCCTGAAGCAGACACAGTGGGAGCGCAATTGAAGTGTCCACTTTTTAGCATCGAAGCACTGGTCGAAGTTATAAAAAGCTGTCTCCTTTCCTGCATGAACTCCTCTTTTCTTATGAACAGGCTAGAGAGGGCATAGCAATTACATCATGGATACATCTTGAGTTCACCGGAAAGGGGGCTGGTTAGTACTGTTTTGCACCTAAAACAGGTTTGCACATGTGTGTGTGTGACGCTTGTTCAGCTCCCTTTCTTGGGGTTTGAGGGATCTTGATATCCTTGAATACAGTTGTTTAGATTCATCAAATATGACCACTTTGTCTGAAAAGACACGATCCAAAAAGCTAGGTTTGCACCATTACAATAAATGGGAAGCGGCTGGTCTCCCTGATAAGGCTGTCAAATGTGCCTCCAGCCATGTGTAAGGTTCCCCTGACAGTCATTCACACAGGCTTTGCACTCGCTCTCTTGTGTGTAGAAGAAATTGAGATGCCACCACAGATGGATTGCCCACAACTCGTGGGCCACGAGTCATGGGCCATGACGCATTGCCATGCATAGGAGAGACTTTCTTTGAAGTTGAAAGTGTGCACTTGGGCATCGTGGCATTCGCTCCCTGTATATCGACTAGAGTTGGTCAACTTTGTACATACCATACATATGTAATATGCTGTATACTCCCAGTTCTTTGCAGGGAAAAAGCAGGCATATATGGCATATATCTGCACACAGGGTTGGGTCATTTGTAGGTATGGAGGTGGAGCAAATGCGTATATACGTGTTAAGTATGCGTTCATCATGTACATACGCGAATGTAAAGGGCCGTTTGGGGGAGGGAGGTCTTGGGTGGGAGGGGCCTCAGGAAGGGGTCCCAACTTCCCCCCCCCCCCAGGCCATAAACATTTAACTATGCCAAGAGAGAAGGGCCCTGAGTGGGATTATGTCACATTGGATCAGCCTGAAGGCACGGATGGGGTGAAGCAAGGAATGAACAAGTGCAAGCTATGTGCACGCGTTAACATGTGTTTCATGGAGTTGCCACGCGCATCAGGCTACACTTCTTGCAAGATCCTGGCTGTAGGGTGGCCAAGTGTACAGCAGCTGAGGACACTTGGGTGGATGTTGATGAGGATGAGGAGGGGGAGGAGGAGGGGGAGCAGCAGGAGGAGGGGTCCAGCCGTGATGGGGAGGGCTGGTCCACAGGCGAAGAGGAGTACATAGAGCAGAATTTTGAGGGGTAGCAAATTAGTTCCAGTGAGGTATTAATTTGTAGATTTATGTGTATGAGATGGTTGCAGAACACGGGAACTGAAGATCTCTTAAGGCCTCCCCAACAATGTTCAACAACAAAATTTACCACGCGCTCCAAAAAGCCACTTTAAGCAATAACGATTTTTAGGCCATTTTTGCATTCTTTAAAATTCATGAATCACAAATGACCTAACTCTGTCTGCACATGTATACATGGAATTGGCGGACCTAATCATGGTGCATCATAAGTCCCTTTTCAGAGAGCCAACCCTAATGCCCCTCCAGGCCTTTTTACCTGGCACAACCTCTCGATCCTGGTCCACCCTCTCCACGCTACCAATTTAACATGGTAGCCACCAATACAAACACACGCTTCACAGCATCTTGCAACCTGAACTTCCTTTCTCGGACAATCTAGACACACACTACTGCCTTAACATTCCTCTAATTGCCGCCTACTTGCGGCTCCTGGCGCGTTTGGGCCACGCACATAATGACTGAAGGCACTTGCATAAAACCGTGCTCATTCTTGCCAGGCCGGACTCTCATTATGGACTTTTATTGTCTATTGTCGCAGCTTTTCTTGACAAAAAGTATGCATTTAAGAGCTTGCTTGAGTGTGCATTTGCATCATAGCTGTGCACTTCTGCTTGCATCACACACACACACACACACACACACACACACACACACACACACACACACACACACACACACACACACACACACGTAGTTTCAAAGCAATGCAAGGCAAATGGACGCAAGCATTGGAAAAGCTCTCGATGGTCCAACATGGCTCCATGTCAGCAACTACTTTGACTCTGCTGATCCCTCACCTCCGCAGCAGGAACTGGGCACAAGCGAACCGAGAACGTTGAGCTCTTTATGGGTGGGCGCCTGTGGGCTTTTGGAACCTCTGGCGTTTGCTCGTCCGTATCCGTATCGAAGAAATGCTGGAAGGGACTGGGCTTGCCTGTCGCAAGCATTTCAGTGAGCGCTTCCGCGCTGCGCCGCGACGGCAGGGAGCGTGCTTTAAGAAGCAGAGATGGAGGGACGGGAGTCCTCGAGGAGGGCTCCTGCAGTTAAATCCAGCGGGACGCCGTGCACCCCGATATAAATTTCCCGGAGCCTATGGACTTCTCCCCTCTTTACAAATGGGTTGAGAAGGACGCCCATTGCAAGCAAACTGGCGCACACACCGTTTCCTCTCTTGCAAAGCACGGTTCTTCGTTGCGGAGTAGGCCCTCCATGGGTACAGGGAGCTCAGCAAAAGTGACGGAGCTCTTGCGGTTCGATACTGGGCAACGGCTAGGCTGTGGGATAACCCCATCGTGAGAAAAGCTCGCGTCGCGACCGGTGAGAGACATTCTGTCGAACTTCTTTTCAATATTAACAGAAAATCACCTCATTAGTGTTGCATCGTGGGGGACTGCAGGAACTCGTAACGAAATGAGCAAGCCCAACCGAAAATCCGAGCCAAATATCAGCACGCATGCGTACTAACGTGCATGTATGTGTGTGTGTGTGTGTGTGTGTGTGTGTGTGTGTGTGTGTGTGTGTGTGTGTGTGTGTGTGTGTGTGTGTGTGTGTGTGTGTGTGTGTGTGTGTGTGTGTGTGTGTGTGTGTGTGTGTGCGCGTGTGTGTGCACGCGCGCGCGCGCTCGTGTGTGTGTGCTTACACATGTGACATTAATGAAATATTTGTGTCACCAGTGTGTGGATGAGTGGGTGGGCGTGTGCGCAAGCGCTTACTAGCACATGTGTGAAAACATGCAATCTGCATTCATTCTGTAACGATACTTTCCCAAATCATGCGACCAACCATAAACCACCCTCTAGGCGTAAGCTTCGGGCTAGACTGGGTTGGTCAATTATTATAAGGATCGGCGCCTTCCTATAGCTATGTGGGCGGCATTCAAGGCCGGAGGAGTGTCGACAACTTGCTTCCAAATCCAAGTTGGAGAGATTAAGAACAAGTACCATTGCACATTGGCCATTGTGAACCCAGCATTTAAAAGTTGCATTCCTGCAATCTCCTTTCTTTATTATTGCAGGCTGCTGCTAGTCCCAAAAAGGCTGAATACCAAGGAGGGAGGGTAGGAGTGCAGAGGAAAGGTGGATCTGGGTGCAGACGCAAAAATGCAGGGGATTTGCTCATGACTTATGAGTCGTAAGTGCTGATGGTGCAAGTGGAGGGCCCAGGCTGCATGCTTGCTGATCCTTTTTATATGTTTTGATACTTTTCACCTGTTCCCTCTTGGTCTGATATTTGTTACATACCCCTTACTTGAATTAAATTCATGGCCCACATAGCACTCTTGTTTGGATTTTCCTCTTGCCTGCTAATTGGTGACGGAATTGCACAGACACAAGGTAAGCTGCTAGTGATGGCCCGAATTTTTGCTCGTGACTTCTTCCTTGACCTCTCGAGATCTGGTGCCATTTTTGCAACAACAAAGAGCTTGTATCGTTTTAACGCACATGTTGCTGTATAGCTGTTTTTTTATTTTCCTGTTGCATTTTGTGTGGCAGGTCTTTAAATACAAGTTGCTAGAAGGCCTTCAAAGCCCAATGTGGCTACAGGTCTCCTCTCCTTCAAAGGCACGTAGAGGTCAGCCAGAAGGCACATAGAAGGCAGCCAGTAGGCACATAGAAGGCATTATGGAAGGAGCATAGAAGGCACACATAAGGCGGACAGAAGGCATCCACCCAGCGGATTTGGAAGGCATGGCGAGCTGCCTTCAAAGTGCCTTCGTAATTGAAGGCAGGCCTGGAGGTTGCCTTCAGGGTGCCTTCCAGGTTGCCTTCCCAAATGCACACAGAAGGCAGCCAGAAGGCAAACTCGTAGTCATAGTGTAGGTTCCTAGCTCATCCCTTTTAGTGTAGATTGTTATGCTTTCAGCACTGGAAATACAATAAAACCTCGGCCTGGATCAGAGGTGGGCATGGTACCTGTGCTGTAGCATGCATCATTTTCACCACCAGGTCTCCATTCCAGAGATCTCCATCGAGAGTGTGCTGCGAATTACTTGAGTCGGAAAGGAAAGGGTTACATAGCTGTACCTGCCTACGAGAGCAGCTAAGCTGAAGCATAAAAAGATATGCCTGCAACCAAACCAAACCAGACCTAAGCTTAACTAGAAAAAAGAAAAGCTTGAAGTATAAAACTGTTTCTGCGTTGCTCCAAAAAAACAGAGATATAGGAAGTGGAAAAGTTGCTCAAACTATTTCTCGAATAACCATGCCACATTCATGTACAGCTCCATGCTTGCCAAGATAGCAATGAGGTACCGTGTCCAGTAACCAGAGGATTGAGTTGGACAGAAGTGTTTGTTCTTGTGACAGCAGTGAGGCTCTGTACAGCTGTGAGCCTCTTCACATGTGAGTAGAGGGTGTGGTCATGGGATTTTGATATCCTGTTCTAGCTGCACCACTCCCTGTCACTAACCACTGGCGTCTGGCAGACAAACTTTTTTGAGTCCCTCTACCTGTCTTCTACCAAAAATGTAATGGTGTACATCAGGAGGGTCCATACACTAAATCTATCCTGCATGCTCAAAAAACGGTTGGAGGTGGTCAGGCATTGAAATTTCCTGGCAACCCGTCTTGGCTTGAACTTGTCTGAAGGGGTCAAGTGCGACCTGCAACATGTGTTTCCAAATGCCTCTAGCATAGGTGTGCCTGGGCTGGCAGTTTTCAAGCTCGGCTGAAAAAATGATATGTGACTCTAGCATGCCTTGTTTGCTGTGGCATGAGCCCTTCTAACAACACCTAAGCTCCATTCCATAGGATAGCTTAGGGTTACATAGCTGTACCTGCCTACAAGGGCAGCTTGGCTGAAGCAAAAAGGTGCCTGTAACCGAACCAAGCCAAACTTGTGAACAAATGTAACAACTGGAAAAGGAAACACGTCCTTGAGATGAGTTCAGAAGCGCCAATTGCTGAAAAGGATCACACACTTTCACTCTTCACAAAACAAGCATGACAAGTTGAACCACTCGCATTCCATCAGGAGTGCAGAAAATGTCAGATTCCAGAAAAAAAACACTTCCGTGTTCCCACATGATTTTCAAAGAAATAGAGAACAGCATTGCTTTGGAAACGGTGTAAGAGGCAATGTCAAATTTGTTCATGGTGCTCTTGCTTCAATTCTCGGCACCACTGATAACTGACCAGTACATGGCATGTATGCACTGCAAAGTTTGGAAACAGCAACCGCTCATCCTTGCATGACATGTGCATATGTATGCATGAGGCATCAGGTGCATTGCATCGCTTAAGCATTCTACAAACAGTTGTCACGAGGCTCCAGGCACCCTATTAGAGACCACAGAGTCCGTCAGGACTCAGACTAATCCCATCCCCCATACATGGCTCGGGTCTTGGATGGATTATAAACTCCCCCATACACTCCCCCATACCTCACAGAGGGACCCCATGAAACCTTCATTGCCTGTTCCTTCTTGTGGACTCGGAACCGCACGTCTTGGTCTCCGCATGCTGCTCGTCCTCCTCCGCCTCTGGCTTCCCCTCTCTCATGCCCTTTTGCTAGTGCTGCTGCTGCTGCTGCTGCTGCTGCTGTGGTTGAGGGAGGACAGTGCTGGTGCTGGACTGGGCAGGCTCTTCTCTGTTGATACGCTAGTGGCTTGGGGTGGCTGATTTCTGTGCTGGAGATATCCCAAGGGGCAGAGTGCATGTGTTTGGTGGGAGTGAGTGGTGCAGAGGTGGACTCAACCCGCTGCAGAGGTGGATTATAAACGTTTCGCGGAACCTTCTTGGGGTGAGAACCGCTACACCATCTTGGAGCATTCTTTGAGAATGTGGCATTGAACCTTCAACTGGTCAGTTCAACTGGATTCGTGCAATTAAGCGTTTCTACAACTCGCTCATTAAGTGCAACAGTCTACTCCTCTTCAAAGATGGTTCTCCACGCAGACATCAGCCTTAGCTCCAGGACTGACTCACAACAAGGTTGGTCATTACACCTCTTGTCTGCGCTGGATGGTCTGGCACACTCTGATGAGACGTCAAATTATGGCTTGCGACCCTGTGGACCTCAGTCAATTTGTGGTGGACCTAAGATCTAGACACCTTAGCTACTGGAATCAATTCACAGCCCCTGACCCCAGAGTAAACTCAGTTAGGCTACAGTAAACGGCTGACATATCATCAATGTTGTGGACTTCCTATAAGAGATGCACATGCAATTCACCCTCCTTATACAATGCCTAAATAAATGTACTAGGATCTTCCCCATCACGTTCTTCGCAATACTGCCAGATTCAGGCTGCGGGTTCACACTCTTTGACTTGAACAGGCTATTTGGTCCAATAATACTTATCCTGTCTGTGATAATTGTGATTCAGATGGTATACAAGATGAAAAGCATGTGCTGTTCAGGTGTTCCAATCCCCAGGTCTGCTCTCTCCGTCAAAAGTATGCCTCACTTTTTGAGCACAACTTCTCTTTTCTACATTTTCATATCTCCCACAGGATGCCCTATCTAGGTACCATTCACCATGTGAATTCCCAGGATATTAATATTTTCCTAAACCGGGATAACAACCAACTTCCTTTTTTCCTTTATGATCTCAGAGGCTCATGTGCATTTATGAACAGGCTAACAGTTAAAAGTCTTGACTGAGGCCTTTTTCCCCTTGTAACCCTTGTGAGTGGTGCTCCTCGTGCTGCAGCTGCTGTCGCTCCTGCTGCTGCTCCATTCCATACTAACAGCACCAAACCGGTAACAACATGCAACAAAAGATGGGGCTTGCAGGGACTCCTGGTCCGCTATTCACTGCTGCACTCTTGCATGGTGCAGCATAGCGCTCAATTCTGTTAATGGCTGATCCTCTTTGTCCTCTCCCAGGGCACAGAGAAGTATAGTTTGCCATCTATTTGGTTTATACGCCTGAACGGATGGCTGACAGCCTGTTGGATCCACATAACTTTAATTACTCCATCTTACTAAGCAGAGGTGGGACTCACTGATAGGGTCAGCGCTGACGTTGGGTCTTTCCTCGATGCACGCTGGATGCTGTCAGCGCAGACTTCTTTCTTTCAACGCAGCTGGTGTCAAATGCAGACCTTGAATACCATTACTAATGAAACTTCTTTAGATAATCTCTATAGCAACTCCTAATAGTACATAATTTGCTACATACCCCAAAACCTTCTGAAAAATACTGGGACTCGCGGCTCTTTTGAGCCAATGTGTCTACTTTTCCTTAATTGATGCAGGGAGAGTTTGCCTAAGTGGTTTTTCTTTTCCTTTTCCTTTTTACACCAAGGGATGTATGTTTCCAATTCAGCTAGCTAGCTAGCTAGGGGCTGACCAAGGGCTTTCGCCTTGCCCATGTTTTCCCAAAAACATGTATTCTCCATTATCCAGCACTTTCCCACCACCCCCTAGGTAAAACATTTTCTGTACACGCAAATTTCCCACACCCTCAAACATCATGTGTGGGATGATGACCATTATGGACGGTACAAAGACACACACGGATTTCATGGGGTAAAGGCTTTTAATTTGTGTCTTTGCTCCGTAAGCAAAGAACAGTACATTGCCTGACTAGCCTTTCAAAGGTCATACAGCCAGCAGAGGCGTGTCCCAATTTGAAACCTAGCTCAGCTCACTTCAAAGATCAGGAAATTCCCAGTTCTTCATTTTATTTCATAAAATCACGTTTAAATCAGAATAATAAAAAGCTGGGGGTGGGGCATTCCAGCCTCGCCGTAGCAAAGGAAAGCTGGTTGCTTTCTCACAGGGTCGACTGTCGACAACAAGGTCCACTGCGAACCTAGGTCCTGTTTCCCGCGTCAGGAATGGGATTGCATTGTCATGCTGCTGTTCTTGTCATTTGCATGGACGACCACTGATTGGAGCGGAGGAGACGATCCCGAGGAGTGAGCGCTCATTGTTGAGGTGGATGGCCGGCGCATGCCCCGCAGCTCCCACTGAAGTGAAGGGGGAAGCATCCGGTTCATCATAATAGGCAAGAATAAGGCCCACAGAGGACAAACCAGTTCCAATGATGCCAATTTGCTTCAATCATGGCAAGGAGGCCTGAGACTAAAGTGGAACAGAGGCAGTGATTGACCTTTGCTCGTGCCCATATGCTGCTGATGCGACAGAGCAGGCACGCTCATCCGAAATGCTCCCAACGAAGCCTTGAGCGCACACCTTCCAAGGCGGCGCAAAAAAATTGTAGCGAGCGCTCATTAGGAAGAGTGCCTTAAGAGTGCACATGCAGACATTCCTCCCTCAGAGGGGGTTGCTTGGGAGAAGGCATAGTGGAAGGTAAGGTGGCCATGCTCTTTGCACCAATGCTTCAGGAGCAAGTTACCCTCCTCTCTTTCCTGCAAAATGAGGCAGCTGGATATCACGCAAGCACCTCATGCAAGGTCATAGCCTGGGGCTTGTGGAATTATGTAATTAAACATCAGCATACTTCACAAAGCCAACACGATAAGAAAATTGCAGCTTTTGCTCCCTTATTCCCTATAGCTACATTGTTTTGAAAACACATGACTCGTGCTATACAAATATTGAAGCCTTGTGCACCCTTGCTGCAGGATGGGGTTGGGCACTCCTCCTGTGTAACTTTCAAACGCGCAGTGTGCTAAAGCCTAGCTATGTCTGCCCTTGCTCTTTGTGTCCCACCTGCAGGAGGAGGGAGTTGGACACCACCAGCACTGAGGAGGCTCCCATCATGGCCCCCGAGAGGGAGGGCGTGAGGCAGATGCCCATGCTGGGCAGCAGCGCGCCTGCCGCCAGAGGAATGCCCACCTGCAAGAATGCAAAGGAGCAAGAAGGCTCAGCCTACTTCTTGATGGAACAGTGTTGTACCGGGGCCAGATACCATATCTTAATATCCAATCTGCCCCCTGGTGACACACTTTTAACCCTGGGCTTCCAGAGCTCCACGCAGCAAGCTCCCCTCGATCGTCTTCCACGAGAAAAAAAACAATGCTCAGGCACGCCCCCATTGGAGAACACCTGTTATTCCAGAGCACATGCAAGCTCAAAAGCTCTGCTTGCTCAGAGCATCAGGACTATTAGCAGCCACAGCCCTTGATCGAGGAGAGAGGATGAGGGAGAGAGGATGAAGGCAGGCAGACATCAGCACAGCTACTAGCTTTAGTGAGACCCTAGTTAGGGAAACTTTTCTTAATGCATGCAGCCTTTCTGGCTGGCATTTTTTCTTTTCTTTTTTTTCAATCGAGGAGAGACGGCAGGCAGACATCAGCTACGCTCCGAGCAAGCAAACCACCCACCAGATCCATGCCCAAGGCCCAGCTCTAATCTTGACACCGCTTTGTACTTTCATCAATCTCAGCATTTCACCACCTTGGAATTATGTTGACACACCCAAAAGGTGACACCACCTACCAGGTTGTAGCCCAGGGCTCAGCACAGATTTTGACACCCTATATTTCCACCAACTTCAGCATGTCACCACCTCGACAGCATTTTGACACCACCTACCAGGTTGTAGCCCAAAGCCCAGCACAGATTTTGACGGATCTTGTTCAATGTCGAGCGGCTCAAATGTATTGCATCAGTGACCTGTTAAACGTGCAGGGCAGGAGCAGGAGCCCGTGGGTTGTTGGGATCTTGATATTACGGCGACTGCGGCACTCTATCCTCATTCTTCCTAGTTGTTCAATACAAAATTAACAACATCAACATTTGTGCACAAACAAACCAAATGTCAACATGTATGTGCACTGCTACAGGAGCACATTAACACAAACTTCTTGCAAGTGACCTCCCTCTGGGCACCGCTTGCACGGCAGTACACCACACAAAGCATTCACTTTCCCAAGCATTGCTGCATGTACTCATGCACCACAGGCTGAAAGCCCACCTTTCAGCACAATCAAGCCTTGAAGGTCATACGTCTGTGGCCGCATCTTCACTCACACAAGTCGCTAAACCACCTCATACTGCGTATCAAATTGCAACATGCTAAAATGCTGCATGCTACATGTTGAATTGCTACATGCTACATGCTGCATGTTGAATTGCTACATGCGAGAGTGCTAAACCTCTGCAAACTGACCTGATGCACATGGTCCCCCATGAGCATGACCTTGGCCACCTCACTGGCAGCATCCACGCCACAAAAACCCATGGGATGGTCACGCACTGCCAGGTCACTTACAGCACGCTCAAACTGTGTTCAAACTGCGCCATGAACAGACTGACCTGATGCACATGGTCCCCCATGAGCACGATTTTGGCCACCTCACTGGCAGCATCAACGCCTCCGCCCATGGCAATGCCCACATGCGCTGCAGCGAGGGCGGCAGTGTCGTTGATGCCATCGCCCACCATGGCCACGCGCCGGCCCTCGGACTGCAGCCGCTCTACCAAGGCCGCCTTGCCTGCAAGCATGTGTGTGTATGTGTGTTTGTGCGCATTAGCTTTGCGGCTTCAGCTTTGCTTCACTTCACTAACTGAATGCCGCATTTGCTTAGGCGTACCTGCTGGCTTCACGTTGGCGTACACATCCTTGAATTTAGGCGCACACATCCCTTAGTTCAGGCACACCTGCTGGCTTCACATTGGCATACATATCATTGAGTTCAGGTGCACACATCCCTTCCTTCCCACACACGCATCCCACACACATATCCCTTGGTTCAGGCGCACCTTCCCATGCGCACAACACATGCACACATCCCCTAGTTTTGGCGCACCTGCTGGCTTCACATTGGCGTACACATCCTTGGGTGATATGCCGACAGAGGCAGCAACTTCATTCGCAGCGCCCTCCCTGCAGTTGCAGCGTTTTGCACAAGTTTGTGTGGGTGCTGTGAAGCGAGCAAAAGCTGTCAGGTTAGAACATTGCTCATGCTTTTTTATAATGGAGCGCGATGAACGATACAGCCCACTAAGGCAACATTGACCTCCTTTCAAGAGGCGGCATGCCAAGGATGGAGAGAGGATTGATCAGGTCTGTTGTGCATGTGAAGTGAGCGAAAGCCATTAGGTAAGAACATTGATCATATTTTTCTTTGTACTGTGAAGCGCAATGAACAATAGCCCACAGAGGCAGCACATACCTCTTTCCTTTTGAGAAGGCAGCACACAAGGGTGGTGAGAAAACTTAATCAGACCCCCACATTAACAACAGATTAGCACCAGGGGTGGTGATAAAACTTGATCAGGTCCGTTGTGCATGTGAGCGAAGGAGGCGGCACACCAGGGGTGGTGGGGACACTTCATCAAAACCCTTCATCAATAACATTGATCAGAACCATGGCAGAGAAAGACATTGTCATGCTCAGAGGGACCAAGGCTGAAAACGGCTCAGACAGCCAGACACGTATACACTGATGCTGTAACAGATTCCTGTAAGCAAAATCGAAAGAGGCAAACATAATTTATGGTGGTTGGACAAGTTGCGAAGGGATGTAGGCCTCGACTCCTCCAAAATTGAATAGGAAAGACACAATGCCCCTAATTTTTGCCTCTTTATTTTTCATTATAATCCCACTCATCCCCCCCCCCCCCCCCCTCCACACACACGCACAAACGGCTGACACACAGAGCTCCTCACCGGTCCCCTGAAAGCATGATAGTCCGGACTCCTAAACGATGCAGATCCGCCACAGTCTGCTGTGCGTCCGGGCGGAGGGCGTCCTGCCAACCACACAAACACACACACACAAGAATAATGGGCAGGGGGAAGCAAAGCAATGGATGCCCAGCATTGTACGACAGTAGAAGTACCAGGCTGTGTCCAGAACAGGAATCATTTGCCGTCCATTCATGATATGGTGCCAAAGCCCTCCAAAGCCTTCACATGCCACCTTGCATGGTCCTCATGATATTGTGCAGCCCTCATAAGTAATTGTTTGCTAGTCTTGCACCACCCAAAACATATTCTTGCGTTGGTAGAGGAAAAGCAAGCATGCATGCCAAGTGCTGGAAGTAGTGTTGGATTCTCCTGCAACAAGAGGGCTGCAAGCATACCATTCCCTGCAGGCACGCAGAGACACACATACTTGCACCTGCACTTTGCTGACATCGGTGAGCAAGGTGCAAGACGGCAACAAAACAGATCATGCACTGAGCACACCCAAGGCATAAATGTATGACCTATCTCTTTTCTTTACAACCTCTATCGTAACCTCGCCGCAAATACCAGCATGGAACCAGCCCAGCAATAGTGTTCGCTCTGTGCAAAGGAGACCTTTCTGCGCACACCGCAGCAGGCGCCCAAGTCGCTCATTGCTTGCAAACCATCATTGTACACCTTTGTCCCATGCTCCAAAAAAAAGAAAAGAGAGAAACCAGCGTGTCAAACATGTATAATCACACACACGCATACGTGTGCGAGCACACACACACATGCTCACCTGCACGTCGATCGCCCCCACCACGCGATCCCCCACTCCCACAAACACACGACTGTGGCTGCTGCCCACGCCTTGCACCGATGACACCGCCCCTGATTGCGGCAGCTGCGCAGCAGCAGGAGTCAAGTGCCTGCCCTCCCTTTGCCCACTCCCTTCCCCACTCCCCTGTGCTACAGCCTCTGCTTGGGCGTCCCCACATTCACCCTCAGCTAACCCACCACTTCCGCGATGTAACCTGCTGTCGACCTGCCTGCTGCTGCGACTGCTGCTGCAGCTGTTGCTGTGATCTGACCCGCTGTTGGTCATGCTGCTGCTGTTGTGTGCATGGCCAGCACTGCCTGCTTGATGCCCGTTCCCTTGCTGAGACCCTCCTGCTGCTGCGCCTTGTAAATGCTGCGAGCCATCCCCATCGCAATCGAGGGTCCCACTGTGGGTGCCCCCGGAGCCCCGCACACTACGCAAATGCGGTCCTTGGCCTGGATCCTGCTCTCCAGAGCTGTCGCTGCTTCTGTGTAGTGCATGGTCGCCATGCCCCTGTAACGGCTGGGAAGGAGCTACCACACTGTCCTGCCCACGCTCCAAGCCCCGGTGCCTGCCACTCCCACCTTCAGTCGCACAGCCTGGCCCCTGAGCGTATGACCCCTGATCTAAGCTGCGGGCATGTTGCTGGTTTGGGCCTGGCGTGAGCGGCTGCTCGGCACCCTGCAGGACTTGCGGCTTTGGCTCCAGCTTCGGCTCCAGTATGGGCAGCGTGGGCAGGAGCTGCGCACCCTCTTGCAGCAGAGCGGGGGGCGTGTCGGCGGGCAGCTGCGCACCTTGGCGCTGCACCCACTCCAGCGTGCCCACTGACACCACCTGTGTGTGTGTGTGTGTGTGTGTGTGTGTGTGTGTGTGCGCGCGCGCGCGCAAGTGCTGTGCTTTGTTTTGATTGGATGTTTGGATGGAGCTGTGAGGACAACAGGGAACTGTAAATCAACGCATCTCTGACAGCAGCTGCAAAAGAGCTGCTGTGCAAGCAATGCTTGCAGAGAGAGGCGGGAAGTGAGGCACCATGGGGTCTTTTAGAGCAACGCTTATGCTCCGAGCGCTCACCCATGATCACGTGCTAGCCCCTGCACTCAGGATCTCATGGCACGCTCTCACCTGTGATCATGTGCTGGCCCCCTGCACTCAGGATCTAAAGAGGTGCTGGCCCCTGCACTCAGGATCTCATGGCACGCTCTCACCTGTGATCATGTGCTGGCCCCTGCACTTCGGATTCAACACTGTCGTAATTTTCTTATCCTTAAAATGCAGGAACTGCCTGCCTGGTGTTGCAGCAACATCAGAGCACAAGCTCAGACTGAAAAGCGCACACATTGATGCACAGCAGCAGGGAAGACTCACTTGTATTGAGCCAACCACAGAGGCTTGGGCCTTGGCGTAGACTTGCCTGTCCACAACACACTGCAGCTAGAGCTGCATGCACACGGGTGGGAAACCCTTTAGCAACTGCAAGAGAAGCAGCTCGCAAAAGGGCTTCGCACTCATGTGCGCAGAGCTCTTCTGCAGTCTGTTCTGGACAGGCAAGTCTTCCCAAGGCTAACATCTCCGTGGTTTGCTTTATTCAAGGTGGTTGCAGGCTAAGCTGTCTTCTGCTGATGCCCCTACCAAGCAAAGATCCAGGTCGACCTGAAGCTCAAATCTCTGTGGTTAGCTTCATACAGAGTGGTTGCAAGCTAAGCTGATGTTGTCTTCTGCTGATGCCCCCACCAGGCAAAGGTGATGCCCCTACCAAGTGATGCCCCTACCAGGCAAAGATGACACCCCTACCAAGTGATGCCCCTACCAGGCAAAGATGACACCCCTACCAAGTGATGCCCCTACCAGGCAAAGATGACACCCCTACCAGGTGATGCCCCTACAAAGGTGATGCCCCTACCGGACAAAGACCCAGGTTGACCTAAAGCTGGAGCAAGCGCTTTGGTAGCACCTTCATTCCAGATACCTGAATGTATCAGGCTCAATCCTGGATCATATGAAGAGCCAATGCAGCGGCCCAATCACCAAGTTGCCACAGCCAGCTAACGGGATCCCAACTGCAGCACAGCCTTTTTAAACCTTTGCTGTGTCCAACCCAGAGGCAGCTACACGCCTCATCATTTCCAAAAGCATCCCTGTGGTGTCCTTCCTGTAATTGACAGGTCCAAGTCAATCAGCTGGCTCCGAGACAGATCCAAGTCAGTTGGTCCTGCCATTCCTATGGGTTTGGCAGATCCAAGTCAGTGGTCCTATCCTCCCCGTGCTTCACAGCTCCAGCAAAACGCGCACACACCTTGCCCCCTACTGTCGCCCGCACGCCACTGCCAGGCTCCTGGATGAACGACCCCTCTTGCTGAGCAGTGGTGGTTTGTGCGTTGTCTTCTTGGGATGCTGCCTCATGGGGTGAGGCACCCAGCTTGTCGGCAGCTGCCGCTCTGTGTGCGCACACATGAATGAGAGAAGGACAGAGAATGTGAGAAGGAGAAGGTGGGCACCTAGCTCCCAAGCAGCTGCTGCCCTGCGTGCGTACAGATGAATGAGAGATGAGAAGAGAATCTGCGCGCGTGTGTGTGAGGCGCCCAACTTCTCAGCAGCATAAGGGCAAGTCCACCAGCAGCTTTGAGCACTCGTTCGTAACCACATGCAGCATTGCTAAAACCAACAGCATGGAACACAGGTAAACACTCGCAGCAGGCAATGCTGGAACCAACAGCACAAATTGCGTGTAAGTAAACACACGCAGCAGGCAGCGCTGGAAACAAAAGCACAGAAGTCACGAAAGGGAAAACACGCAGCAGGCAGTGCTGGAAATAATAGCACAGAAACTATTTAAGCAGACACTCGCAGCAGGCGGTGGTGGGACCCACTGCACCGAACTCATGTAAGAAAAACACACACGCAGCAAGCAGAGCTGAAAGTAAAAGTACTGAACACATGGTAGGAAGCACACGCAGTAGGCAGAGCAAGAACACGGAGGGGTGGTCTACCGGCAGCACTGAATGCACACATAAACCAACACACACGCAGCACACAGTGCACGCTGCGGCAAACTCAGGCGCATGAATGGACAGAGAGGCAAAAGAATTTTAACGCAGTTTTTTTTTTAACATTGTGACGCGCAGCTGGTAGAAGCTGTGCAGCCGGCTGCACCCACCCACAGACCCGGGAAGGTCTATAGGCTTCTTGTGGCAGTGCACACATACACCAGGGCTCCAAGGATGCCATAGCAAGCAGCTTGGTAAGTCAGAGCAGAGTTCACATGCAAAGACAAGAAGAAGAACAGCCACCCACGGGTGGACTGTTCTCTTCATTATGGAAGAAGCTCATGGAAAAAGACTCGTAAGTGGGAATATAACAATGTAGGAAAAAAAACGTAAGCAGCAAGATCGTTCCTTGCATCAGCTGAGAGTTGCCTACACCTCAGCGATGATACCATGCTGCTTTGCCAAGCGAAGTAAAGCAAAGTCTAAACACAGGTTCTAGAAAAGGAGGCTCCACCTGGCTGCGCCCACAACCATCTGCGCCTCAGCAATATTACCATGCAGCTTAGCAACACCCTTCAGTCTATACACAATAAAAGATGCTCCACCTCGCTGCATGCGCGACTGCCTGGGCTACAGGGTGGGTTGTTGAGGCCTCCATGGTGGCAAAGTGAAGGAGGTCCTTCTCACTGGGCATGGATGCAGGGTCCAACGTTTGGCAACTTGGTGACATCCATCAGCCTGTACACAATAAAGAGACTTCACCTTGCTGCGCGCACAACCGCCTGGGCTACAGGGTGGGTTGTGGAGGCCTCCACAGTGGCAGCGAGATGGAGGACCTGCTCGCTGGGCATGGATGCAGGGTCCAACGCCAAGACGCTGGTGACTTGGGGCTTGCCTAGCGTGAGGGTGCCTGTCTTGTCAAACACCACGGTGTCGACCTGAGGGAGCACCAGCAGGAGAGTACAGTATGACATGAGCTGCCTAGAGAGAATGCCACTACCTTGTCAACCACCATATTGTTGGTCTGAGGGAACATCTGGAAGAGAGCGTGATGTGACATGAATGGGGCGAAAGTAGACAGTGGCAATGTGACATGAGGTACGTGACAGGTACAGGTTCATGACATGAGGTACGTGACGTGAGGTACAGGTGCTGGCCTGGTGTTCTTGCTTGTTAGTAGAAGTGTGTTGGCTTTGTAGAACGACAAAGCACACACCTTTCAAAGCACACACCTTTGTAGGAAGACAGCACACGCCTTTCACATTTTGCCTGCAGGTTTAAGCCTGGCCTGAAGTTCCACAGAAAATAACACTTCTCTACCCCAAAACCAGAATAAGTGTCCATAAATCCAGCTGACCCGACACAATTCTCCAGGAAGTTCTTTAAGGAGCTCCCCCACCTGCTATGAACCTTTCACGAGTTCCTTCCCCTTTGAAGAGCAGTAGTTGGAGACCGCATCCATGTTTATGCGACCTTGCTTCAACCGGGAACAGTTTCAGTGAATCAACCGCAGACATGGGCATGGCTTCTTACCTGAGATGTAGCTTCCAAGATGTCCCCTCCCCGAATGAGAATGCCCCTCCGTGCGCCCACACCTGTGCCCACCAGCACTGCCGTTGGTGTGGCAAGGCCTAGTGCACAAGGGCAGGCGGTGACCTGCACATATTACAGCACAGGGAGGAAAACAGAACATCAGACACAAGAACGCATGAAAGGGTGTGCCCACCACCACTGCCGTTGGTGTGGCAAGGCCTAGTGCACAAGGGCAGGCGGTGACCTGCACATATTACAGCACAGGGAGGAAACCAGAACATCAGACACAATAACGTATGAAGGAGTGTGCCCACCACCACTGCTGTTGGAGTAGCAAGGCCCAGCGCACCAAGGCCCAGCGCACAGGAGCAGGCGGTGACCTGCAAGGAGATGCGAATATGAGAGCACAAGACCACCAGAATATCGGGACTATACTGTATTAAGCTCAGCCTTACCAGCACATATTGCGTGCCAGCCTGATTGCTGCATTAGCAGACCTTCCATCAAGACCTAAGCGATGTACCAACGATTTCCAGCAAATGGGCACCGTGTGCAGAGCTCAGGCTTACCAGCATAACCAGCAAATTGCACGCCAGCTGCAGGATAAGCAATCAAACACCTCAATCAAGAACCAGGCCATGTGCCAGCAATGTTCAGCAGGGGAGCACCATTTGAAGCAGCTCGGGCTTGCCAGCACATTGCAAGCCACCTGCAGGCTCAGCAACATAATTTCCCGCATCAATAACTAGGCTAACTAATTACTAATGTGCCAGCAGAATCCAGCAGGGCATCAACCGCAGAAGCTCAGGCTTACCAGCACATTCCAAGCCTGCTGCAGGCTAAGCCGCAGCATTTCCCGTATCAAGAACTAGGACATGTGCCAGCAGAATTCAGCAGGGGCATCAACCGCAGAAGCTCAGGCTTACCAGCACATTGCAGGCCAGCTGCAGGCTGAGCAGCAGCATTTCCCGCATCAAGAACTAGGCCATGTGCCAGCAGAATTCAGCAGGGGCATCGACTGTAGAAGCTCAGGCTTGCCAGCACATTGCAAGCCAGCTGCAGGCTGAGCAGCAGCATTTCCCGCATCAAGAACTAGGCCATGTGCCAGCAGAATTTAACAGGGGCATCAACCGCAGGGGTTCAGGCTTACCAGCACATTGCAGGCCAGCTGCAGGCTGAGCAGCAGGGTAGCAGTGGCCGGAGGGGCAGCTGCTGCTGCAGCAGTAGCCATGGCCGCGCCTTCCACAACAGTCTTGCCTGCTGCTGCTGCCAGGACCTGCGTACAGATTTGCATTGGAAAGGCAGGCTGTGAGATTTACATCAGAGAGACACGCCTTCCACCACTGTCGTGCCTGCTGCTGCTGCTGCTGCTGCTGCCAGGACCTGCGTACAGACTTGCATTGGAAAGGCAGACAGTGAGATTTACATCAGAGAGGCACGCCTTCCACTACTGTCGTGCCTGCTGCTGCTGCTGCTGCTGCTGCCAGGACCTGCGTGCACAGGCTGTACTATTGTGTTGGCAATTTTGCACTACTGCCTTGCCAGATCTGTACTACTGTCTTGCAACAAGGACCTGCGCATAAATTCACACCAGAAAGGGTGGAAGTGAAAGGTCTTCAGCAGTTTGGCCATAGAATGTAGAAGCAAAGCTGGCGCACTGCGCTGCAGAGAAAGCACTAGGCTTATTGCTGCTGCAAGAGGATCCCAGAGCAGGCTATTGGTTTCTCAAACTTGGTATGCTCCTTAGATGCTGCTACCTTACTTGCTTACCCAAGCTTTCGCATCAACAGGTTGGATTTTCCTTTTGAGAATGAGCTGGGTTTATCCTTTTAAGGATAAACTTTGTGAATGAGCTGGCTTTTTCCTTAAGGATAAACTTTGGGAATGGGCTGTTGTTTTCCTTTTTAAGCATAAACTTTGAAAATGAGCCAGTCTTGGGGCCCGCGCCTTCAGCATTGGCATGGATTACACTTTAGTGAAATTGCTTCCAGCCCGGTCTGTCACTGTATCAAACATGACTATTGCAGGTGATGTGGTAAATTAAACTTTATAAAGGATATGTGCATGATAGGCTCTTATCAGCCTGTGGGTGATGAGAGTTTGATTTTGATCAACTGCAGGAAAAACTGTCTGAAAGTGCTGCAACAGCACACTGTTTGGAAGATGACGGGAAGTCCACGCATGGAGTGAATGCTCCCAGGACGCAGCTGTAGGCGGTGTGACACTTTCCTGGATTCCATCATTTCTGGCAAACATACTGGAAAGATAATAATGCTAGGTGCAGTTATTCCTGCCAGTGGCTAGTTGTAGCAAAAATTACCTGGAATACGGGTCAGTAAGACCCCTATGATGAAGTTATGAATGCAGCATCCTGTCAAGAGAGTAGGCATTAGGGCTTAAGCACATAATGTTGATGTACCTACGCCATGTTAACTACAGCAAGAATGATGGGCGCTGATGGCACAAGAGTTAAAGCACATAATGGCGGTGTGCTGATGGCGAAGGGCTTCAGCACACATTGGCGGTGTACTCATGGGGTTAAAGCACATATCGGCGGTGTACTCATGGGGTTAAAGCACATAATGGCGGTGTGCTCAAGGCATGAGGGCTTCAGCACCTCATCTCATGGCACTGTATCGCAAAAGTAGACATCAGGGCTAGAGTACTTCCTCAAGAGGACATGAGTATTATGTGGGCATGTGCTTCAGCACTTTTGGCGGGTCATGATGCTTGAGTATCATCAGGTAATGATTTATGTTTCCATGCAGCGCCTTGCACAAAAAGTTGTTTAGATGCAGCAACAAGAAGAGATGTTTAAACCTGTAAATCTCCAACTAAACAAGCTTGTATGAACACTTCTGCTTATGTACTAATGTCTAGAGGCACTCATGCCAAGAGGCACATACATGCTAAGACGCACTCATGCCAACAGTTATTAACGCCAAGTGGCACATACATGCCAAGAGGCGCTTACGCCAAGAAGCACTAATTCCCAGAGGCACATACATGCCAAGACGCACATACATGCCAAAAGACATCAATGCCAGGAGGTACTTATGCCAAGAGGCACATACATGCTGTTCTCACTGCATTCGAGAGCTCATTCCCTTGGAGCAGGTCACGGATTAGGGTGGCTGCTTCTTCCTTGATGAGGCCTGGCTCAAAGCTTGAGGTAGCCCTTGGAGACTGACCCACATGCACACAATCCTTCCTTCTATTTTCCTGACATGCTCACCGCACCTGGATTCCGAATTACATGCACACAATCCTTCCTTCTATCCTTCTGACATGCTCATCGCACCTGGGGGAAAACGCGTGTGCCAACAGTGGACCAAAAAGTGAAGGTTGCCAGGGACAAGCCCATCACGCCGTATGCAAACTTCCCAGCCACAGCATCAGCCAAGCGCTGAATCGGGGCAGTGCGTGCCTAGAAGTAGGCAGATTTGCACGTCATGGGTCAGAGAAAGAGAGTTTGAATGTGAGTATTGCGTGCACGATCTGAAGTGCATGTAAGGTCTTAATGTGCAAGTGTGCATGTTTTCAAAGAAGGGCTCAGGGTGATCAGCTTGGTTCAATAATATTGTATCTTCACAAAGGTAGTATCTTGTGTGTGTGTGTGTGTGTGTGTGTGTGTGTGTGTACGCGTGTGCGTGTGTGTGTCTGTGAGTGTGTGTACATGCATACAAATGCGCATGCTCATTTCCATAGGGCTGCCTATTGGCAAAAGAGCAGGTCTGCAAGCTTACAAATGAAACCATAACATTTGTATGGCCAGAGCAACAACACCAGGTAAATGCTTTGAAAAGTTGCACCCAAGTCATCAATATCGGCACGCCTTGACCCCATTGATATCTTGGGAGTGCTTTCCCAATACCAAAAAAGCCACATCTCCCCCCCCCCTCGCTACCCTCCCAACTAACCTGTCACCCCCAACATTGGGCTGCCAACTGACAAAAGAGCAAGTCTGCAAGGCTACGGCTGAATCCATAACATATGTGCAATCAAGACAACAACAACAACAACAACAACAACGACACCATCAGGTAAATGCTTCAAAATATATTTCACCCAAGAAATCAAACCCCCCACCCATTCACCTGTGCCATCTCCACCATGCGCACGATGTCAGCAATGACTGTCTGCTGTCCACTGTGCTCCGCTCGCACTTGCACCATGCCATCACAATTCACGGTGCCAGCAGTGACACGGTCCCCTGCAAGTCACAGGATTCAGAACTCAGGCTTCAGAATTCACGCTGCCAGCAGTATCGCAGTCCCCGCCCATCAACGGTGCCAGCAGTGATGTAGTCCCCTGCAATCCACAGGGCTCAGGTTTCAGAATTCACAGTGGCAGCAGTAATGCAATTTCTGCCCATCAACGGTGCCAGCAGTGATGTGGTCCCCTGCAATCCACAGGGCTCAGGTTTCAGAATTCACACTGCCAGCAGTGAGTGCCTACAAGAGAGAGAGAGAGGGGGGGGGGGGTACTGTTGAAGAGAAGGGAGTTTCTGCTATGGCACATGCACTCTCATTACTGTAGCCAAAGGGAGTCAAAGTATACAGCGCTTGCAAGGAGCGCACGTGCCATCATCATTTCAATATCAAAAGGTCGCACTTGTGCCTTACCATACTCACGTCATGTCATAAATACACTGTCCTGCCTTACACCCCCCCTGTTTTCTAAGTCTTTTAATCCAGTCACCCTTGTTCGGCCAAAGCAGTCTTTCAAGCGTTCGGTAGCATTTCCAGGAGAGGGATGACCCTGAGATTAGAAAGGGAATTTTAGACATTGCTGCAGGCCATGAATCACAATTCTTTTTCAATGATTTTTATTTCTATTTTGGGGGCAGACCTGTCCCTGCTTCAGAATCAAAACTCACTTATATTTGCCATTTGGTGCTGCTTTTAAAACGCATCCTGACTAAGGGGTTAGGACAAGCTCTCTCAATCACCTGTATCTTCTTAACGTTCACCCTCTCTCTTCTCCACTTTGTAATTTTACCTTCATGGCAAGCAACACAACTCACACTATTTTTAGTCTAGCTCCCCTTTTAAAGTGCACTCCCATCTGACTGAAAGGCTGTTTGACCCTTGCTCCTCTCTAAAATGCACTCCCCTCTGACTGCATGGCTGGCATGAACCCTCCAACTCACAGTTTACGCTCTCACTCCTCAGCCCAATCTCTTTCTTCATCAAATTTTGACCTGGTGAAGGGCACGGGCTCTCGCAATACACTACTGCATGAGCTCTCTGTACCTACTGTTCTGTCTCCTTTTTCAAGCCTATTTCCACTCGTACCTCACCTTCTGATTTTGTGGCAGGCATTGGCTCCCCTGTCAATGCAGATTCATCTACAGTGGACCTCCCAGAAACAACCACTCCATCCACAGGCATCCGATCGCCTGCAGATGCAAAAAATGAACACGAAGAAGATAAACACGAAACCTTGTTGTTTCCCTGATATGCTGAAGTAAACAACACACATGAAATTGCACACAAACACATGTACCAAATTATGGGCTACCAGAAATATTGGTGAAAAGTGGGCTATCTCAAAAGGTGACAAATGACTGGTGACAAGGCAAGGGCCAAATGGCTGCTTTTGCCTTCATCTTCACCTGGCAGCACAGCAAATAAGATCCCTAAAAAGACGATTACCTCTGCAACACACTTCCTGTGCTGCCACCTGCTTATCCCTTTCACCTTGCTCCTCATTGTCTCGCCTGCCAGCACAGACTTCATAAGACACCCTTTTACCCATAAGCAAATACATAGAACAAAGTAAGCGAATGACTGGTGACAAGTTGAGTGCCCTGGCCAACTGCCTCTCCCTAGGCTGCCATTCCACACACTCTCTGTGCTGCCACCTGGTATTTACATTCCGTTGCTCGGCTCCTGCTTCTCACCTGGAAGCACAGCAAGCAGGTCCCCGGGGCTGACTGCATCTGCAGGGACCTCTCTATGTTGGCCGTCCTTCAAGGCCAACCTTGCACGTGTGGGAACCAGCTCCTGCATTGAAACCACATCAAAAAGTAATTGTCGCTTGCATTTAGGGTAAACTTGCCCCTTTTTGTCCATAACAAGGCCTAATCCAAAGCATTGCATGCGTGGGCACCAGCTGCATTGAGACCACACCAAAAAGTAGTTGTCGCATGCTTCCAGGGTACACTTGCCCTTCTCTGCCCCTAACAAGGCCTGATCCAAAGCTTTGCACGCGTGGGCACCTGGTGTTACTCCTGTGTTACACCCAGTCAAAAAGCAGCTATTGCTTGCTTGTGGGATACATGTGCTCATTCCCATAGCCAACGCCCCACCCAACGCCCTGCTGCCATGTCATGCGCAAGTACTGCATGTTAAATTCCCTTCCATCAGGCATTTTTGATTTTCGTAAAAAGCAAATGTCTGCCATTCTTGCACAAGTGCTACAATTTAAGAAGTGAGCAATTGACCTTAGGGCCTACTGCTCACCTACGAAGCCACCCTGTCATAAAAGTATAATAGCATTGACAGCGGCCACCAAGCCATGGAAGCAATAAGTCAGTGCACCAACTTCCCTTCTGAACTTGGCGGCGCTCCTTTTTCCCAAAGAGATAGTTTCTTGATCAAATACTAACTTTGGAAGCAATTGACTTCCAAGCCAGCCTGCTGCTCACCTGCAGGGCCACCAAGTCAGTGCACCAACTTCCCTTCTGAGCTTGACACTCCTTTCACCCAGAAATACAGCTTCTTGGCCAACAAATATGTTGTTTACAATAACTGTGTAAGCAATAGACTGCCATGCCAGCCTGCTGCTCACCTGCAGGGCCACCATGTCAGCGGATGCCTGGAGCTTGGCCCTCTCCTCCAAAGCACGCCCCACCAGCACAAAGCCTACATGGCAAACCCAGTGGTATGCACGCACAGGCAGCATGGAAAATTCGTTTTTCACAAATCACGCTGAAGCACACATCCTGCCTGGTAACCCAAGTGGCAAGCACACACAGTCAGCATAACAGATCACGCTAAAGCACACAGACTGCATGGCAACCCAAGCGGCATGCACACAAAGCCAGCATAAACAATCACGTTAAAGCACACAACCTGCATGGCAACCCAAGCGGCAAGCACATCAGCCTAGCAGATGCATTTTTACTGGTTGCAGAAGCAACCAGGGCTTGCCAACACATTCGTAGCCAGCAGCTTTGCCAGCTCCCCACAAAAAAGTCTTCCACCCCCCCAGTCTAAGCATGTGAGGCATTCACATACAAAGCCAACACATACCCACCCAGCAGCATCGCTGGCTCCTCAAAAAAAGTCTTCCACCCCAATTTGGGCAAGAGGGCCGCCACGCAGCTGACCCCAAAGGATGCGGTGGCTCCCAAGCCCACCAGCGTGTTCATGTCTGGCCGGTTGGCAACCAGGCTCTTGAAGCCGTCCACAATGATATCTCGGCCTGGCCCTGTGAGCATGGAGGTCAGAACAGAGAGTGTTCATGCCTGGTCGGTTGGCGACCAGGCTCTTGAAGCCGTCCACAATGATATCTCGGCCTGGCCCTGTGAGCATGGAGGTCAGAACAGAGAGTGATCATGCCTGGTCGGTTGGCGACCAGGCTCTTGAAGCCGTCTACAATGATATCTCGGCCAGGGCCCATGTGTACAAAGGGCAAAGGACATACGCAAGTTCATCCATCTAAGAACTGGGCAGATCTACACAACAGGCTAAGCGGATGGCCACCAGACATGGACTTGACTGGGGTCCACATTATGAAATGGACGGGGCCAGGCATGTTGCATGTTTGCTACTCACTGGCATGTCTACGACACACACACATTGCACGTATGCATGAAGGTAGGAAGGCATGCAATCATTGTGCCTTATGCCCAGCACAGTCCTCAACAAGAAGATCCGAGCCATAGGTGCTCTGTTAGTCAGGCTAGGTTAAATGGAGTGTGATGAAAGCCTGAACATATAAATTGTCTTTGACCCAGGAAATCACTGAACCATATAAAAGTCACAAGTGCTCTGCTGGCTAGTTTGGATAGAGAAACGATGATGTTGGAATGCTTGAAAGCAGCCTACCAATGAGCGCCAGGGCTGCGTGGAGGGTTTGTAGGCCGTGCACACCCCATGCACACGTGTTAGGCCACCACATGCACACCAAGATCCTTTCTAGGCAAACTTTGTAGCACTCAACAGAAGTGCTTGGGAGACGGCCTACCTAGGAGCGCCACCGCTGACAGGGCTGCATGGAGGCTTGTGGAGTGCAGGCCGTGCATCCAAGCAGGAGCATTGGAACCCAGGGCATGGGCCACATGGCCTAGGCCGCACACAGCTGATAGTCCCCACGCGATCTGCATGGCAGCCATGCAGCGCACGTACTCCGTCTCAGGTTTACAGATGGCGTTGTCATCATGGCAGCCTGCAAGCCCTGAAGGTCGGTGCGTGCACCATAGTGCAGGTAGCTACCCAAAAACATGCATCTTGTTTTGGGTGGCAAAATGGTCAGGGTGGCAACATGGAAGATGCCCAAAAGGCATCCCCATGCCCATTGCACATTGATGACTGCCTTTGGCATATATAACTGTGACATTGCATCTTGTTTTGGGTGGCAAAATGGTCAGGGTGGCAACATGGAAGATGCCCAAAAGGCATCCCCATGCCCATTGCACATTGATGACTGTCTTTGGCATATATAACTGTGACATTGCATCTTGCTTTGGGTGGCAAAATGGTCAGGGTGGCAACATGGAAGATGCCCAAAAGGCATCCCCATGCCTATTGCACATTGATGACTGTCTTTGGCATATATAACTGTGACATTGCATCTTGTTTTGGGTGGCAAAATGGTCAGGGTGGCAACATGGAAGATGCCCAAAAGGCATCCCCATGCCCATTGCACATTGATGACTGTCTTTGGCATATATAACTGTGACATTGCATCTTGTTTTGGATGGCAAAATGGTCAGGGTGGCAACATGGAAGATGCTCAAAATGCATCCCCATGCCCATTGCACATTGATGACTGTCTTTGGCATATATAATTGTGACATTGCATCTTGTTTTGGGTGGCAAAATGGTCAGGGTGGCAACATGGAAGATGCCCAAAAGGCATCCCCATGCCCATTGCACATTGATGACTGTCTTTGGCATATATAACTGTGACATTGCATCTTGTTTTGGGTGGCAAAATGGTCAGGGTGGCAACATGGAAGATGCCCAAAAGGCATCCCCATGCCCATTGCACATTGATGACTGCCTTTGGCATATATAACTGTGACATTGCACAGCTGTGACAGCTATGGATGAGTGTGATATGATCCGGGGATCCAGTGTGATGTGATCAAGGGACGAGCGTGAAATGATCCAGGCGTTATCAGCTTGCCTTATCTTGTAGTTGCCACGCTGCACATGCTGAATTACAGACAGAGGTCAGCTGTCTTCCCAAAGTGAAAAATGCAAGGATCAGCACACTTTCAAAAAGCCATCATCTAAATGCATTTTCAGCCTGCCATGTTCAGCCACCCCTCTTCTCTTTCATTCCTGTCCAACACAAATGTGACACAATATCAGATTTTCAATTCATTTACGTAAATAAATAATATGGAACGCCTGGCCCGTCTTAGAAGAACAAGTTGTGAAACTCGTGCAGTGACCATCAAACCAGCTTAAAAGCGGCAACCTCTCCCCATGTTGGCCACCTGCTCTGTGCAATCTGCCCAACTCTGAGGCAGATGCTGGATTCAGCACATAATCGAAGAATTTTGCAAGAAACTAATAAATAAAAACTATGACAACATATCGCAAATTGGGAAATCCGGAAAAAAAGTTTAGAGGGACCTCGCAAAATTGGAACAAAATCATTGACCTATGAAGTGGAGGCCCATTCAAGGCAGAGACAAAGGTCTTTACCTCCGTATGGCTTTTTAAAGAGGTCCCACGCTGAGAAGGATGGCCCCCTGCTAAAGTCAAATCAAGTTCACACCAGAAGGGCAAGGATGCAGCAGCAGGAGCAGGCGATGGAGCTCAGGGCAGAGGCTCGGCCGAGGCTGCAAGATCCAATGCCCCAGCTGTCAGGCCTGAGGGTAGGCCAGGCATGCTTTGAGGGGGGCAGCCTGGGTCTGCCAGAGAGCTAGCAGATGATGACAATGAGAAGGAGGCCATGTCCATTGATGAGAAATCAGGAGAGGAGGACGAGTATGGTGGCGCTGATGGTGGCCATGGCAGTAAGAATCTCTCTGGGGGGACCCAGAGGAGACAGAGACTTTCTAGTCCATTTGCTGCCAAACAATGCTGAAAACAGTGAAAATGCATAAAACATGTTTATTTGGAGGACATCGCGAATTAAGAAAGTTTACAAAGACAACTTCTAACCTATTTGAAATGATTTGTGGGAGCTTGCAAAACTCTAGGCCTTGAAGTCAAAGAGTTGCTACGGTAGGCTGCTTGCAGTAAGGAGAGGACCGAAACCCCCATCATCACGCGCTGGATCCAGCTAACTAGCTAACTAGCTTACAGGTCTCAGAATTTCTGCTCACAGGCATCAATATCTCCATATTGATTATATGTTCTGTGTGGTATGCCCTATTCAAAGCATGCGTTAACTCCAGCTAGCTAGCTTACAGGCCTCAGGGTTTCTGCTTACAGGCATCAATGCTTCCGCCTCATTGTCTCCGCCGCAGTGTCCAGCCAAGCTGCCCTTGTGGGCAATAACAGTAATGTAATCTAAGCGTGCGATGGACCCAGCTCACGTCTTGCAGCTTAGGTGCTCATTACGATGCAGCAAGAGGACTGGAAAGGCCACCTGCAGACCTGCCGCTGGAACCCGTACTCACTATGAGCTTCAGGGTGACGTCTCGTAGCTTGGCCTCCTTTGCCGCCCGCTTGGCAGCCATTACATCTGTTGTGCTCTGGGCTGAGGAACCTGAGGAGCCCCCTTCTGCCTCTGGACTGCCTCCCTGGTTGCTGCTACCAGCGCCGCCACCAGCGCGCACACTGCTCTTGAAGCCAACGCTTGTCAAAGCCTGTGTGGTGAGAAAAAGGGCAGGATTGAAGGCTGGAAACTTGAGCGGTGAAGCGCAGAGCCTTCATCGAGGAGGACCAGACTTATAAACAAGCTTCCAAACACTGATTTTATTCCTTTCTTGGCGAGCTTTCACTTTTTGACTGATTTCGAGGTCAATGCTTTTCTAAATCAAGACTCGCACAGATTTTCAAAATTTTTGTCTGAACTGGTTTCAATTTTTGATGCTGGATGAGAATGTATCACCAGCAGCCGATCAGCCAGATTCTCGGGCTGTAGGCCAACCCTCCTTGTAACCCTTATACACAAGTTCAATTCCACTTTCCAAGCTGCTTGGGTGATACCAGCTGACTGTCTTGGTTCCCAACCCAGGATGTTACCTGTTTCTTGAAAGTTATGAGCATTAGACGCTAGCCTGGACATTTATGCGTCATGATTATCAAAAAGCAGCGGGAGAGCATCAACGCATTTCACATAAATTAACAGAGGGGGTCAGCTGAAGCCAGAATACAGCCACTTTTTGCATGCTCCCTGCATATGTGCCTCGTGACGGGCAGTTTTCAAGTTTGGATTCCTCTGGCAGTTTGAGTTTGAAAGACAGGCTTTCTATAGAAATAGGATTCCATAGTTGCCAGCTAGGGGGCATGTGCCTAATTAGCCGCAGCGTGAACCCTAGTTTTCACAACCAAAACTCCATATCTGACCACCCACTCCACCAAATTGCGTAAAATTTGGCAATCTGGAGTCCTTGTATCAAAACACTATCACTGCAAAAAATAATGGGGTGAACAGACCCAGTGGTTGGTGTTATGTGGCGATTTCAGCCATTTTCCCATAAAAAGCATTGAGTTAGGGTTTGCGTGCCCCATGTGAGCTTTAGTCCAGTCTATCTAAGCACATAGGGCGACTTACACAAAACTGAGCATATGCTGTGATAGCTTGGAACGCCAGCTGCGCTTTAGAGCAATATTTGTCCCAATCGGGTGAAGTAGCTGTGATTGGGCGCACTTTAACTGCAAAAAAAGGAGCATATTTGGGCACATGCTCAGCTGACCCCCTCTGACAAATTAATTAATTTTATCTAGGTTGAAATTCTATGCAGCAGGTGCCACTGCTAGCATAGCTTTCCTCCCTTTCCAGAACTCAATCGAGTCTCACCACTTCATGGACGCAACAGTAAGTGTAACCTGCTGACAAAAAAGACCTTACAAGCCTTATCCTGCGAGATCCCCAGAATTAAAAAATTATCTGCAAACAACAGAGCTTTGCAAGAGCCTTAAAAAAGTACAAATTTTATGAAGCTTCACAGTTGCGCCCCGCTCATTTCCTGCTCATTGCTCCCTCTAATCCCCCTCATCCATATCCTCATATGTGGACTCCTCTGAGCTCGACTCTGACCTCGCCCTTGGACACCGCTCATGCCCTTGGCCTCGCCCCTGCCTCTTTGGCCTTGTATAGGAGCATCCTCCTATGAGCCTGAACCCCTACCTCTGCTCCCCTGCCCCTGCTTCTGCCCCCCCCCCCTCACCCACAATGTGAGGCACAGACGGTAGGCACAATCGGATTGAAAAGAGCAAATGGCTTTCTTCTGTTTTTTTGCTGCAGCCTCGGCTGCGACTGTGGCTTTCCCCAACCCCTGCCCAATGGAGGGCAGGCTGTAAACGTGTAACCCTATGGAGGGCGGACTGTACACGCGTAACCTTACAAGACCCTTGCCTTACCAAAAAAATAAACATGACTGAGGCATCACTGCTTTTATGGCGGTTCCCAACTGACATTTCCGGCGATTGGCCGAGGACCAAAAAAACAACCAGTCAAAAGGACCAGAAGTGTTTAAATAAATAAAACTAAGTGTTTGGGATGAGAATCAGGTGAAAACCTCTGGGTGAAGAAAATGGCAGCGGAAGGGAGGCCAGTCGGGCCATTAGCATCCTGAAGCACACCACGGACGCAATGTTAGCCTCAACAGTGTTATCGCAGCTGATTTGAAATGAGACAGCATGTCATGAAGCAGAGCTGTCAAGGAGGGCCATGCATTGGAGGTGTCCCTGGTGATGTCCTGAAGCAGGTGCTGAGCTCTGGATACCAGGGAGATGCATGTAGGCACAGGCATCTGGTGCAGGTGCTGAGCTCTGGATACCAGGGAGATGCATGTAGGCACAGGCATCTGGTGCAGGTGCTGAGCTCTGGATACCAGGGAGATGCATGTAGGCACAGGCATCTGGTGCAGGTGCTGAGCTCTGGATACCAGGGAGATGCATGTAGGCACAGGCATCTGGTGCAGGTGCTGAGCTCTGGATACCAGGGAGATGCATGTAGGCACAAGCTCTTCAGAGCTGCAGTGTAAAGGAGGCAGGAACTGTGGGGCAATGGGGGGGGAGAGATGGCTTGCATATCACTGCACTCCCTTATTTTTGTCCCAAACGTTTGGGTTTCACTTATTCAAACACTTCTATTATTTTTTAACTGGATGCGGTTTTTTTGTCTTCAACCAACCACCAGACATGTCGGTTGAGAAACGCCATACTTACTGCAAACAACTTCCATGCATCATGCACTTTTTGGCGAAAGAGAAGAGACATGCAGCAACTTTTCAGCCCAAAATTGCTTGCAGGGAGGAATGCACTATCTGCTTTTGAGCCATTGAACCATCCATTGAGAGCGATTCCAATCATAAACACTAGGCACACACAAAACTCAGCACAACAGAAAAAGGCTGCATCTGCAGTCTATAATAAAAACCAAAGCACCATTGAATGGGCGAGGTGCACATATATTAACTGGTATACCAAAAGCTTGCTCTCATCATAATGATCGAGGACAAAGCTTTGGGTGGCACCATGTACAGTTCCACTGGTTCAAGAGGTCAAGTCATGCCTGCTGTCACATGCCAATGAACAAAAATGTGAATTAAACGGTCAGTCCCTGGGCTTTCTAAGTTAGTTACAGCCAGTGGCACCTGCGCAGCTAGCATGCTCACAAAAGTGCCTCTGCCAGAGATACCATCATAGATAGATACAATGAACACCCGGTAGCGGGCGCAGCGTGATTAACCAAAACTTTTGACACTTGGGCGCCATTACGCCCAAACAGCGTATCAGGCTCTGCCTCTTGAGGCATATCACAGAAACCGTGTGGTACCTTTTAACATAATCCTCACATCCTAACAAAATCCTCACATCCCTCAGGTCGTGTCACGGCGCAAGGGCCCATCAAAACTCAAATCATTACATCAAAGCAGCTGCGCTCGCAGACAGGTAAAGCTTGTAACCCTGCTCTAATTTCTCCTCCTGTTTCGAATAAACGTCCGGGGATGAATGTGCATTCAGTTGCAAGCATGCCAAAGCCCTCTCATGGTCTGACTCTGTTGCAGGCCCCATGAGATATCTGTCTGTCCATTGACTCAAAAAATCTTTTGACACAAAGATCTGGTGCAGGCCTCGTCAGCATCAATGTGCGACATGGTAGCCTGCTCCCACCAACAACCTTATCAGCACCATTGCAGCGGTTTAGCCAATGAGTGCAGTCATTAATTTGAGCGCGCCCTGATACAGAGCGCTGAGCCAGACCAGTCTGTAGGCAGTCACGCATGTCATCAGCAGACAGTCACTTGTGGGCTCACAGCAGGTGCCCTGCTGCGCGGCACTGAGGCAGACCAATTTGCAGGACCTGAGCATCAGGCGATTTTGCACATCCACTTGCACGAGTGTCCAAAGTCATTCATCTGAGCGTGCACTGCTGCAGGGCGCTGAGGGAGGCCAGTCCGAGAAAGCCGGGCTTCTGGCCATTTTGCGCCTCACGTTGCACATGGGCCTGACACCCCTTTGAAGCTGGGCTGTCTATGGGCTACGCTTCAATGCACCCAGCTTGCACGCCTGAGCTCCAGGACTGCAGCACTACGGCCCTTCAGGCTTTAATTTTGGCCACAAGGCTCTTCCGGCACAGTAATTGCAGCATCTGGGTCAGCCCATCCAGCTCTCAGGCCTCGAGCCTCGCTGCCTTGAAGCTCAGCCGAGCTCTCGTAGGCCTTGAGCTCCGCCCCTCCGGGTTTCATGCCTTGAGCTCAGCTGCAAACCCTCGCTCCTGGGAGACCACCTGGGGAGCACAGCGCAGCCCCAGGCATATGGTCAGTACGCTGCTGTGCATGCAAGCTTGTACATTCTTGCACACACATTTGCTGGGCCGCGTACATGATGTGATGATCTGGTGATGGAGAGGGAAGGCTCAAGGTCTGGGAACTATAGGGTCCCGTCTGCAAACCCTCGCTGTTGGGAGGCCGCCTGGGGAGCACAGCGCAGCCCCAGGCGTACGGTCAGTACGTACATCTTTGCATATGCTTGTGCATGCAACCTTGTATCATCTTGCACACCTATTCGATGTGCATGCAAGCTTGTACATTCTTGCACACACATTTGCTGGGCCGTGTACATGATGTGATGGTCTGGTGATGGAGAGGGAAGGCTCAAGGTCAGGGGAATAGGGCCCCAGCTGCAAGCCCTCGCTCCTGGTAGATCACCTGGGGAGCACAGCGCAGCCCCAGGCATATGGTCTGTGTTATTGGGGCGTGCAAGCCGGGGTGTGCCTTGTGTCACACATGGCTGCCAGCTTCCTCGAATCTGTATCGAAGGCCAACGCAAATGAAGGCGCAGCAAGCATCAGAGCACGCCTAGACCCAAAGGAGAAGGAATAGGGGAAAAAAAGGAATCACGTAGGCTTTAACCAAAAGAAGAAGGATAGGGAATAGAAAGAACCACGTAGGTAGAGAGCACTCTCCCTACATCAATCCAGGGAAAAGAGACACATTGGCTCAAAAGAGCCTTGGGTCCCATCCACCACAAAGCTAAAAAACAGAGGAAGTTTATGGGGATCTGGAGGGTTTCTACAGGCACCCTATCGCCTTCCCATGATTCTCCTTCTTGACGATTCTCCCATGATTCTCCTTCCTTCCCCTTCCTGAGCACCATGGTTTCTGGACTTGGGAGGGCGAGAGTTTGAAGGATTCCATCGACTTCTTAACTTCCTTCATTTACGTGTAAAAGCAGCACAGCCCAATTGCCTAGGTTCCAGCAGATAAAACATGCATCGGAAGCACCATCCTTACCTGTGCCAATTTTTCTCCAATGGCTTTGACTTCTTGCGGCTGGGAGCCCTTAGGTACCAGCACACGCACGAGGGCTGTTTCTGTAGCTAGGTTGACTGAGGCCTGGGAAAGGAGAACAGGGAGGAGGTGTGTGTATGTGTGTGTGCGCGTTTGTGAGTGTGTGTGTGCGCGTGTATGTGTGTGTGCACGCATGCGCGCGCATTTTTGTTAGAATAACAGGGACGATCACAAAGTTTAGCTTGGGAAAGGCTGAAAGGATGACAACAGAACAATTGCTAGCACTCCTCTGAAAACAATCTACTTGAGCAGTTTAAATGCTTCAAACAAAAAGAACACAATACTGGGCTGCTCTTGGGCCTAGGGCTCTCGCTTGCAGTCAACACTAGCTTCACCTCAGCACACCTCAATACATGAGATTTTGAGGCAAAAGCGAAACGCATTTGTTCAGCCCAGGAACACACACACACACACACACACACACACACACACACACACACACACACACACACACACACACGCACGCACGCAATTACCCAGACACCCACCTCAGTCACATTCTCCTGCTCCTCAAGCACTTTCTTCACATGACCCACGCAGCCGCCACATTTCATGCCTGCATCAAAATATTACATTTCATTTACTATGTGGTCTTGTTTACAATATGATACATATGTGTATTTCATGCCACATTTCATGTCTGCATCAAATTTTAGCATGACAATTACTTCACAGATCATGTATGACACATGGATTTCAAGATAACTATTGTGACCAACACCATGGGGATACCACAGAAAGCAAGCAACACATGGGAAACTGCTCGCATGCAAAATCATTAACTCTACAGCTTGCTTTGGTCGTGCAGTCTCCCAAATCCTGCACAGCACTCATTTGCTTCTGTGTTGGCATAACAAGGAAGCTTAGATGGTGCAGATTTTGCAGGTGCAGGTTCAGATGCACGTATGGCCTGCAACTGCTAGGTTTCACATGTGTGCTTACATCTATGCATCTATGCCGTTGGTCAACCCACTGCTGTGCTTACCTCCCACATCCATCAGAATGACCTCTTCCACCATGTCAGGTGCTTCATTCAAGGCCACATCCCCAAGCACATTGGAGGCTGGAGCACCCCCACTCCCTGGCAGTGCCCCACCATCACCCCCTCCCCATCCTCCCTTGCCCTCGCCTCCGCCACCTCGGTTGCCCCCTCCACTGTCACCCCCGCTGCCCCATCCTGATGTTGATATCATGCTGGAAAATGTGATGCAGGACATGGCTGCCTGGCGGGGCTGGAGCAGGGGGTGCAAGCGGTGATGGCTGGCATTGTTGGCAGATGCAGATTTTTGCTGATGTGTACTAGCGTCCTCACTCTTCCTGGCTCCCCACCCATGACCACCAATTCCCCCTTGCCAAGGCATCCTGAGCCCTTGCACAACCTGCAGCTGCTTCCTGCTGCTGCAGCTGATGTTGCTGCTGCTGATTGGTGCCCGGTGGTAGTGCATGCTTGCACCGTCTTGACGCAGCGAGGGCCGGATACGAGGGAGCATCATAGGTAATTCCCTGCCAAGGCTGTCCCCCCCAAGGATAAGCTACCTAGGTCAACTTCTTTTTAGAACGGCGAATAGCAGTGTTATCACATCGAAAGATACTTGATTGTTGGATTTATTTTATTTTTTTTAATGCTTTCCCTCATCAGGCAGCAGGTGCAAAAATCCCTCCTGCACGATTTAAGCCACCTTAAACAAGGTGGGGAAAGCATGGAGCAACTGCTATGTGAACAAAAGCAGTGTCTCACTGCTTCATTGGAAGCAGGTAGCAGGTGGCAACATCCTTTCTCTTGTTGGTTACTGCAGGTTTGAGCGCATGCTCAATACATTGTGAAATACCCCTGATAAATCAGGTATGGTGCACATGCAGACCTGTGCTTGCCTATTGATGATGGATGCATCAATCATCATTGACGCGCGCACACACACACACACACACACACACACACACACACACACACACACACACACACACACACACACACACACACACACATGCACGCACGCACGCACACGCACGCACACACATACACACACACACACACACACACACACACATACACACACACACACGCACGCACACACATACACACACACAGACACACGCACGCACGCATGCACGCACACAGAGACACACACACGGAGACATACACACAAAAAAACTGAATGAATCAGTGCTAATATCAATGTTGCAGGGGGCCTCGTGTAAGTCCTTCTCAGCCCAAGCTGGGCAAGCCCAGCCACAGGAGAGCGAGGCAAGTCACAGCGATGCCCATAGCAGCAACACGACGCAAGGCAGCAGTTCGGCCACCAGTAGTGCGGAGGAGGCTGATACACAAGCTGCATTCAGACCTAGCAGGTGCAGTACCTCTCCTGTGTTGAGGTGGAACCTGGGAAATGTTCGCAAGCGCAGTCAGTGCTGAGCACATTACTCAAACGACAGGGTGGAGACACCACTTTCGCTGCACTTCATAAACAACATGTTCTGATTGTGGGCAAGCTGAAAGACTCCACTTCTCCTAATTTCTGCAAATGCCAAAATCTTCATGTCACACAGCTTACTTCGCGTGTAGCTGAACCTGAAAACCTGCCCGTCTGTGGAAGCTAGGAGAAGCTGGTGGCTTTGCACCCGTGCAGAAGGTCATCCTGTTTAAGCCAATGGACACGCTTCGAGCGTGGTTCATACCAGTGGCATATCTTAAAAGATAGTGGACTTTGGACCAGAAGCATGATGAACTCTACCCTGTGTGCGCCACAACTGCACAGGTTCTTGCAGCTGCAACAGCAGGTACTGCAACGAGAGATGATGTTGAAGATGGGCTCGATGAGGAGGTGGCAGGAGCTGCCATATCTGAAGTCCCTGACTCTGACCATCGACTCTCAATCTGACACGTGAGCACAGCCATGGGGTCAACAGGTTGCTGCCGCTCCCGCAGGATATGCGAGTCACCCGTTGTTGTTCTTTTTTGTGCACTCTCCCTTTGTAGATCCTTCTGTTGCTGCTCAGCATTACCATGGGTGTGTTGGGCCGTCTAACAGAGCACGCAGAGGGCCATCCCATGTTGCTGTGAAAGTAACAACAACTACCATGCAACTTAAGAGAGGGATGTCCCTATCTTCCTGTTGGCTCGCCACTCAACTGTCCAAGGGCATGATCTTCAAGTGAAAGCAAATTTTGCTGGCAGTATACTTAGGTATTGTCTTCTAAGTTAACATGGACATTTCACCATAAGCCCACTGACCCTACCAAGGCAGCCTGAATGTTTTAGTATTGTCTTCCAAGTAAACATAGACATTTCACCATATAAGCTCAGTGACCCTACCAAGGCACACTGAATGTTTTAGTATTGTCTTCCAAGTTAACATGGACGTTTGACCATAAGTCCACTGACCCTACCATGGCACCCTGAATGTTTTAGGGCATCAGCTCTCTCTACCATGGCACCCTGAACGTCGTAGGGCATCGGTCCTCTGTACCATGGTACCCTGAATGTCGGAGGGCATCAGTGCTCTGTACCATGGCACCCTGAATGTCGGAGGGCATCAGTGCTCTGTACCATGGCACCCTGAATGTCGGAGGGCATCAGTGCTCTGTACCATGGCACCCTGAATGTCGGAGGGCATCAGTTCTTTGTGCGGTTGCAAGGGCAACAAGTTTCCAAGGCAGCAGCGTGCTCACTGTATACGACTTCCTGTTCGTACAGGCGACTTGGTGCTGATGCCACTGAAAAGAAGAACTTGATGCTGCATGCGCTTGCCCTGGAGCATATTGCTGGTGAGTGAGGTCTTGCATGAAAGCAACAACCGAGCGTCTCTTCAGGTGTCCATGCTCTGATTAAGGAAAGGAAACAAAAGGAAAGGAAAGGGTCACATAGCTATTCCTGCCTTTTAGGGCAACTCAGCTGAAGCAAAAAAGTCCTATGACAAAACCAGTCCAATATGGAGGACGAGTGCAAGACATACAACTCTGAGTTAGGGTGGCACAGAGGAAGCCTTCATTGAGACCTTTGATTCAAGCGGCATCAAAGGAATGACAGATAGCAAAAGAATTTCTTCCCTTTTGCACTGGGGAGGCAAGTGAGCTGCAGCCTTGCCATTCCAACCAAGGGAAGCCATTTTTAGAATACGAACACAGTGTGGTTGCGCGTCAATTTGCAACTTGTTGTCCAAGTGCATAAGCACATCAGGTTCCTGGTTCATTGGAAAACCTGGAGCGTTACATGTTTGTCCTGCTGATGTGATATAGCATTTGCAAACGCAGAGTGAGCTGACTCAATTGTCACTTCACAGGCGGCAGCTGCAGAGCAGCACACCTCCGGTTTCACCGTTGTGCTTCACCGTTGTGTTTCACCGTCGTGCTTAGCTGTTGTGCTTCATCGTTGTGCCTCACCGTCGTGCTTCACCATGTGTTTCACCCTGTTCATGTGCTTGCCCGCATTCCTCAGCTCAGCCAGCTGCTTTCGTCACCCACTGCATTTCTCAGGTCAGCCAGCAGCTTTCATCACCCACAACCAGCGCAGCATGCATATGGCATCCGGTGTGCAAGTGGTGCTCACGGGGGCTAAGGGCCTGGACATGCTAGAGAAGCTGATCTACCTCATCCTCCCCAACCAGGTGCGTCTCTACTGCAGCCCTGCTGGATCTCAAGCTGAGGGCCGCACTATCCATCCTCCTCGGCTATGTGCACTCTTGCTACTACCGTAGCAGCACTGGGGGTAGTGCAATTAATCAAATAACTATTGGGGTTTCTCGCAGTATCAAGTGCTTTTGAAAGTTACTTTTATCAAGGTCTTGCTAAGGGTGTTGATTTGTAATTAGCAATCAATCGGGCCCCAGACTGCAGCCACATGCTGCTAACGGGTAGATAAATCTTTTTGACACATGGGGTGTATCAAGCGGGAGCACGAGGTCAACCATTGGATGGTCCTCCCCCACCCCTGTTGAGGGCCCAAAATCCTGCGTATGGTCCAGGCACCACCTGCCCCCAAGATGATGTGGGTTGAGATGCTCCCCATCCAAGCAGGACTGGCAGGGTGGAGGGTGTCAGCACGCGCTTCCGTTGCACACGTCAGGAAGCAGCAATTGTAGCTCGGCAGGAGGGCTCTTTGGGCTCCTCAGATGAAAAGCTGCAGAAAGAGGATAAGTGGAGACCAAAAGCCAGTGTGTATGAGACGCAAACGCAGAAGTTGACAAACTATGAGTTTTTTTGGCAGGCCCACAGACCCATAATGTTTGCAAAACAATTAATGGGATTATTTTGGGGCCTCGCAATAAATCAGTCTCGCAATACATTAATGCTGCTACGGTATCGTCAGCCTTGGTCTGCCTCATCCTGCTCACCTTAAGCCTTAAGTCTGTGCATTCTTGCTACTATGATCAGCCTTGGTCTGCCTCACCTTGCTCACCTTCAGTCAGGTCAGCCATGCATGTTAGAATTCTTGCCCCACTGCAACCAGCAAATTCTGAGTATGCAGGTTCTTTTCTTGACTAATGTGAGCAACTCTGCATACCCATTTTCTGCCGTGGGGGTCCGGGGTGTGGGGCCAGAAATCAGGCCAAATCCCTGCCAAAATGGGGTCTCCGGGAAGTTTCCCCCGGGCTCGCCTGACCAGCAGGAACGGCCGGGCACTTATCAGTACTTGTACCACACTCAAACACTCACCACACACACTCAGACACTCACCATGGAGCATATTCTGGGGGGTTTGGGGGGGTGGGGCGAGGATCTACAGAATCGCTCATCGGACCTCAATTTTGGCAGGGAAACGGCGAGAAACCAAGGTCCGGCAATGGGTCAACGGATTATAGCGCCGATTCATGCAGCTCTTTTATGAATTATTTTGTTGAATTGCCATCAATGAGGCTTCCTGGGACGCAAGCACCAGGTGAGGTCTCATCGACCAGGTTTTGAGTTTTAAAGCAGAAAAGCAAGCTCATGCTGTCGGAGTGTTGAGTGGAGCACTGTGCCAAGATCCTCGATTGAAGACAGCTCCCAGTTTTGACCGGGCCCCAGGCATGCGTTACGTCCACACATGGGACCCCAAACTTGGCATGACATACCCAGCAAGTATGTTGAGGTTCATGAAGTCTCCAAGGCATGATGCACTACTTAGGGGTGCAGGACTCAACAGATGCTGGAATCGAGTGCGACAATTTGTCAGATCCTGATGAGGGCAATACAGGGCAATGTGCTCTTTGTCTGCTGAGGCCAGCTGAGGATAAGCAGGGAACAGAGTTGCATGCACGCCATTTTTGAATCTCAGTTGATTGGCTTTTGGGTTCTCAAGCACATGTGCGTGTAAGTCATGTTGGATCAAGGCATCCAGCTAGTAGTTTAGCATTCCATCATATCATAGAGATCATATATCATTACGCAAAATTAAGTTTTGGGGCTTTGCCCAGAATTAGCAGCTGGTGAAACAATAATTATCTGAAGCGGTGCTTATGTGTGCATAAGTGGGAAAATAATGTAGCGATGAGTGGGCAAGGTGGTGAGCAGCGTGCAAGCACAAGCAAGCGCGCACGCACAAGCAAGGGTGCGCGCCCCAGGAGGGGTGAGCATGCGTCAGAAAAAGAGGAGGGCAGTGAGGAGAGCGAGGAAGGTTATGTCAACAGCAGCAACAGCAGTAGCAGCAATGAGGATGGCAGCGAGAGCGAGGATGGGGGTGGCAGCAGTGATGAGGAAGGGAGTGGGGAGCTTTTACTTACTTTAAGAACGCAAGGCTGCTTCAGAAACCACCTTCAGAACAAGTTGGTTTCTGTGGGCTGAGGCCCCTCTGGCTCTGCGTACATGTGCTTATTTGAAGATACTAAGTTCTATCATGGGTGCGGAAGTGATGCATATGTGTGAAAGTAATTATTTAGAAAAAGGGTATTTGGTCACATTTCTCTACGGTAAGTGCTCATTCTGGAGATGCTCCAGCTGCATTCTTCCAGTCTGTACCTCTATGGTGCCTGTTGTGTTACGCATCAACCCCCTCCCCACCAACACTTAAACACACATGCACGCACAATATACAATGTGCAGATGAGCTTTGAGGGAATCCCTGTGGCACAGCCTGTTAAGCCACCACCCAAAAAAGTTCCAAAGGGCAAGCCACAACCTGAGGAGGCACCCACCAAACTGTAGGTGTAAATATGCTGCTGCCACTTGCATCACATTCATGTTGCACATTGCCACAAGCTGCCCTGAGGATTCATATTGAGAGGGTACCTTGCAAGGAGGAGGGCATGGTTCCTGCTTGTTGATTGATTTCTCCCTTCTATCACCGTGCCTCTGTTGACACATGCACCTCGCATAAATGTGCCCTCTTTTGCACAGTGCGTCCATACTCGTCGTGGCTTTCCGCTATGCATTACCCTGTACCTGTATCTCTGAAAGACGAGAAAACATTGTTGGGAACGTGTCGACGGCCCTCTGCGCTGCATTTATTGTAGTCAGGAACCTGCATTCAATTTTCTCCAGGTTTCCTTCATGGCATCTGTTTGCGTATCAACTCTGGTGTGGCCCTTTGCTCACTCACTCAATAGCCTGCAGTACCTTTGCTCTACCTGCTCTTACAAGCCAATGATGGTGACACACACAAGCCTCTTTGAGCTTGAGGGCAAGGTCAATGGACCATTCTAACGTTGCCGTCTCAAAGTCCAGGCCTCAAGGTCATCAATCTCTTTTGTGCACTGCCGCATTAGAAATGTGCAGCAGCAGCAGCAGCAGCAGCTCAAAAAGAATTGAATCGACCTTTTGGTCAGGTCTCCATGTCGCAGAATGTGTGAAATTGAAGCGCAGCCGGTGAACATTGAATTGAATTTGATCGCATGTCACCTTGCAGCTTTGCGGTTGATCTGCGCATCGACAACATTCTGCTGTTTCCAGACTTGGAGAAGAATTTTGAGCTGTTTGAGCCAGTGAGAAGCATGCAGGTAAGCAACAATATTGTCAGAGGGAGGGAGGATTCAGTTTCATATTAATGTTTTGCTTGGAAAGAGGGCATATGCGTCCTTTTTGCTCCTGCCTTGTTTCTTGTTCAATCTGTTGCAAAACAAGTTATGTTCAGCTTATATCATTTGGCACCACTTTTTTACATAGTGGCATGGGCCTGTTTGCTGTTTGCTGTTTGCCTTGGTTTGCTTTTGGCCATGTACTTATTATACAAGGGCAGGAAAAGGCCCCGTCAAAAAGCATAAACTTTCAGAGCCACTCTTTTGTTCATTGAGCATCAAGGGACATTTACTGTGCTGCGGGTGCAAGCTTGCTCCCATCAATGAAAAGCCTTTAGTGTTTGATTTTAAGTCCCTCTACCACCTCAAAATTTGTTGGAAAGACTTTTCAAACCCCCAGCATTCCTCTGCTAACTTTGAAGAACTCTTCGAGCAGCCCCACGCTTTCACGCTCCAGGTGGCCACCTGGGCACTTCAAAGGAAATGAGGCAAAAGGGAAGCTGTGTAGGTTCTGCAAAGCTCCCTGCAGCAAAAAAGGAAAATGATGGTTTGTGTCTCAGTTCGTCCCCTCCACTGAGAAAAAGTGGAGGGGATTTGGGGGATAACAGCTCCTGACTCCAAACCCAGGCTATGAGAACTCCTCCTTAGCAGTGAGTGTGCGCATGTACAGACCAAAGTGAGCATGAAATCAGCCCTCCAGGACCAAGTCTTTGCTGACTGGATCAGGCACTTCAGAATGTGTTGTGGTTCAGCAACCTGCAAGCTTTGTGGTGCAGCTGGAAGGCTTGACCATGCACAGTGGGATGATTGCGAGATGAGCTTGCATACATGCAGGCCTGGCACGTACCAAGGTGGACCATGTGGGAGTAGCTTAGCAGTGCTAAGTTAGCACCAATTTTTTACTTTTAGAAACCATTAGGTGGTTTGCTCAGAGTTGGCAAGTGGGCTGGCTAGCAGCCAGCAGCTTATACATGGATTGGAAACCTAGAAAAGGGCACTGTTTGGTGTTTGTAAAATGATGGTGTTTGTAAAATGAGGTGTGCTTCCAAAAGAGACTGCCAGACAGAACTGAATGGAGGTCACCTCTACTCATACAAGCAATGTCATGCCTTATGAATCGGGGGCTTGTCTTTCTTTTACACAAGCAATGCCAATCGATCAAGAGTGTATGCTGCAAGTTGGTCGTGTTTATTGGGCAGTTGGTGTTTGTCTCTGCGATTGCACAGCTGGTACCTGTTTGGTTATGGGACGTGAAGACGCTGTTTTGGCTGCTCCACTTTTCCAGATTGACACATCCCTCACAAATCTCATATGTACCATTAACCCAACCACATAAGCTTGTCATCTCTTCCAAATGCGCGTTTGCTAATTACTCAAGCAAGCAACGTCCTCCCTCACAAATCTGCAGGTCCGCGTCTCCGTTGACCAAGCCCCATCTGCAGAAATAGCGTCCTTGTACTTAGCAGGGTTTGGTTTGCCCCTTTTAGGCCGGTGACTTTGTCCCCTGTGGCTTACATTAAGCAGCAGACGCTTGCATACTACCAGGCTCTGTCTGCTGGCTTGCTGTTGCAACCAATGGATATAAAACATCCGTACCAGTGCCTGACAGGCTCAAATGCCTTAAGCTCTGCTTCAGCATACAGCACAGGCGTCGCTAGATTCTTGGTTTGCTAAAGTTAGTAACAGGTGGCTTTCTAGGTCCAAGAGATTAGGAAAAGTCTTCCCTGATGACCAAGTACCAGCGGCATGCAGAACGGAAATCTTTGATATTATCTGACTAACCAATAGTATTCAGCACCAACTAACAGCAAATGAAGAGCAACTCAGGAAGAGTAAAATTGAAGGAAGGAGAGGGAACGGTTTTACAGCTGTACCTGCCTATGTGGGCAACGTAGCTGAAGCAAAAACGGTGCCTGTAACCAAACCGGACTGGAGTCTGAGCTGGAAGAGTAGACTTATGGTGGGAGCTGCCAGCCATGCATTGAAATGTGCACCTTCAAGGTGCGCGCCCTCCTGTAAGCAGCGCGCCAATTCAAACCCCTGGCAGATCTCTAATTGTTTGTTATACTGCACTGGATGGCCAGGATGTGGATTCAGGAGCGGTTAGAAACCCTTTAGACAGGTATGTAAGGTTACATTGTTGTATCCACCTACTAGGAGGAGGACGATGGCGGCTGAGTGGAAACACTGATGCCTGTAATTGGTTACAGAGGGATTTGACCTTCAGCCAGGTAGTTTGGCTGCTCGGCCTGCTCAACTGTTCCAACTGCACAAAAAATATGCATGAGATCGGAAATAAAACGACAAGTCTCATTGATTTGCTTCTGCACGTCTGGTAAAGGTAAGTTTGAGCGCAAATTGTACAGAATGGGCATGGCGTTTTCTTGCAAGTGTTTCAGATCTCTGTGAGTCAATCCCTAAATTTTTGAATTGATCAGGAGTATGGGCAGTGTAGATAGTCCCCCCCACACCCAGGAGGATTGGGTGGATAGTAATCTCTGCACCTTGGAGTTGTTTGCACAGTTCATTGTGTTGTTGCTGTGAGGCTTCTAGCTGGGCACCAGGCCTCGTATCTTCACAGTATTTGATTTCTATCAGATGGATATGGCGGGCTGGAGTTGTGCTAATCCCCATACTGCGCAGTACCAGGTTTGAGGGTGGAGTGGGTGGTCTGTTTGGGTTGATTGGGTGAGGAGTGACCAAGATTGCATCAGGGCGGCTGGAGTTGCGTTCTACCAAAGTCTACTTCCCAATATCCATAAAAAGATCAATAATGTCTTCTGGACCATGCCAACTCTTCCTTTCAAAACGAAACAAAGTATTTTCAACTACCGCACAGGTGCCCACTTCAATCACAAGCACGCAGTACGCCTCAAAATTCCCATCAGTCTACCATGCCCTTTTTGTGGGGAATAGGACCTTCCTACTAGAAGTTAGTAACTTAGGATGATTGAAGTACACTTTCCCTCGTTGTTTCCCTGACAAGCAAAGACTTATTTCTAGTCGCCCTGATGCAATATTAATTGTTACAACCAAAAGAGCAACAAAAACTAATTCCCGGTATCCATTGAGAGGTAGAGGGGGGCGCAGGGGGAACAGGGAGCACTCACCTGCTTCCAAGGTCCGTCATCCTAGTCACCTCCTCCAGAACAGAGGCACATCCATATTGTGGAGGTCAAATACTGTGAAGCTACGCGGCCCAAGAATCAGCTCGAGGCCTCCAAGCAGCAGCACCGCGATCTATGTCACCATCTCAAGCTTGCTATGAAGCTTCATGCTCATTCTGTCCAGTACGAAATAGAATATAATATATATAATCCATAGGTTTTCAAGGCCAAAGGCTCAACGCATTGAAGGTCCGGAATTTGCTGTGCACATAAAGCATGAATAAGTCAATTTATGCATTGAAACACGAGGTTTTGGAGCAAATGGTAAATTTGCCACAAGTTTAGCTCTTTGTTGTCGACGAGGTATGCAGACCTCATTCGCGCTTCTTGTTCGAAAAATCTATGGATATTTTTGTTTTTATGTAAATCATCATGGCGTCTAAGCTCGTCGTTCTTGGGGACCAATCACTGGCTCTGCTCGTCAAAGAAGCACTTATTAATGGAGAATGTGAGTCTTCCAGTTAGAATTTATTCAATCAAAGATACCGAACATAGGTATACAGTATGTGTTCATTGAGCTTCTTAATTGGTGTTTTCCAGGCGTTCACAACAGAACCCTTGGGTGGTTTAATCATTCAATAACTGGACTACCCGGATTTTGTACTTCCAGACCAGATCTGTCGCCATGACAGAGCCAAGCGCAGCTCTGCTTGATGAGGCTGGGTGGGCTGACACAGAGTGGGCGCAAGAGGTCATCATGGCAGTCATGGCCTCCACGATTTGACAAGCACATGCGCAACAGCTCAAACTGTGGATGTGATCTGTAGCTGCCGGCTTGTGTGTCACACCAAAGAGTTCTGACAATGAACTTGCCAACTTTGCTGGTGTTTCAGGTCTTCAATCGTATCAAGGCCACAACCGCTTACCAGCTGCCTATGCACTGTACGGTGTTCATGCCCAGTGAGTTCCTCGTTCGTCCTTTCTAAGGATATTAGCCGGCCGAAGAGCGATGCGATTGATTGCCCTTCTAGGGTCTCAGATGCTTCTTGCCACAGTAAAAAAGACGAAATAGCTCTCTAGCTGTGATGTACATATGTAAGCATGTGTTCAAAAAGTACATAAAGAGGCACTGCAATGTTGAAATGTTTACAAGCATCTCCAAGGACGAGTATACGCACACAAGCATGCATACACGCATGCACGCGCCTGTGCGCACCACCAACTTGCAGGCAATGATGCAATCCTATCATACAGCAAGGCTGATCCAACAGCCATCAATGCCATGAAGACGAGGGCTGGGGCTGATGCCTTGAAATGTCACGTGAGTTCTTCTCAGTGAGGGAGGTGATTTCATTACACTCAGGGATGAGGAAACTTAGTTGCACTCAGGGCTAGTGGCAGAGGTTTAATACGTTCGGAGCTTTGGACCACCAAATGTACCTATGGGTAGCATGAGTGGTAACAAGCAGTAAACAAAGGAGCTTATGGAGCGCTTCCCGCCCGGAATTACATTCCATGGGACAGTGCAAAGGGAAAAAAAAGGAAACAAATAAATTGCACTCAAAGGCTCCCCATGAACATGCAGCACAAGCATGATTTTTACGCCAAGACAAGGAGAGAGCCCTAAGGTGGCTTAAGTATAACAGAAGGTAGCAAACTTGTTTCAGCCCAGGGCTCTTCATACCATCCTGCTGAGTGTTGGTGGGACCTGTTATATTGAACACACCCTTAACCAGTTCAAACAACTTGGGCTTCACCACCAACGTGCCAATAAACTTGCTCGCAAATCTCATGCCCATTCTATAGTGCACGCCAACAAGCTTGTTCCCACTAAACGTGTCATTGAAACAATGATACTTCTCACAGCCAGGTTTCGGAGCCGGTTGCTTCCACTGACCTTCCAGGTCCCCACTGGCTCTTTTCAAGAAAGCTTTGGAGGGGAGTCATGGCTCCTCTAAGCCGATTTGTCTCACTTTCCTTGATTGATGTAGCCAGAGTCCTCTGCCTACATAGTTGCTTTCTTTCCTCGAGAGCGTGAAATTGCAAGCAAGGGGTGGGGCATGCACAATAACCTCTGAAATGTTGTTGTGCCAGGTCAGTGTCAATCAAGTTTACACTTAAAACAGACACTTATCTCTATGCTCATCTCAATTAAGACTCTGCTCTATAGTACTTCTTAATCGCACTCAGGTAAAGCAATTTGCAGGGGGCTTTCTCGAATTCACGAGGAGAGCTCTAGAGTCTATGAAACGTTGCACTTCTCGTACACTCGACATTAGCTCTTTGTTGCACTTTTTAGGTTAAGAGACTTTTTTTCTGATCAGCATCCGCTGTTAACCTTAAATACTTGGTTGGCTGCTGCGCTGGGGTCTTAAGTTAAGACTCTTAACCCTAAAAGTGTTGTTCATTCGGACACTATTAAGCCAAAGCACCATAGCTGCGAGCAAACAGTAATTTCACAACAATAGCATATTTGTGACTGGCTAGTCAAAACCAATGACCATAAGCATCCCAATGACGTGTATGCCTGCAAATGCAGTGGGACACATCCATGTAAGCATGCTGTCAGACTATTTGGGCAGAAGGACTGGCGCATAACTTATGTTGAACGTGTTAAGTTCCAGTCCGTTAGGCAGCAGAGACCTGAGTTTCTTCCATCATGTTCTCTGTGCGATGCTTTTGGTTTGACAAATGGGAGGAAAATAACCAAATTCCTGCCCCCTTGCTGAAAAAGACCAGAAAAGTACCTCATTGAAAAGCCTGGAAGCTGAATTGAATCAGATCTCTGCTGTCTAACAGACTGAAACTCTAACACATCATATATAGGTAAGGAAGCAGGGAGTTGAACGTTCATGTTAACAGGAAATCATGGAGCAGGGATTTCGTCCTTACCGCCTGCATTCTGGATTTGGCAGTGGAAAATGACAGAAACCTATCCCTGAGAAGATTACCTTCTTTCTTATACAATTTTTCACTCCGACCCGCCAGACGGTCACTAGTTATCTCTCGTTGGCTCCAAGCTTAGTTTAGGCTGTGCCTGTGAGCCTCAGTGGTGCGGCCCTAGCTTGCTAGTTAAGGAATCCTTCCTCAATGCACACAGATGGGCCTGGCTTGCGTATTCTTGTCTTATTGTCTTCACTTCACTTGTGATGTACACAGCCCCTTAAGTATGCTGGTGACAGCTGTACGAGCAGCTCAGTGCACCACACTCACATATGCAGATCATTGATCAACCAATGGGCCTGCATGATTTCAAGGAGGGCGTCCAGCTATACCGCAGCCTATCTGGGCTGCCCCTGACAATTACAAAGACGTAAGCAAGGATCTAATAGTTTGGACAGGAGGCTATGTCAGAGACTGCTTGGTAGTGGGTTCATGAGCTCCACTGCTTTGTTGGTCCCCACAGCCTGTTGTGTGCTGTCCTCTCCAGCCTGCAGTTCTGACCAATCAAGCAGCACTGCAACACATGCTTTACTAGCTTTATTGCATTGGAGTTTGTCTAGGCTTGTTGCACAGTGTGATACACATTTTTCCTAGCCTAAAAATTAATGCAATTGTCCTCAGTCTTGCTGTGGTGCAGCTGTGGCATCCATTTACATCTTGGTGGCATTGGCATTGGCGACGCCTTTCCGTTGCTGTTTCCTGGTTGTGCAGGAGCAACAACCTGGTGTCCATTTCAAATGGTAGCCAAAGTGCGGTGATCAAACGAGCAGACATTCCGCTTGAGGCTGATTCTGTGGGGCACATCATTGATGATGTGAGCAGCCAGGCATTTATAAAGGCATGTTTGGGTGGTGACTCCTTGCGTGCGAGCGGGGACTTGTGACACTCGTGACACATCATGGCTACATGCTTGATTCTTGCAGATTGATGGGCAGCCAGGCATGCATCACTTCTAAGAATTGCTAATTCCATATGATCAGGTCCCAGTGAGGAAACTCTACCAAAATTTTCTCTCCTGCACGTGCTTGAAAAGTCTAGCGGTCCTGGCAGCAAAAGGGAGGTCCTACTTTGGAATTCTCTCATACCGCAATTTAATCCATTGTGATAGTGCTGGGATGTGCTCGTACCAGTACCAGGGACCCTGCCACCATCAAGCCTTGTGCATTTCCAAGCAAAGAGGGATGATTAAGTACGCTGTAATCGCTTGTGCTGTGACACGCAGGTCCTGGCTCCAGTGGCTTCCTTGGGCGGCAATGCCATGGATCTCAGCTGGGCGTATGAGGTACTGCGCTGAGCTTTGCACTTGCATGTTTGTGTATGTATGCATTTCCCTTTTGTAAACGTGTGTGTGTGTGTGTGATGTGTGTGTGTGTGTGGTGTAAGTGCACTTCACTTTTGTAATCAAGCGTCCTGATCAGCCTGCACCAACCTGTGTTCATGTGTTTTTATCATTTGCATGCGCACAACAGGCACCTTGCATTCCTAAGGGTTGGCTGGTGTAGGATTTTCCACCTCACATGGTGGATGAAGCCTGAAGCTTTGATGCGTGCAATGCACAAATTGGGCATGCTCATTGTCATGACTCAATTACTTGTGAGCATGGTGCATCTCAGATTGATGTGTTTTCAAGCAAAATCTGCATAGGTGCACGTATGCTTGACTGAACACAGAAACTCCTGTTATCATGTCGTCATGGAGTCTGCCCTTAAGAAGACGCAAAGCCCTTGCACTTTCCTGGTCTTTTGCTGCAAGCATTTGGACATACTGGAAAAGCTGATGGAAATCTGCTGCACCCCCTGGCAACAGGCTGCCAAGCAAGCTAGCTACGACCCCACACTGGCGGTGTGCACCATTTTTGCGCCTACGGATGAGGCCCTGGCAAGATACGCACAGTCTGACCCACAAGCAGCACTTGCCCTGTGCACCCGCTGTGGCTACAATGCAGTAGCATCACATGTGGTGTGAGTGTTGAAGAAGCACCTACAATAATTTGCATTTCCTTGCTTGCTGGTGTTGTCTTATCCTCCACTGGCACTTGTGCACAGGCTGCCACTCACATGTGATGTGAGTGTTGAAGCAGCCTGAGCACCTAAAATTGTTTACTTCTTGTTTGCTGGTGTTGTTTGATCCTCCAGTCGTGCACAGGCTGCCATCAGCAAGACTCAAGCTCGTAGCAGCTGTGCAAATAGTTTGCTGAGCATGCCCATTGTAGTTGGGTGTGCCCTTTGTACAAGAGCATGCCCTTTATATTTGAGTATAAGGACAGATAGCTTTTGAGTGCTGCTAAGCATGCGGCTAACCAATGTCTGAAGGGAAACTTCATTAGAATTGCTAATTCAATCCCAAAGAAAAACCTTATTTGAACGGCTGACAAGATTCCTGCAAGAGCTTTTCTGCTTCAACTATCTTTGATTGCAGTCCAAATGTGGCTCTGAGCACAGCAGGTACGCAGCGCTTGCCACTTGCTGCTTTGCTCTCAGTAGGTAAATTACCCAGCAGAAATGCCAAGCACGTTACGAATTTTACTTCTTCACTTTTCAGACATCCCTGTGGGCACTACCACATTTGTGTCTGAAGGAGGCAATCCCCTTGCAGTTTCCAAAGACAGGTATGAAGACAGGTATATGCTTTGTACTCAAAATTCAAGGTTTTGTTACTTCCTCATGTCACTTGATCAGCTGCAGGCCCTTCCTTTCTGTTTACCAACCAGCAGTACCAGTGTCAATTTTTTTCCTGCAGCCATGCCAACATGACTGTTCAATTGAAGGCACTCCTTTCTGTTGACTACCTCAAAGCACGATTGTGTATCCTTTCCTGCAGCCATGCCAACGTGACTGTGGCTTCCAGCACATGGGGTCAAGTTTTTAGAGCTAGAGTCATTGCAAGCAACATAGCTCATGGAAACGCCATCATTCATCTGATTTCCTCTGTTCTACAGCCTGTAGCCTGAATGTGCCATGGTTACTGGGTAAAAGCAACAGCAAAGCAGTCATGTTAAGACAGCTGCTTCCACTGGCGCTGCTTCCCTCTGCAACCGCCCCCGTATGTTTCAAGCTTGACATGTGTTTCTTTTCACCATAAAGCCAAGAAAGCAGAAAGTTGCACACTGGAGGATAATTTGGAGGAACAATGCTCTGTGTTTGGATGGTATTACATGTAAGCACTTGTGAAAGGCTGGCCAGTTTTATGTGCAAAGAAAAGGCTGCTCGGTTGTCCGAGCGAGCGAGCGAACGACCTCCTCCTCGCGGATGCTGCTTATGGCAACAAGCTCTTCACGACCATGTTGGACAGCTTGCCAGTGTAGCTTTAAACAGCTCACTGCCTGAGCATTCGCAAAGAGGGTTTCTGGACCAAGCCTCCAACAAAAAGCTTGATCTATGTTGTGTTCAAAGATAATTTGGGCATGTTGCTAGACGAGGGCAAAGCAAGTTTGACTCAGTGCCAAGTAAGGGGCCCCTTATACCCTTTTGCCACTCCCTTAAAAGATTCAAATTCAAATTGGCTGCTTATTTGTCTACAGAGAAAGACACGTAACCAGAGGGAACTTCCGTTCAAAAAAAGAAAAGGAGACATATTCACTCAAACAAGATAGCTGTGGGTCTGAGGACTGTTACACAGGTTTATGCTTGTGGTCAGCAGCTGCATCCAGTGTGTAGACTTCAGTTGTGCTCAGCAGATAGCTGTTGGGCATTTCCTTGGTTGGAAGGCCGACAGTGCTAACTCTGCTTGCTGTTGAAGGTCTGGAACTCCAGTCTTTCAGCTATCATCTTGCTCTCTTTCTTGTTGCTGGACCTGTCTTGCTCTCTGCCAGCCATACTTCTCTCAGTCTGAACTTCCTGGTGGGGTGGTCATACGGTCTTTGCACAAATGTGGCCCCCTTTCTTTAATTGATGTGGGGAGTGTTTTCACTGCCTATGTGATTATTGTTTTTGTTTTGTTAAGAAAGCCGTGTGAGTCCCCTCCATCACAAACCTAAAGGACAGGAAAGGTTTGTGGGGATCTGGAGGGTTTACAGAAGCACCTAGCCCTAGGACCTAATTTCAATCGCGCATCTTGTGGCAGCAAATACGTGAACATAGTGTGCAAAATGGGCATGGAGTTTACGTGCAAGCTTGGAAGCCTGTTGCAGGTCAAGGTCTGAGTCTGTAACAGGTTCCTTTAAGGTTCTTGCAAAGGTCTGCATGCAGCTGCCGAGCAGCTCTCACTGCTTGGCTGATTTTTTAGGGGCAGCCCTGTTTGAGTGCCTGGAACAAGCCACTGGAAACACTCAATAAACATGATTCGTTTCCTTTTCTTTTTAGTCCAAGTTTTGTGAGTTTAGCATTTTTTGGCCCGGTTTGGTTACAGGCTTCAGTGTTCCCGCTCAGCTGCCCTTGTAGGCTGATATAACAATGCTACCTTACCCAAATGCTCAAGAAGAATTTTGACACTTTACTGATGGGCAAAGACAAGAGGTTGATGCAGCCAACCCATCTGCTTATTGGTGCAAATCATACATACCATTCCTCTGGGTGTTCCTCTGGGTGATGAATCAATTAATTAAATTCTATTAACCAGTTTAAGCAACAAGGGCTGGTCCACCAATTACAAAACTTGCTTGTTAACTCCATGCCCATCCTGTTAACAATGCCCACAAACTTTTACCACAAGGCTCGCAATTGGAAACGAAAACACTCCCCACACTGTGAGTCACAGCCAAATTCTGGAGCCGGGTGCTTCCAGCAACCCTCCAGGTCCCCACTAGCTCTCTCTCGTTTTAAACCTTGCGGTGGAGGGGACTAACGGCTCTTTTGAGCCAACGTAATTTTCTTTTATTGAGCCTGGATAGCTGCGGTTAAGCTTTAAATCTTGCCCTTGTTCTAAGCCAGATCTGTCAATCGGGCTGGTTTGGTTACATGCACTTTCCTGTCAGGCACCCTGTACTGTGTTTTACATGCACAAGTGTTTTAAGGGGTCGCAGTTTTTGTTAACTGTTTACACGGGATTAAAGCGGACAACGAATATCAACAAGCGAGAACTGATCAAGGTTTAGGACACACCCAGATGTGCAAGCTATAAGCAAGATAAATAATCACAATAATATATACAGTTCACTGTTCAACACTGGGTTCGGTATCACTTGGTTCAGTACACACGAACACGCTTGCATGGTTCTGCTTGCATGCTTGCTCACACGTTCAACACTCCCCCCCAAGCATGTAAGCACAAATACACAAAATTGATCACTGTTGTTTTCCAGATTACCGATATTACGCAAACCAGTTTCAGTTCATGCAGATTGCAGATCACTCCCTTAGTTGGCATAAATATTCATGTCTGGACACTGTGCAGATGACAGTTCTTGCAACTCTGCACATTAGTTGGACTCCATGCTGTGCATGCCCATGCCTGCACGCAAGTGCTCAAAGCGCACAGGCTGTAGAGCCTTTGTCATGCAGTCTGCCAGGTTGCGCTCAGTAGGGCAGTATGAGAACCTCACATCACCACGCAGAGCTCGCTCCCTAGCAAAGTGCAGCTGGATGTCAATGTGCTTAGCCTGGCGTGTTTGCACTGGGTTGTGCAGGATGCGTAATGTTGCAGCATTATCTGTGTAAAGCTGCATGCACTCATTGCGTGAACCAAGCTGCAGATCACTCTGCAACTGCTTGAGCCAAAGCCCCTCCTGCACCATGGGCACAGCCGCCACATACTCAGCCTCGGCTGTGCTGGTGGTGACGCAAGCTTGGCGCTTGCTCTTCCACGACACTGCACCACCATACAGCATAAACACATATCCACTCGTACTCCTCCTCGTGTCGGGACAGCCTGCATAGTCCGCGTCTGCGAACCCCTCAGGCTTGCTGGGGCTGCTGCTCTCCCCCCCATACACAATCCCAAGAGTGCGCGTGGCTAATAGGTAGCGCAGCACCCCCAGTGCTGCTGCCCAATGCTGATCTGTGGGGGCTGCCATGAAGCGCGTTCATCTCCTCATCCATCGCCGCAAACCACTGCTCGCGATCCGGCGCGCTGGCTGCTTCTGCACGGCTCTGTGGCACTTCCCCCGCTGCAACCAAGGCCACACATGGCCCATCATCACCCGCATTGCTGCTGACAGCTACGTTTGCAGCCCACTGCCCATGCCCATAGGGACGGAACGTGCCTTGCAGGTGGGCTGGCTGCCGCCTTTCACGCGTGGAGCGGCGCACTCCCTGCTGCTGCGGCGGCTGTGGCTGCTGCTGTGCCTGCTCATGGGGCTGCTCATGCCCGGCAGCTTCATGCTCATTCTCACCGTGTGCAGGCGGTGGCTCAGGCGGTGGCTGCGGTGGCGATCCAGCGCCGGGGACAGGCGCGATCTGCGCACCCTCTGCAGCCTCAATGTGTTGTGCGGGTGGTGGCTCAGGCGGTGGCTGTGGCGGCGCTCCATCACCGTGCACAGCTGCTTGCTGCGCATTGTGCTGTGGGGCACCAGCAGCTGCACCTACCTCTCCCCCCTGAGCAGCAGGCCCACCCTGTTGCTCAGTTGGTGCAGTTGCTGCTCGCCCCCAATGCTGCAGACCTCCCATGCCGCTGCTACCTGTGCTTCCAACACCATACGCATCCTCCTGGCACAGCAGCGGCGGCCCAGGAGCAGCGGCGGCCTGGTGCGCGGGCCTTCCGCGCTGCTCAACTGGGCGCTCATCAAAGAGCACATCCACTGACTCCACCACACGCATGCGATCAGGCACCCAAACACGCCACCCAGCCCCTTGGCGCGCGTAACCCACCATCACCCCACGCTGACTCACCATGTCCACCTTGGTGCGCTGTTGCCGCGGTACCAGCACCGTTGCGGCAGCGCCAAACACGCGCAGGTGGGCCACGCTGGGAGGCTGCCCGCTGAAGAGTTGGAGCGGCGTGGCTGCTCTACCTGCTGCTGGACTGCGCACAATGACATGCGCTGCTGCTCTCACTGCTTCTGGCCAGAATCCCCCTGGCAGCTGTGCTTCCTCCAGCATTGCACGCACCCGCTCCATTAGCGTGCGGTTGAGTCGCTCTGCCTTGCCATTCATCTCAGGCGTGTAGGGTGGTGTGAGCTGCTGCTGTATCCCCTTGCTTGCGCACCACTGCTGTATGTCCTTGCTCACGTACTCTCCACCTCTGTCGCTGCGCAGCTGCTTCACTTTCTTGCCTGTGCTATTCTCCCACAGCTTCACCACCTCCTGGACCACCCTGCACGCTTTCCCCTTGAGGGCCACCGGCTGCAACGCGCACATCCCTGACCAATCATCCAACACCGTGACCACATACCGCGCATCTCCAAGCTGAGGCAGGCTGGGCAGCAGCGGGCCCATCACATCCGTGTGCAGCCGCTCAAGCAACTCCCGTGCTGGCTGCTGGCTGCCCGTGTGCTGCCGCCTGTGCTGCTTACTCGCTGCGCATTCTGGGCAGAGCGCATCACTCACCGCCCCTGCCTGCTGCAGCGTGAGATCCATCCCGTGTACCATCCTGATTACCTGCTGCATGCTACTGCTGCTGAGATGCCCAAGCCTCCTGTGCCAGAGCTGGGCACAGGCGTCTGCCGGCTGCCGCAGCGCACCCATCCCAAGCGCTGCTGTTGGCAAGACGCATTCAGCCCTGAAGCCGAAGAGGCCGCTGCTACCGCTGAGCGTGCCCCGCACGCTTACTCCGCCTGGCAGCACAAATTGCCTGCTGTCTCCTGCTCCCCGCAGTGTACCGCCTACCCGCTGCAGCCTCACCTCACTCAAGAGGCTGCAAGGCGCTGATGGCACCCAGAGCACATTCCGCAGCTCCAGCATCGGCTCTCCCTCAGCGAGCTGCTTGCTCTGACCCGGCTGCGACGCACGCAGCCTCACTGTGCCCTCTTCCACTGCTTGCGCTTGACCTTCCAGCGCCCTGATCTCCTTGCCCCTGTTTCCCAGCTCCCAGAACGCCTCCTTGTGTGGCGTGATGTGGTGCGTGGCCCCGCTGTCCAGCACCCAGTCCATGCACATGCTTTTCCTCCTCATTGCAGCGCACACTGCTGCACCCCTGCCGCTGTCCTGCTGGCCCCCCGCGGCTGCATCCTCCTGCTCCGCACTACGATCCTCCTGCTCCGCATCATCACTCACTTGTGGCAGCCGCTGAGAGGCCACTGGCAGTCAGGCGACAGAGAGCACGCTCACTCCTGCTGCTGCATTGTCAACACCGCCCGTGTCTGCACCTTGCATGCTGGGGCAGTGATCCTGGTAGTGTCCCCACCGCTTACACCCATAGCACTGCTTGTTGGCCAGAGTCCGGCCATCCGTGCCTGGCACCACCCCACCGCCCTGCTGCTGTCCTCTGCGGCCACCCCGGCCACCACTGCGCGACCCCCGGCCACGCATTCCCTGCTGCTGTGGCTGCTGCTGCTGGCGCTGCTGCTGCTGTGGGCGTGCTGCAACATTGACACTGCCTGCGCGCTTCTCCTCGTCTCGCTGGTCTGCCTCTGCTTGCAGCAGCTTGACCTTCAGAGTCGCCATGTCATGCACCTGCGCCTTGAGCAGCTTGCGGTCAGTGGAGTATGTTGGCGGGAGGCCCCTGAGGATGTGGTGCTGCTTGTCTTCACTGCTGACAGGTGCTCCAGCCAAATGCAGCTGGGTATACAGGTGGAATGCCCGAGACAGATAAACTGCCATTCTCTCATCTGGCAGCATGCACAAATCATGCAGCTCTTCCTTGAGTTCATAGCGCCTGGTTGCACCTTGCTGCATGCATGTATTCTCCAGAGCCCTCCAACACTCTTTGGCTGTGGGGTGCATCATAGCATCATTGTGGATAGGCGCAACGTGCAGCTGGATGTGAGCCTTGGCAAGCATGTTTTCTTCAGAGTTTGGTTGCTGCCTTTCACGCAGATTAAGCCAACTCACTGCAGCCTCATCAACTCCACCTGATTGTATCCTTGGTGTTGGCAGGATAGCCACTATGCACTTGTTGATGGTGAGGTGGGCTTCCATTTTGGGTTTCCACTCAGCCCAGTTGTCCAGCCCCAACATGGGCACGCTGCTGCGCATTCCCCCGCCAGCAACGGGTCCGCTGATCTCCATCGCACTGCTGTGCGCGCGAGCGCACCTAACCGCCTGGCAGGTGCTTGGCGCACAAGGCGCAGTACAGAGCCCGAACTCGGAACACTGGCGAAGCCCTTACCAGACGGCGCAGTGGAAGCGTGGGCTTGGGCCCATAACCCTGTTAACTGTTTACACGGGATTAAAGCGGACAACGAATATCAACAAGCGAGAACTGATCAAGGTTTAGGACACACCCAGATGTGCAAGCTATAAGCAAGATAAATAATCACAATAATATATACAGTTCACTGTTCAACACTGGGTTCGGTATCACTTGGTTCAGTACACACGAACACGCTTGCATGGTTCTGCTTGCATGCTTGCTCACACGTTCAACAGTTTTTGGCCAGTTATGCACTTGGCAAGTATAATTGCTCCCTAAAAAATGGACGGTGAATCAAGGTTACACGCTACTGTGCTATTGTTGGCTATTGTCAGTGCCATAAGTGGCCTGGAATGCTACTGACACGTGCATGTGTACACAGCTGCCTGGTTGCTGGACAAATTATTGTTTTGCGGCTGCAAGAATGGTGAAAAGGCGTTGGGAAGAGCATCCTCCAGCCAGCGTGTGTTTGGCGAATTGGCCAATTTCTAGTGTGTTGCAGTTCCCATTGTTTTCTTCTTCTAGAGAAAATGCAGCCTGCTCAGGACCCTTGTGAATCAACCCAGCAGATCCAAGCTCAGTCACCACAGTCCCCACATTCCCGGTCAATTGCCAAAAAAGGCCTGCTCAAAACTGTTGAATGTGCTAGCGCACCCGTTACTGCACCGTTTGAGCTAATATTTGTTTTGTTCGAAAGCTGAGGTCGAGAACTTTAAGATGGAAATGTGAGGTCGCGAACTTGAGATGGACTGCTGAAACCTGATTAGGAAGTGATCAAAACCAGAAGAGGTGATAGTTTATACCCCCAGGAGTACGGCCATGCCCTTTTTCCTGGGATTTGATTAGTACAAACTGGTGCTTGGAGGGCATGAAGTTGGCAGGTATATACATATATATATATGCAGCGCGCCCACATGCACAGTGAGGGATGGCCCCCAAAACAGGGTGCGTTAGAAAGCTTATTACATGAGGATTACAGCAATATGCTTTCCTGCCGGAACGGTGCGGCCTGTGGCGCGCAGCGCAGGCAAACAGCATGAGAACTGGATTGCAGGCAGCCGCCCGCAGTGCTCCGAAACCTGAGATGGAAGCGATAAAAACCATAACAGGAGGTAGTTTGAGACCCCAGGAGCACGGCCATGCCCTTTTTTACGGGATTTGATGAGTCCCAACTGGTGCTTGGGTGGCGTGAAGCTGGCAGGCATGCCGCACGCACCCTCAAGCACAGTGAGATATGGCTCGCAAAACAGGGTGCGTTAGAAAGCTAATTACATGAGGATTACAGCAATATGCTTTCCTGCCGGAACGGTGCAGCATGTGGTGCGCAACGTGGGCAAACAGCACGCGAACTGGGGTGCAGGCAGCCGCCCGCAGTGCTCCGAAACCTGAGATGGAAGCGATAAAAACCAGACCAGGAGGTAGTTTGACACCCCAGGAGCACGGCCATGCCCTTTTTTACGGGATTTGATGAGTCCCAACTGGTGCTTGGGTGGCGTGAAGCTTGCGATCCACTTTGAAGACAGCTGCCCCAATTTTGAGCGCCACACCTTGAAAACCAGCTCTCTGGGCAGCAGAAGTTTTCAGGATTCTGTAGGTGTGCTTATATTTTGAAACGGAGCAGTGTGTGGCGCGCTAGAGGGGACACTGTGTCAAGCAAGGTATGCCTGCCTGCCTCAGCCACACCATCCCAGGCCTTCTGAAAAGCGGTGGCAGGCTTGCTGAAATACATTCAAGTAAATCTGCATCAGTAAAAGGGGGAGAGGAGGGCGGGGCGGGCTCTACTGCACGCTTCCACAGCTGTCTGTCACTGGAACAGCCCTAGTGGCTCGCAGACTGGACCATCAGAAACATTAAATAGACCGGCGTAAAGCTGACATTCTCAGCTTTCCAGCGGTGTGGTCGGCACGCGGAGCCGTTCAGTGTGCGGGGAGCAATCTACATTCAACAGTTTTGCGAGGGGGGGCACCGGGAGTGTGGGGACTGTGCTCAGTCACCTTCGTTCGTGACCGTCATTCACTACAAAAGGATACATTCGCAGTTTCTGAATCTAATTATTCTGTTTAGATGGGGTCCGCGGGGTCCCGCTCGAACGTTAAAGATCAATTGGCCAGGAAGCTGCAGGCATTGACTTCGGGTGTATATATAATCGGCATATGTTATTGGAGGCCTGAGGTCACTCAAGATTTCGATGGATGGAGATGTTGGCACAAGTGCCCCCTGGAAGGGTTGCACGCCCCATCCACGCCAGCACTCCACCAGCGGAGATGGTGGTCCCAGGCGCTCCTCAGTTCACTTTTCTGACTGTGTGGGAGGCCTCGGGAGTGTGAGTTGTTAGCACAAATTTGTCATTTCGGACCTGCGCTCTGGAGGTCCTGCTGTGGCACACTGGGCCTAGTACTTCCTGTGCGCTTGCAGGGGGGTCAGCACTACCCTCTGTTGTCCTCTAGAGTCCTCCAGGCATGCAGCAGCCCCAACTTGTTGCAAATGCAAATGGACCCAAATTTGGGCAGGGGCAGACCCAAAAGGCAGAGCTCAACCCTGGCATCCAGGGCACAACTGTTGATGCAACAGGTAGGCACTGGCAGTGAACCAACTCCTCCGACCTGCATAAATTGAGGACTAACTGCCCTGGGCTCTATTCCCGAGGAGTATGGTTCAGTCATGACTGTTGCTGTCTTGGCGCGCGCACGCACACACACACACACACACACACACACACACACACACACACACACACACACACACACACACACATGCACATGCACGCACAAACACACAAAATTACGCAGTACACACAACACACACATGCGCGCACACACAGTACACACGCAGTACACACACATACGCGCACACACAGTACACACGCAGTACACACACATACGCGCACACACAGTTCACACGCAGTACACACATACACACACACGCACGCAGCAACTGTCTTGATACGCACATACACATACAAAGCACACATAAAGAGCAAAGCACACATAAAGAGCGGAACACACACAAAAAAAGAGCAAAATACACACATGAAGTGACATTCCATGCCAGAACAGAACAGACTGCTGTTGCTGTCTTGACATTACAGGTTCGCCTGCCACCTCGGAGCTACATCCAAGCTTCAAGCAGCCACAGGCAAAGCCGGAAGAGTGAGGGAGACAAGGCGAGTTGACAAGAGCCAACTTCATCAGTGGTCTGCCCAGCCATGCTATGCCAGAAATTGAAGAGTTATTGCGTTTTTGACGGACACCTGAGTGTGCATTGAGTACACAAGGTTGTTGGACGTGTTGAACTTGGCGTCTCTGCAGGCAACATGTAGGTGATGCCTTTAGGGTGGGCCAGTGGCATTTCAGTTTTTCAGGCATCTTTGTCCATTCCTGGCCATTTGTATAGGATGATTGCCTGCCCAGAACGCTTGGTTTGACCCAAACTCCCCCCCTCTTTTTGGCTGGGACCAGGTAAGGTATGGGTCACACCTGACCAACCAAGAGAAAAAGGGAGGGGCAGATGGGGTCCCAAAACACTTGGAGCATGAGCGCATCTCCTGGGCAAAGTTGTTGCCAAATTGTGAACCAGGTAACGTTGTTCTTGGCCACAATCTGAGTGTGAGGTCTTGTTCAGCATGGCCCCAGGTATGCTCTGCCAAGTTTGGGGGTCCTGGAGTGGATGTGCGCATGCCTGGGGCTCAGTCAACGCTAGGAGATACTTTGACCAAGGATGCGGGCCCTGTGCTCCCATGAGCTTGCTTTTTTGCTTTTAGGCTTGTGGTCTGTCTGCTGTATCCCAGGATACTCCTTGCAGCCAAATCCAAATGGAATGAAAACTTTGAGTGGCCACATAAGCGGGCTCATCAGCCCATGTGTACAGTGCAAAGCCTTGGTTTCTCGCCGATCCCCTGCCGAAGTCGGGCCCTTTTTTGGACCCACGCCCCATATTGCCTCAAATTCCCTAAACTCTGCTCCTGATACAGTGCTAGACCTTTGCTGTTGGTCAGCTACGCCGGGGGGTTTGAGGACCTTGTTGTGGCAGGGATTTAGCCTGGTCACTGGACTCACGCCCTGGCAGCCCCCTTGGTCGCACTTGCGTCTGAATAGCCACAGCATGAGCGACGTCAATCATTGAACGTCAATGGGTGTTGCTTCCTCAGTCATTGTAACTCTATCGTTTGCACATGGGCCGGACTTTGATTTCTGATCATCCCAGCCACGAGCATCATTGCAGGTCTCATTGTTTCCATGACGCTGGAACCCATGGGCCCATCTGACGACGCTGCCAAGGCAGCCTCCTCAATTGATCGTGATGTTCCGCTCCTCAGTTCATTTGTCATTCTTCGTCCCTCATTGTCAATTGTCTTTCGTCGCTCCCCAGGCAGCCTCCTCAATGCAATTGCCACTTGTTGCTCACCGTTGGCAAGCTGATTGGCAAGCCCTTTGTTGTTTGTTGCTCCTCAGGCAGCCTCCTAAATTGATTTGTGCCACTCATTTGTTGTCCCTCAGGCTGCCTCAGTGAGTGCTCCTTCGGCCCCCGAGGGTCTTGTCCGACCTCGCACTCGATCCTCTCCAGGTGAACTCTGCGCGCCTGGAGACTCTGCGCAACCCTGCACACTCCTGCACAAGGCAAGTCCCTCTTTTCCGTAGTACACAGATGAGCATGCAGTTTGACTGGCAGCAGGACAAATGTTGTTCAGCAGACCCCTACCTCACCCAGAAATGTCACCTGTGGCTGGGCAGGATGTTGGCCGACTGGGATAAAACAGGAGGGTTAAAAGCTGTGCCTGGCAACAAGGGTAACTCAGCAGCAGCCAGGACAGTCCAATGATGTCAAGAAGTGGTGTCACAGAACCTAAGGTTACGTGAACAAAGCACCCAAAGGCCATGTCCCTTTTTTCGTACGCCTGGAGTGCACCAAATGCAACCTCGTGTACCAACCTCGGAATTGAGTAGCGCCCTGAGGTAGTAGAGGAGTATCTTGTTAGGCAAGCTATCCCTGACCCTGAATTCATACACCCTGAGGGAAACTCCAAACCAAGGGGATAAGGTGAGAAAAAAATTCAACAGGAACCAGGCATAATGGCACGCCTGGCATGATTGCCCGAAGCAAGATATGACCAGACAGTGCTTGCACATGCAGTAAATTCAATCAACATGCAGCTTGCAGGTCCAGAAACATGGGAATTCAAAGCATCCTTCTACTTCATGTTTACTGTTGTGTTTACTCTGTACAGGGATGAGCAAGGAGCAACTGCTTGCATGGAGTTTGCAGGCCCTCTGCGCATTTTGTAGTTACTCTAGAAAAAACGTACTGACACAATATCATCCTGTAAAAGTAAATGTTTTTAAGGGGTGCAGGATGACTGCAGACGCCGGAAAAAATATTTATTAAAAGCATGTGGGAATGTGCGAGATAATGAAAATGAAAGACCTCAATAATTTTTGAGGTACGATGGAACCTGAAGGGCTTTGGCAGCATTTTTCCAAGTGTGAAAGGGATGTGTTTGATGAGTCTCCACTGTAAGGCAGTACTGTGGTGTGCAGCTGAACTCCCATATGCTTTTTGGCAGTAGCTCCTCTAAGAGTGCAAGGGGTTGTTGGAGGTCTTCAGCAGGAGTGTGCAGCCTGTGCTCACTTCACATTTCTTGAGCCGTGGGGCAAACAGGGGCTGATTGGCCCTGCGGGAATGTGTGGGATGTGCAAAAATAAGTACTGGGGGGGGTGTGGGATTAAGGCAAGAACCATCAAATGAATACTTTGACCAGGCGTGTAGAATGATTTCGTGTAAGTACGGTTGTGTGCATGCCTTCTCGAGGCTCAGAACCTGGGTCTTCATTAGGATAGGATAGGGTTACATAGCTGTACCTGCCTACAAGGGCAGCTTAGCTGAAGCAAAAGGTGCCTGTAACCAAACCAAACACAAGTCTTCATTAGAAATGCCTCTCTACCTGATCTTCCATCTGTGGTCGTGCTTTTGCTTTCTTATTTTGCAGGTGGACCCAACTTCTCTCTCTGCCCCTTCAGGTACCCGTTTACAATCCCTTAAAGGATCCCTTTCTTCTCTGGCTGATGGGGACCATCCGTCATGCACTGTGCCGTATAAGGTAAGGAACGGACCTCACAAAGCATCTGCTTGCCTCTTGCATTGTGCCGCACATGTTACGGGACAAACCTCATAAAGCATCTGCTTGCCTCTTGCATTGTGCCGTACATGGTGAGGGGCAGACCTCATTATAAGGGTACAGTATGCTTCACCCTGTGGTTCTGCCTGATTACCTGCTGATGGCAGCTCTTTTTTAAGGCTCTTTTATAAGGAACTCTGCTTTCTTAGACCTCTAGGCTCGCATGACCCCGGACATGGCAGAATTGGCATGCTTACTGTGCACAACATTACTGCTTCTGTTTTCGGGACTCCATTTTTAAGCTTGCCAATTTTGCATCCAAAACGCCATTGCATGCGCTCTCCTTGAGCCATGTTGACGATGCGTTGATTCCTCCAGGTTCACATGACCCTGGGCATTGCAGTATTTTTTGGGTGGGCCAATTTCGTGTGTGGATTTTAAAGATAAATTACGTATGGATAATATTTGCATATATATGAAAGTGGGGTCAATGGATAGCTCTCAAAGAGCCTGCTCTCTGTACAACTTACTAGGCCCAAAAGTTGACACCCAGCAACCTGTGGGCGTCCAAAGGTGCACACGCACACATTTAGGGACATCTTGCAAACACGCACAGCTTCAAGAAAGGGGTTGCCAAAGGGTACACACATGTTTTGTAATACACTGAATAGTTACACAATATGCCAACTCAAAAGCTTCGATACCCCCCAAAACAGCAATTGTATGGTGGAGAAGTAATTATGTGCCATGTATTCGCCACCATATTTTTTGCGTATAAATGACAAAAAATATACATTCTGGGGTGAGGAAGTGTATATGCCGTTCATATTTTTTACATACATATATATGCTGTACATATAGTTATACGGAATTGGCCATCCTTACAGAAAAGGCATGCATACCGTGCACAACGTAAGGTATGCCTTTCACAAGCAGGAATCCATTGTTGCGACCCCGTTTGGGACTTTGCCAATTCAGCATTCAAAATCCATTGCAGGCGGTCTCCCTGAGCCATGTTGCGGACACGTTGACCCCTCTACCCCAATCAGACACACAGCCCCAGCCTATTCTCAAGCCCCACTCCACCGCGGTTGAGGGTACCGAGGAACACTGCTGTGAAGGACTCCCTGCGATGAGGTCTTCTGCAACCCTGCCACAAAAAACTGCACCAACCAACACCACCGCGCTCAATGTCACTGAGGAACATCCCCAAGAAGGTTTGCCTGCGGTAAGATCTTGCGCGACACTGCCACAAAAGCTTGCACCGATTGACACCACCGCGCTTAAGGGCACTGAGGAACATCCCCAAGAAGGTTTGCCTGCCGTAAGATCTTGCGTGATACTGCCACAAAAGCTTGCACCGATTGACACCACAGCGCTTGAGGGTTCTGCGCAGCACCTCCACAAAAAGGATTGCCTGCAGTGGGGTGCTGCGCAGTCAACCCATGCAGACAGCTGCACACGACTCTCTTCGCTGGTCAGCCGCCAAAAACAGGATGGCTGGATAGTGCAGGCACACGTGTGGGCACAGGTGAGTCACCCACCTGAACAAGGCCTCTCAAAAATCCCTCTCTTTGCTTGCGCAGGGTACTACCCAGCCACTGCCCTCCCCATTCAGGCACACAGATGCTTCCCATGTCCTTCACCTCGTGTCAGAGCCTTCAAAGAATCTCCTGTCAGAGCCCCCAAACGATCTCCTGTCAGAGCCTCTGAACGCGCTGGGCAAGAAGCAAGGAGCCCACCTGTCAAGGGTGCTATTTGCCGGCACTTGCAGCCAGGTGGGGACTTTCAAGGGTGGTATACAGCAGAGCTCAAATCGAATGCCCTAGCATGGAGGGTGGGTCTTAGGAAAGGAAAGGAGGAAAGTGAAGGAAGGGTACGGAAGGAAAAGGTTGCAAGGTCATGTAGCCGTACCTGCTCATAACGGCGGCATAGCCAAAGCAAAACTGCCATCTGTAATCAAAGCAGTACTCCCAGAGCCAATGCCTCAAATCATTGATCAGTAGACAAACTCAACCAACTCAAATAAATGGACAAACTAAACTCACTCGAGCCTCTCTCTTGATATAGCATTCTCAGGGCCAACACCCCCAAAATTTTAGTTAGCGGATGTTACCAGAAGCAGGCACAAAGCGGCACCTCAGAGTGGGCAAGACGCAGCGCTGCACCGCAGTGCAGATCAATGGACAAACCCAACTCATGCCGGCTTCTTTCTTGAGGCAGCACTTTTCCTCTGTGCCTGCTATCACCCTGCAAGCACACCCGGTAATGCTTTTGCATCTATGCACGACTCCATTCGTGCAGGCTGCACAAGATTTTGGTCCAGGCAACCTAGGAAGCCAGCAGCCCCAATCACAGCGTTCCTCAACTGCTGGCTTGCTCAAGAGCAAGCACAGCAGTAGCCAAGATGCAGAGAGGTCCCTCCAGAGTACACGCCCCTCCAGCGTAAGCATCGGTGCAGTGAGCTTACTGTTTGTCTGTGTTCTATTATGCGTGCGCACCCGTGTCTATGTGTGTGTTACGCAGACAAAAGAGGAGAAATGTATTTAGAAAATTTGTGGGGGCACAAGTTTGCAATCTGAATTCTGGTGACTTATACGGAGTAATGCTGATCTGTGCAAAGTGCCCTCAAAGCTAGGCTTCCCGCATCCCCTGAAGGGTCGCACTTGGTTAGTGTCCTTGCTGCTGCAGATAAGGTACAAAAATGGATCGCTTGCTGACCGCTTTTCCAAGCACCGGATCGTGCATGGGTTGTGACTTGCGCAAGAAAGCAGTGGCATGGGTAGTGTTCGGTGTGGCGATTTCACAACTGGGAACGGGGACGCGTACACGTGGGGCAGCAAAGATGCAATAATGTGCCCGGAAAACTGGTCAAGTGTACATCAAGGAGGAGGCTGAACAGCCAACAGATGAATGTTGGCCAAAGATGATTGGGATGAAGGCTGTGACAAAAAGCGGGGTGGGGGATCGGCATTGCAGGTCGTGCGCTAGTGCCCAGGCCCTCCTCCTCTCCTTGACCCAAATGTTCCTGCAAGACTGCTGCAGGGCTTCAAGCACGGACTGCCCATCAACTATCCCTTATTCATCATCATCATCTTCTTCAAGTGATCCCTCCCTTACTGCGTGTGTATTTGCACGATGCAAACAGGCTTCTCGCCAGAGCAGCATTGGATCCAAATGGGACACGCTCAGCCACAAGTCAAGCTATGCTTCTATCAGTGATGAAGGCTGCCACGGGCTTGCGGATTCATTCTCTAAGGTGCGTCCTTGCAAACATTCTTGTTACGTGGGGGAAGCAGAGGTTGCGCACAGTGTGATGGTGTGTGAGGCTGCCAACTTCAGCTTTTTTGGGCCCTCCTTCCTTTCCTCTGGCAAGAATTGTCTCTGTGCACTCGCCTGGAGTCGTGTGCATTCCAAAAACCACGATGGAAGTGTTTGACCATGCCTTCAAATAGCGGAGAGTAGAATGGGACAACTCTTTGCATGAGCTGCGAAGCAGCTGTTGCAAGCGAGCCAGCATGCCAGAGTCCCAATTGTTGCCCTTGGATAACTAACCAGCCCAGGAGTATGATGCATAGGTTATAGGGATTACAGAAGCAAAGACCTGCGGTCAAAATGACTGACTGCTAGCCTGTTCGTCCAGGAGTGTGCATGCCGAGTAGGATGCTGTTTGCAAGGGTTTCGTAGCCCGCCCCGTCTTCGTAGGCACGACTCCCGCCGTCCCCCGCATTCGTCCCCCCTTTCGGTTACCCTGTGCGAAAGAGGCGTCGCCTGCGCGTATGGCGTCTTCGTAGTGGGGATGGTTCTTGTGCCTGGACCTCCACGCCCGAGGGGGACATGCAATGTCAATTTGGCAGGGTATGGGAAGTGCAGCAGAGAGTGGTTGCAACTCGTCTGCCCCATGTGACTTTGTCCCCGCGGCAATCCTTTGCACCTACCTGCTTTTGAATGAGCATCCCAAGTATTTGCGTCTGAACAGGAAGTTTGTGCCCACCTCAACCAACTGCAAAGTTGCCAGTACCAATCATGGGCTGTGAATAAGCCAGTCTGCATGTATACAGGCTGTCTGAAATAGAAAGGGTGTGCCCACCTCATCCACCTGCAGAGTTCCTGTCATCATTCATGGGCTGTGAATGAGCCAGTATGCATGTATACAAGCTGTCTGAAATGGAAAGGGTGTGCCCACCTCATCCACCTGCAGGGCTTCTGTCATCAGTCATGGGCTGTGAATGAGCCAGTCTGCATGTATACAAGCTGCCCGGAATAGAAAGGGTGTGCCCACCTCATCCACCTGCAGGGTTGCCATTACCGGTCATGGGCTGTGAATGAGCCAGTGCATGTATCAATATGTGCATACACAAGTTGTCTTAAACAGAGAAATTATGCCCACCTCATCCAATTGCAGGATTGCCATTTCCAGGCATGGGCCAGCCAAAGCACGCATCAAGAATGGCTGACCAAGTAGCACAAACGTAAGGTGGCAGCTTCCTGGTGCTAAAGAAGTGATGAGACCCCATTCAATCGAGGGTTTTTGAGGTGTGATGGAGGCTTTGTTTGGCATATGTCACAAAGACAGGTTGCACCGGTGGTGTCTGCTGCACGTATTCCTTGCTACTTGTTTTTGAAAACCAGTGGGGTATGCTGCTCCTCGCAATCCTTGCTGCTTGTTTGTGAAAAGTAGGGCTTACAGGCTGGTCACGAGAAAGGTGTCATCTCCTGGCTTGCAACAGCAGGAGGCTGCGAGCCTCTGCGCTCAAGCACCAGCATTGTTGATGGGGATGATGTCATCATGGAAATTATTTGCAGCAAGGCGGCGTTTGAAGGAATGCAATGGTGCTCACAAGAGACCTATCTCAATACTTGCGATGGTGCGCGCTAGAGGTCGATCTTGCCTGTCCCTGCTGACCCAGGCGTCATTTGTTTACAGGTGTCTTAATCAAGTGCATGTTACCAACCATGCTGCAATGAGGCTCATTGGACCTTCTTTAAGGCTTCTCTGGGGCCTTTGGTGATATCTCCTTCGGCAAACCCAACGCCCAGCCTAAGGCTTACCCTTCATGCTTGGCCGCCTAAAGGCTCAAATGAATGCACGCAGGGAATTGTGTCGTATGTTGATATGATGTTTCATATTAAGAGTCTAAAAGACATAACTACCTGAGCTGAGATTTTGAATGAAAGTGGAGTGTTGTCAAGAAAATTGAGGATTGCTAACGTTTTGCCATGAGGGACAGTAGCGCACTGGAGAGATGTTGATGGCACTGCGTATTTTTATGGATGGCACTGTGTAGTTGGCACTGCGCATTTTTATGGATGGCACTGCGTAATTGGCACTGCGCATTTTTATGGATGGCACTGCGTAATTGGCACTGCGCATTTTTATAGATGGCACAGCGTATTTGGCACTGCGCATTTTTATGGATGGCACCGCGCATTTTAGAGTGTGGTGGATTAATTTTTGAGGGTTTATGCCAGGAAGTGAAACATTGCTTGGTTTGTTTTTGGAAGGGTTGTTTCCCAGTAAGTTCCAGTGAGAGCAGTGGAATTTTCACACTTAATCAAAAGATGCTTGTTGATTGGTGAGGTCGATGAGAGAAATTAACTTCTTCACTTTATCAGGAGATGCTTGTTGATTGGCGAGTGAGCTTGGTGCTGTAGATTTGATGCACATTACAACTTTTTTGCTTCTTTGGTTGGATGCCAACAGGTTTGTGAATTCGCATGTAGTCGAAATTGATGCTGCAGATTTGCAAGCAGCGAGTGATGGTCTGCTACTTGCAACCTGTGCAAACCTTACCTCTCCCACGTTTCAATGCCTCTGTCTATCGCTGTCTAGCAGTGTTGTTGGGAGCAGCTCATCAAGGCTCCAAGGCATGCCTCCATTGGAATGGGATATCGAGTGCTTTTGGGACAACAATGCAATGCACAAGTCTTTGGCCTCCCCACAAATAAGGGGAACATTTTGATCTATTGTACAAGGCACGCATATCCGATGGCCTGGCCTCGGGTACCCATCACGTGTATGCTCAGCTACCAGCACTGGCATCTAGAGGTCCCTGTCCATGTGCTGCCTTGATAGATGTCCACCCTACATCTGCATGCACCTTCAAATTTTTCACTGTCTTCCTATTTCCCCCCCCCCCCTCTTTCTCTCTCTCTCTCTCTCTCTCTCTCTCTCTCTCTCTCTCTCTCTCTCTCTATCTATCTATCTATCTATCTTCCTTTCTTTTTCTCAAACTGCCTGACTAATCATTTCTTTCTTGCTCTCTGGATGAATTGGTGGAGGGGCCCCGTGCTTCAGCTCAGCTGTTCTCGTAGGCAGGTACAGGTTTCAAACTTTCTTTCCCTTCCTGTTGTTGAAAGATGCTTTTGTCAATAAATGGTATTGTCTGATATTGATAGGTGGTGTTTTTTTATTTTGAGCAGGTCTTCGATTGTGAAAAAGTGTTGTGTGTTGGTGTAGGTAACATTGGCAGAGATGTTGGCAATTCTTGTGGAGGTCAGTATATCGGGTTGTGTCTGCTCTGCCCTTTGGTCATGACGCGTGTGCCCCTTCCGGTTGCTCGGCACCTGCATCTGAATTGGTCGTCACGTGTTTTGCAGCAGGTCAATCGTTCAGGTTCAGGGCTCAGACTCTGGATGTGAAAACAGCAGCCTGGGATGATGGGCCTTCCTAATTGTGCAATTGCAGCTCATGCAGAAACTCAAGATGTAGCCCTTATTCTTTTGACGTGTAGGTATGAAGGGATGTGTGCCATATGAAGGAAATGCTCAAAAGCTCATGGCACTTTTTTGTGAATGCCTCCTTCACAACAAGATTGTATCCAATTTATGTTTAATTTCTACTTGCTACACAAAAACAGGCTTATTTCCCTTCGTTTCTTACTGACTAGTAGCTCATAGGGAATACTTATTTCAGTCTGGCTGAAGGCCCCCCCTTGTATTGGAGGCCATAGCAAGCAGGCAGCCATTTTGAAGTGAAATCTCTTAAGCTTCACCCAAGCCAGTTTTCGTTATCAAAAGACACTACCACCAGCTCCACAATGTTTTCGTGAGACTTGGAGATGCTAAAACTTCTGGGAAAATACCTACGCCCCCATTTTAAATTTCACCTCTGCTTTTAACACTACTGACCATGATAGTATGCTATGGATGGTTTAGATTTAGATTTACACAGGGGGACCTTCAGCCAGACTGTTCGGCTGATCGGCCTGTGACTGGTCCTCGCCAGCCAACATAATGTCCATAAGCTCAGAAACAAACGAAAAAAGCTTGTTGTGTTGCAAGAGGAAATCAGAAACATCCTGGACACTGGCTTGTTGTAAAAATGGTTCCTCCATTGAAAAATCACCAGAGAAACAGTTGAACAGGTAAGCGTACTTTCTTCTCAAAGCACAAACATCTGCGTCTCTACACACCAAAAGGGCATGAGCATCATCTTGAATTTCATCAGATTTACATCATTAGATTTACACGGGGGACCTACAAGGTTTGCAAGGTTTAATGTCCATAAGCTCAGAAACGATCGAAAAAAGGTTATAGGTTACAGGAAAAAGAAGGCCTCCAGTCAAAAAGGTTGACTGCTAGCTTGTTCATAAAAAAGCAATAATTCATGTAGAAAAGGAAAAAGATTGTTATTACTTTGATTTAAGAAAGGGAAGGGCCCCTTCCGGGAAGGGTTACATAGCTGCACCTGCCTGCGGGGGTAGCTTAGCTGAAGTAAAACGTGCCTGCAACCAAACCAATCCAAACTAAAAAGCAAAATGAGCTAGAAGCTCAGTCACAGCATTTCAGGCAAGCAGACACGAACTTGGCTGATCCTAGGACATCATCCTGATTCATGAAGTCTCTAAGGCGTGATGCACTGCTTGGGGGTGCAGAGCTAAACCGATGCTGGAACTGAGTGCGCAGTTCTGTTAAATCCTGAGATGGGCAATTCAGGATAGCATGCTCTTCGTCTTGTGCAGTGTGGCATTCGCATTTGTTGCAAATTCTAAGCTCGTATGGGTACCTATTTCCATGATGCCGTTGGGTTTCTACTCGAAGGTCGTGACCGGAAAGGCGTAAGCATGAAATACTGCGAAATAATTTATGAGGAACATCTTGTCGTAGGTAGAGAGGTAGCAATGGCTTTTTGTTTCTCTTCTTTTCATCCCACCAGCCTGGTATGGAACCCAATGGAATGCCAAAGTGTGTGTGTGGTACGTCCTCATGATTCTACTGGAAGCATGGGCATCTTGTGGAGTCAGACTGTTTGATTTAAGAAAGAATAGATATGATAACATGTTGAATGCCAGGTACGTAGAGAGCCACGCTATTGGAAGGATGAGATAATAAGAGGAGAGGACCGGAGACTTTTCCGGTTGTTGAACAAGGAAGCATATTTAAGCCGAAGAAACAAACATGGGGATGAGTGCATTTGAAAAGAACGTGTTGTTTATCCTGCGCGTCATCTCGGGCATCGCATAGATCACATGCAGGGGAAACAGTGCCATCCTATGTGGCCTTGACTTTCAAGGTATGGACACAAAGGCAACATCGAGCCACACTGCAGGCAATGTGTTTGGGTAAATTCAAGTAGAAATATTTGGGCAGAATATAAGGAGAATATGTAACATGTGCAGGCTTGGTTGGGAGAGCACACCAGTGATGATGAGTTCCAAGTTACAAGTTACATTGAATGGGGTTTGACCTTCAGCCAGGTAGTTTGGCTGCTCGGCCTGCTCAACTGTTCTAACTGCACAAATAATATCCATGAGATCGGAAATATAACAATAAGTTCCATTAGTTTGCTTCTGCAAGAAATGAAAAACATCCTCAGAGCTAACTTGAAAATAGTAGAAAGTGCCTGAATCGTCCAGAAAAATTATATGAGAAGAGGGGAAGTCATAAAATAACTGTGCATAAGTTCTTCGAAGAGAACACACAGAAGCGTAAGAACAAAGGAACACGGCATGCTTTTCATCTTGGAGTCCTCCTTGGTCACACCTATCACAAGCAGATGTGTGCTCCAGCCAAAGTGATGTCTCAACTCTTAAAGTGTGAGCATGTAAGCGAAATATGCTATGTATCTCAGCGCGCGCTTGCCCAAATCAAGATGCAAATACCTGGGGACAGAAAAGGGCGCACCATGAAGAGACAAGGGTCTCAAAGGAAGTGCCATCCAGTGATGATACTTGGCTTATTTGTTTGTGTGTTCAACATGTTCTGCCAAGGCATCAGCATTCCACACACCTCGCAGCCTTTTTCTCAGATCAACAACAAACTCCCTCATAACTATAGGCTGCCCTGACCGAACACAGTGAGTAAACACCGTGACGTTGCACCTGCCCAAGCCTGTGCAAGCAGCCAAAATTTCTGAGGTCCAGCATTTACGGGAAAGACTGCTCATTTCAACATCTGCTTGCAGTACCTTACTGAGAGTAGTGCTGTTGCTGCGCAGTAAAGCATTGTAAATCCCAACTGCTGTGCAAAACCAATAAAACTGTAAAGGTTCATGCCCACACTCACGCAGTACAGACCAATTAGGAGTGGTGTGCTTGACCCCAAGGATACGTTTCAGTAGGCACGGGTGCACAATTTGCAAAGGACAGTCCATTTCAGATCCTTTCATAAATCTAGTGCCCCAAATCTGACATGCATACATGCTAGCAGGAAGAGCATATGCTTTAGTCAGCCAGAGCATGGTATGTGGCCTGTCTGTTAGGCGGTGCTCATATGCAAATTGCCTAATCCGTCTACAACCAGCTGGGAAAGGGGCACACATGTCCTCAGCAGTGGCTTGCGGGTTGCGTTGTTTTGTGAACAGCATGCCTCAATGTTTAAAAGAATCTGCACACGCCAAACGAGCTCCAGCTAACGTGAAAACTGGCACATTATCGCCACTTGAACTAAAGTGCACAATCTCAGACTTGGCAGTTATTATCACCAAACCTTTCCGCTGAGCATACGTATGTAGCCTATCTAACATCAGTTGGAGCTGATCAGGAAGGTTACTAGTGAGGCACAGATCGTCTGCATACAGCATGTGAGTGACTCAAACGTCCCTAGTGCCTGTAAAAGCCCCTTGCATATTTTCTGCCAAGCAGTCCACGTCATTGATGTACAAGGAGGACAACAAGGGGGAAAGCGGGCAGCCTTGCTTGACTCCAAAATGGGGGCGCACACGAGCTTGCTTGCAGCCATCCACCAAGATATACTCATCATTAGTAGACATGCTTTTAATGACAGCCAACAAGTATGTAGGCATACGAATGCGCTGCGGGTGAGTCCAAAGAGCTTCCCTAGGAATTGTATCGTATGCCTACTTGAAATCAATGAAAGCTGCATGCAGCCTTGGGGATGCATTTGGGCGCTTGACCTGAGCAGCATGCTGCAAGTGCCACAAAATGAATATGGGCTGCAAAGTGTTAAGGCCAGGGTAGAAACCAAATTGAGTGTCTGGATTCTTGTTTTTTTCCTTACACCACCCAGTGACCACCTCCCTAAGAACGTTAGCATACAGCCTGTACAGTGTGCCACTTACTGCGAGCATGCAATAATTCCCTGGGTCCAGCACAGAACCCTTCTTGTAAAGGGGAGTTATCTTAGCCACTTTTCAACAAGCAGGAATCTCAGCCCTCCCCATCATGGCAGCAAACAGACGTGCAATGTAAGGAGCCAAAACATTCATCCTATCCGTGCCTCTACTATTAACTGCTGGGACCCTTTTTTCAGCGTACTTAATGAAGGGGGCAGCAACAGCATCAAAACCAGGGGATGTCCTAGCATTCAGCTTACGCATGTGCTCGCAAACAATAGGGTACAGGGCAGCTGCATCAGGCAGTTCCATCACATCAGGTTCAGGCATCCACCGAGACTTAGCGCCTTGATGGAATAGCTGCTCAGGAGGCGGGTTGTTGCCCCCCAGGGACACTGCCATATCCCGAGCAGGAGCTCCAGAGTTGCCAGTCCAGCGTGCAGCAACCCGCTGTGCCACCCCGCGCATAGCTCCAATAACGGACTCCACCCCTCTGCCAATGCTGTCCCACATTCCAGGCCTTCTGCTCAAGGTGCTTTCAGGGCAGCTACCCATGAGGCTTGCTTGTTGCTTTGGAGTCCAAAGCATAAGCTCTGCATGATAAAATCTGCCCCCACCAGCAAGCTTCGCATCTGAGATTCTGGGGCTCCTAGCCCGCAAGACCAAATTGGAGGACAAATATCAAAGCAAAAAGATTAAAGATTTCTTCTCACGGTCCCTCCCACCTCATATTCACTCTGCCTTCCAAAAATGGGCACATGTCACCCAAGAGAAAATGGCTTCTCCCCTGGACTATAAAACTCACTACCATCACTACTGGAGTTCTGATCCCCGCGACATTCTGTTTGGTGCCCTCTACAATTCTCTCTCCTCGAGATTTTCCGGGACGTCTATCTGCCACCCCATCTATGATGAGAAGTCCATGAAACTAACACTACGACATGCTTTCTACTCTGCCATCCTTAACACGGAGGCTACAGCCACCTTCATGCTTCTGCCAGCAAGTTGCAGGCATATGATAACCAACCCCTACTCACAACTCCTCAACGCCTACCCACACATTTGCTACAAGCTCGGGACCATTCCAAAATGCGAACTTACCTATGACAAACCCCAATCCTGGGTCAGCCAGGAAACTGCCCTACCCAAGCATAGAAAGAAAAGAAAAGAAAAGGAAAAACTACGTAGGCAGTGAAACACTCCCTACATCAATTAAGGAAAGGGGGCCACATTGGTGCACAGGCCGTATGACCCACCCACCACGAAGTTCAGACTGAGAGAAGCACGGCAGGCAGAGAAAGAAGACAGGTCCAGCAGCGAGAAAAGAAAGCAGGATGATAGCTGAAAGACTGGAGTCCCAGACCTTCAACAGCATACCTGGGATTTACAAGTTATTGCAGTCTGGAATACGGCTGCAAGAGTCCACTTGAACAACCAGAACCATACCTGGCTTCGGAATCTAGCCAAAGCCATCAATATGGAAAAATGTATTAGAAATGTTAGTAACTACCCCATTCAGAATACAAGACATACTTATTTAAGTGATGCCCGGGATAAGGAAATGTGAAAAACTCCCCCTAGACATGAAACAGGTTTCCAAGGGCCCCAAAAGACCCGCCTCAGACATTACTGTTAATGCTCCTTGTCAGTCCCATCCCAACCTCCAGCTTAGAGTTGCAGATTGAAGATCTTGGGCCTACACAGACGGCAGTTGCCAGGTCCAGAACGGCAAGACAGTTATAGGGGCAGGTGTGTACCATCCTATAAGCGATTCACAAAGACTAGTTGAACCTAATGGCGCTGGTATTACCAATACCATAGGAAGAGCTGAGCTCGCTGCAATTGCTGCTGCGCTCACTCATGATTACACACATATTGCCACAGGTAGCCTTAGCTCACTTCATCAACTCAGAAAGCAAATCCTGTATCCAGAAAAGCATAGGCATCACGTGCAAGAAGATGTGTTGAAGAAGATATCAAACCTTGCCCGAGCCTCTCAGGATCACATCTTTTCTACAAGGTCAAGTCTCATGCTGGAATAGCTGGGAATGAATGCGCAGATCAGATTGCTAAATACCAGGCCTCCCTCAAAGATGGCAATCTAACTGATACTGGTCTCCCTAGCGCTGGCCCAGGAGGAAATCCCTTCCACAATACAATCTGGCTGGCTAGTGAAGAGGCAAATCCTAGGCCTCCTCAATCCTACCCTTATTCTCCTCGTCTGAGCTACCTCCCAGACCTTCAAAATGCTTTGAAATCCCACATGCATGCTAAACACAAGCTGGGCTGTGCTGACAGGAAGACAGGCTACTACACTTACTACCAGAGCTTGCTACCTCAAGTAAGAAAGAAAATTATCAATGCCTTTTGGAACATGCCCGGTCTCTCAACTCGAATGAAACGCACTGTCTTCCAATACCGCACAGGCACCCTCTACAATAAGAAACATGCGGTCCGATATAAAAGATCCACTAGCCTGACATGTCCCCTACCTGATTGCCATCACATGGATAGCGCTCTCCACATCCTATCTGGCTGCCAATGCCCCGTCATGCGTAACATGGTAACTGAGCGTCACAACATTGCTTGCAGGATGATCTTGAAATTGATCAGTGAAGGCTCTTATGGGGCCAATCTTGTGCAGCTGGATGCAGGCAACAAAAGCCGTTTGGCCCAGCACGACCTGCAAGTCCCTGAGCAAGTCTCTGATCGTGCTGTACCTTCCAACCTCTTCAAACCCACGGTTTCTATTCAAACCAGACGCAACTCCAGCCGCCCTGATGCAATCTTGGTCACTCCTCACTCGACTAACCCAAACAGACCACCCACTCCACCCTCAAACCGGATACTGTGCAGTATGGGGAGTAGCACAACTCCAGCCCGCCATATCCATCTGATAGAAATCAAAAACTGTGAAGATACGAGGCCTGGTGCCCAGCTAGAAGCCTCACAGCAACAACACAGTGAACTGTGCAAACAACTCCAAGGTACAGAGATTACTATCCACCCAATCCTCCTGGGTGTGGGTGGGACTATCTATACTGCCCATACCCTTGATCAATTCAAAAAATTAGGGATTGACTCACAGAGATCTGAAACACTTGCAAGAAAACTCCATGCCCATTCTGTACAATTTGCGTACAAACTTACCTCTACCAGACGTGCCAGTGAAAATAAAAGCACTCATCATAACACTGGTGCCCTGGAGCAGCGTGCTGCCAGAAACCCACCTGACCCACACTAACTCCCCTCTCATCTTCTGGTAAGGGAGACTCACGGCTCTTTGAGCCAATGTGTCTCTCTTTCCTTAATTGATGTAGGGAGAGTTTTCTCTGCCTACGTAGTTTTTTCTTTTTTCTTTTTCTTTTCTTTGACTTCTGAGCACACTTAAATAAGGAAGGTGACACCAAGACATGATCAGGCCTCCTCTGTCTGGAAGACCGATTGTCTGAACGATACCCAACAAATGGGAGCCCAACAAATGGGGCGGGGAGAGCACACCAGTGATGATAAGTAAATTTTTTTGCTGTTTGTGTCTCATGGGTCGTAACCAGTGCAAACTTTAGGAATCATCACATTTACGTATGTTTGTTGCTACACTGATGGGCAAAGACAAGAGATAGATGCAGCTGACACAGGGGCTTGTCCCGCCTGTGCAGGCCTAAACAACGTACAGAGAATTGACAGAAAATGCCTGTCTAGAGAAGAGCTCATAAGGGTCACTTGGATGCCCTCTTGGGAGCCGGAAGAAACTTAATAGGAAAGAGCATCACCACTGGGTTGCGCTTCCTTTGAAACCTTGTCTGTTCATGACGCACCCTTTTCTGTCCCTAGGTATTTGCATCTTGATTTAGGCAAGCACAAACTGAGGAACACACTGTGACAGCGCGCTTTCGTTTACGTGCTCACACCCTGAGAGTTGAGGCGTCACTTAGGCAGGAGCATACACCTGAATGTGATAGATGGGACCAAAGAGGGCTCCAAGATGAAAAGCATGCCATGTTCCTTTGTTCTTGCAACCCTGCGTGTTCTCTCAAAAGGACCTGTGCCAATCTGTTTTCTGACTTCTACTCACCCTACCACCCTCTACTCACAGGACTTTTCTAGAAGAGCTATACACTTTTTATTATGCTCAAGCTAGTTCTGAGGATATATTTCATTTCTTGCAGAAGCAAACTAATGAGGCTCATCGTTTTTATTCCAAACACATGGATATTTTGTGTGTGTCTGGAACAGTTGAGCAGACCGAGCAGCCAAACCACCTGGCTGTAGGTCAGATCCAATTGTAACCCTTTTTCACTTGATTGCAAAACACTGCGCTGTAGTATTGCTCATAGGGAGCTTGTCATGGACATATTTTATATGGATATTTATGGACCTTATTTAGCAGCATACTTTTGGTGAGGCCCTAGCTAGCTTGCGAGTTAGGGAACCTTTCCATTATGCATGCAGCCGCAGCTGGCTTGCGTAGTCTTTTCTTTTCACAGAAACTTTCAGCAGCATAATAATCCACACATCAGTGTTAATTCTTGCTTGGTTCCAGTTCCAAGTTTCAAGATGTATCTGTAATTGTGTGGAGGAGACGGCAGCTCTTTTGAGCCTCCTTTTCCTTACCTGCTGTAGTCCCCTCTACCACCAAGCAAGAGCAGAAGATGCTAGTGGGGTTCTGGAGGGTTACCGGGAGAGCTTCCTCTGCCTTTGAAGTCTTCAAGCGTTACAAGGGTTACAAGGGAAAAAGGCCTCAGTCAAAACGTTTGACTGCTAGCCTGTTCATAAATACACATGAGGTCATGAAGAGAAAAAGGAAGTTTGTTGTTACCCTGGTTTAGAAAAAAATTGATATCCTGGGAATTCACATGGTGAATGGTGCCTAGACAGGACATCCTGTGGGAGACGTGGAGGTGTAGGAAAGAGAAGTTGTGCTCAAAAAGCGAGGCATACTTTTGACGGAGAAAGCAGACCTGGGAATTGGAGCATCTGAATAACACATGTTTTTCATCTTGTATGTCATCATAATCACAGATGTCATAAACTGGAGAAGTACTATTGGACCAAGTAGCCCGTTCAACTTGGAGAGCGTGTACCCGCAGCCTGAATCTGGCAGTGTTGCGAAGGACATGATGGGGAAGATCCAAGTACATGTATTTAGGCATTGTATAAGGTGGGTGAATGGCATGTGCATTTCTGACGGAGAGCGCACCATTGATGGTAAGTCAGCCGCTTACTGTTGCTTCAAGCTAGTTACTCTTGGATCAGGGGCTGTGAATTGGTTCCAATAGCCCAGGTGTCTAGATCTCAGGTCCACCACAACTTGACTGAGGTTCAGAGTCACAAGCCATAATTTGACGTTTCATCAGATCCGAGTGAGCCAAACCATCCAGCGCAGATAAGAGGTGAGACGTCCAACAAGAATCAGTCATGGAGCTAAGGCTGATGTCAGCATGGAGAACCTTTTTGAGGAGGAGACTGTTGCACTTAGTAAGCGAGTTGTAGAAGCGCATAGTGGCACGGAACCAATTGAACTGAAAAGGTTCAATGCCACATTCTCGTAAAATGCTCCAAGATGGTGTTGTGGATTTCACTCCAAGAAGATTTTGCAAAACGTTCAGGATCCACTTTTGCAACAGGCTGTCCTTTCCTGCACTCTGCCGCAAGTAAGGAGAGGCCCATATCTGGCTAGCGTACATTCCTGCTGGGATAGCATACGTTTTCAAGAGCCAGATGAGCGCATGCAGCCAATTTCTAAGGTTGTGGTCGTGAGCAAAGGTTTAGACACGATAAGTCCCCGCCATGCAAAGTTTCAGAGCAGCCTCAGCAGCAGTGGAAAGGTTGAGACATTTGTGACAGACCATACCCAGACGTTTTAAAGAAGCAGTGTAGGGCAGGTTTTCACCATCATACAACAGTTGGGGAAGAGTGTTAGCTCTGGAATTGAAGCAGACGACCTCAGACTTTTTTGTGTTTAAGGTCAGGCATTTTCTGGTTGCATAACTCTGCAACTTGTTTAACATGGCATGCATATGGGTGTGGTTGTTTGCAGTCAAAGCGAGGTCATCTGCATGAAGCATATGAGAAACATGAAAATTAGGTAAGCCTGTCACCGCGCCTGTTTCCCCATTTGTGATGCAGCCAATGTCATTAACGTAGATTGAGAATAGGAGTGGTGACAGTGGGCACCCTTGTTTAACCCCGTGCGTTGGCTGGACACTTGCCCGTTTATCTCCGTCAATTAGGATGTATTTGTCGTCTCGGTAGAGGTCTTTGATGATGGAGCTGGCTGGGCATCTGGCATTTGTGTAAGTGTTCCCACGATCTGTCTCTGGGTATTGAGTCATATGCATGTCTGAAACAGAAAAGCAGTGACTTACCATCATTGGTGTGGGAAACCTTGGAATCAAACAGCACGCACACCCTTCTGTATCCCATCATATTTATTTAAGGATCTGGATAAAGGAGTCATGAGGAATGTGAGTAGGTTTAGGCTTCGTGCCCACTGCTTGAAGGTCGAGTCCTGTAAATGGTTGGGTGGTTCAAATATTTGTGTTAAGTGTGGATGTGCTGAAGTCCAGGACGAGAAACATGTTCTTTTCTACTGCAATTGCTGTGAGTTGTGTGAGCTGCGCAGAAAATACAAGGACCTGTTCATTGATCTTTTTAAACCGTTACACACTTTTGCCCAGCTTCCAAACACTGATTTTGTTCCTTTCTTGGCGAGCTTTCACGTTGTGACTAATCTTGAGGTCAATGCTTTTCTAAATCGAGACTCACACAGATTTTCAAAATTTTTGTCTGAATTGGTTTCAATTTTTGATGCTGGATGAGAATGTTTCACCAGAAGCCGATCAGCCAGATTTTCGGGCTGTAGGCCAACCCCTTGAAACCCTAACCCCATGTCTGAAATTAATAAAGGTGGCATATAAACGTGAGGAGCCTTGAGGTTGAAGTATCTGAGCTGTATGCTTTAGGTGCCTCAAGATAGAAAGTGGTTGTAAGGTGTTGCAGCCTGGAAAAAAGCCAAATTGACTGTCAGGACTCCTGAATCGGAATAATGTTGTATTTTGCACACCAGTCTGAACTATGGAGCGGAGGACATTTGTGTACAGGCAGTTAAGTGTGTTACTGACTGCAAGCATCCGGTAGTTTGAAGGATGTGTCACAGCGCCCTTTTTGAATATTGGAGCAAGTTTGGCAGCTTTCCAGGATGAGGGGATGCGAGCAGTTTTGAGCATAAGCGTGAAGAGTTGTAAAATGTATGCCATGGATGGTTTGCCACACTCCCATATTTTCAAACAGAAGCTGCTGAATTGTGAGCCCATTGATCTTGGTCGTTTTGTTGTAGATCTCAGGACCAGGCACCTACAATATTGGGAGCCTTTTTCCAACACACACCCTAGAGAGCGCAACAGTAAACACTTAACTTATCACCAGTGGTGTGCTCCTACTAAAAGAGCCTTGGTTATGCATTCTCCTTACAGTCTCCACAAATACATGTTCCTTGACCTCCCCCATGATGTCATTCGCAGCGTGGCTCGGTTTAGACTCCGTGTTCACACCCTTCGCTATGAGACAGCAACTTAAAATCACAGCTCTTCCCCAAACTGTGACCTTTGTAAAGCTGATGATATGTCCAGGATGAACACCATGTCCTCTTCCGGTGCACACATCCCCAGGTGGTCTCTCTCCTCTCTCCAGGAAAGTCTAAATCTAAATCTCCGCAGGAAATATGCTCCCTTGTTCTCACAGGCAGAATCTCATGATGTGTCTGCTTTTTTAAACCAGAACAACAATAAACTTCCTTATTTCCTTCATGAATTGATTGCCTTTTATGAGCAGGCTAGCAGTCGCACTTCTTGACTGAAGGCCTTATCCTTGTAAACCTTGTAAAATGTATGGAGCCAGCACATTGTGATGTTCAAGACCTCTGCCATGACGTCTAGGGGCAAGTTTGCACGCATGTTTTATGAAAGGAGGTAGGACTGTGTCAAAGCAAGGTGAAAAAGAATTGCTCATGTTGGAAATGTGCTTAGACACAGGGGAGGTTAGCTCAGCTTCCCCAGACAGGTTGAAAGGGTGCGGGCCTGTGCCCCTAATGCTTCATCATGCAAGCCATGAATGTCATCGTTGGAAGGAGAAGGACTGCCTTTGAAGTCTTCAAATTTTGTTTCACGAGGTTTACATTTTTTGGCCAGCCCTTCAGTTCAAGCCCTCAGTGTTTCTGCACAAGGCCACATAACCAGACGCGGCGGTGCAATTCAACCTTATTTGTCCTACTATCTCTTTGGATGCAGGGCTCCAAGACTGTCCCACTGCCTAGGTAGCACTAATATATCCTCCCTCTACCCACACCTCAAGTACTACATCCGCTCAGGGCCTGAACATTGGAATAACTCTCATAGGTGCCTTGGCCCTAGGAATCCATTTTTCCTTACTTGATGTGGAGTGTGTACTTAGCTGCCCACGAAGCTGTTCTTTTGTAGGGGAGAAAGGTGCTGGACAGTAGCTGGGCTGATCTTGTTTTGAGCCCAAGGCTGGAGCTTAGGAGGCAAGGTTGAGTCGTCCCCAAGTTGCCTTTCCTCAGCTCCTCGAGATATCAAATATTATTGACATGAATATGCACAGGAGCCAGAGATGGAAAATTCCACTCCAACAAGTCCTTATCCCTCCAGACACCCTCGCAAAAAGCTCAGTCCAAACACAAGCACTTGGCCAACAAGGGAAGCCCTGACTGCCTTTACACACTGCACCATGACCCACACCACAGTCCTCCCAACACTGGCCTAGGGGCGGGCCAATCTGCACACTCCTTGTCATTCGCGTGATGCCTGCACCTCATGCACCTCAATTTGTGTGCATGATGCCAGCAACCCACGCGCTCCACTCCTTTGCTCACGACGCTCGCACAACATGAAATTTACTTCATTTGCACGATGCCCGCTGCCACGAGCTTGTTCAGCTTGGCCATCACCTCTGGCTGCTTCAGGTGGTGCTGAGAGGCTTGAGGGTTCTCCTGTGGACGTGTTTGAGCGAAGCAATCTGACCGTGAGCAGCAAAAAAAAGAACAGCCTCGCTCAGGTAAATCTCCAATTGGCTGGCAGGCACAGGCATGCACGCATGGATGCATACACAAGGACCATGCGTTTTAGAAAAGAAGAGACTACGCCAGCCAAGAAGGCTGCTCGTATAGAGGTAGAATTCCCTCATGCAAGCTGCAGCGGCGTGGCTGAGGCAATGTTCCGCTGCCCCGTGCAGGCTAAGCAGCCCAGGCCTAAATCAGAAGAGCAGCAAAGGCTGCTCTTGAGCACTTTTCCTGAAGTTCCACACAAAAGAAACTTCAGCCTTGAACCACCCAATCTTGTTTTCAGTACATTAAAGCAGAGGGGGCTACCTGAGGCCCAAAACCAGCCAGGCTTTGCATGCTCCCGTACATATGTGCGCTCCAAATGGCACCTTTCAAGCCTGGGTTCCTTTGGTAGCCTCTTTCTGTAGCACTTGAGTTTAAGAGGTGCCAGTTGGGAGCAGCATGCCTAATTAATGCAGCATGAACCCCAGTTTTCACCACCCAAACCCTATATTTGACCACCCACTGCACCAAACTGAGTGCTCTTTAGAGAGTTAGGGCCCTATAACAAAAGAAGATCATTGCAAAAACAATGGAGTGACAAGACCCAGTGGTTGGTGTTAAGTGGCGGTTTTAGCCATGTTCCCATAAAAAGCATTGAGTTAGGGTTTACGTGCCCCATGTGAGCTTTAGCACAGTCTATCTAAGTACATAGGGCAACTTACACAAATCTGAGCATATGCTTTGATAGCTTGTAACACTAGCTGTATACTAGAACTAAAATTGTCCAATCAGATGAATTGGCTGTGGATGGGCAGACTTAGATGCAAAGGAGGAAATTTGGGCATATGCTCAGATAGCCCCCTCTGACATTATAGGTTTGTCATGCACTGGATAGGGCAGGTTACTGGCTGTTTTGTATGGTATTGCAGCACCACACATTGTGTAGTTGTCATGAACAAAACAGGGCAGGTTATTGGCGGGCTGCAACATGCTTTGTACCTTGCGCCTGCAACTCCCACACTCAATGTCACTGCAGGAAGTCATCTCCCTCCCCCCAGGAGCACAAACAACAGCATGTTTGCAGACACAAGATCAGCGGACATAGCACTCACAACTGGTAGTTCTGTTAAAAACCATTGAGAGAAAGACACCACTGCTCAGCACAGAAACCCCCCCAGAGGATTCCTTCGCAACACACAGGAGCAATTTTTAATGGACGCTGCTTCGCGCATGGCAAGAGCAGTCATGCCAATATTGCCATGTTCAATGGAAGGACCAAGCACAATAAATGGAAAAGAGCAGGGTGGCGTGTGCACATGCCAGCTCCAGCCGAGACAGCCTGCCTACTCTCTGCATGTGCCCAACTGTGCAATAATGTTTGCATGAACTTCCATTCTCATCTCCATACTTCCTGTTTCCCACCCTTGTTGCCACCAACAATTGCATGGACTTCCACACTCATACCCGTACTTTCTTTTTCCCACCCTCGTTGCCACCAACAATTGCATGAACCTCCACACTCATACCCTTATTTTCTTTTTCCCACCCTCGTTGCCACCAACAATTGCATGAACCTCCACACTTATACCCTTACTTCCTTTTTCCCACCCTTGTTGCCACCAACAATGGCATTCGCTCCTGCCCTTACCTGCAGGTCGTGAAGGATGGTCTGCATCAAGGGGTCCTTCAGAATCCCCTGTACCTCAGGATCCTGCAGAGAGCGCGCCTGCCGCTCCTTGATCTCCTCCTCCGACACTGCACCACTGGCAAACCTGTGCAAGAGGAGAAACCCAGCCAGCACATTTAAAATAGGAGCATGGCTTGCAGACTGGCGCACACAGGCAGAAACAGCACAACAGCAGCACCACTGGCAAACCTGTCCAAGCACGCATGAGCAGCCAGCATGTAGGCAATGTGAGCATGACTTGCACACTGGTGCACGCAGGTGCAACCAGCAAAATAACAGCGCCGCTGGCAAGCCTGCGCAAGAAAGGACGCGCTGCCAGCACATTAGTACTTGTACACAGGCTTGCACACTGGCGCACACAGGTGCAAACAGCACAACAGCAGCACCATTGGCAAACCTGTGCAAGCGCGCATGAGCAGCTTGCACGTGGGCAAAGCGATCATGGCTTGCACGCTGGTGCATGCAGGCGCAATTGGAACAACAGCAGCGGCACCGGCTGGTGAGTCAGCAAGTGCACGTGTTGCTGCTTGAGGCTGAGGTGCACGTTGCACTGTTTGAGGCTGAGGTGCACGCGCCACAGGCGATCGAGTACAAGAGAGCAGCCGTAGGTAGCAAGCACACAGGAACAAAGGTGCAACTCAGGTTGGCTGCATGCAGACAGCGATGACTGACACAGGCACGTGAAGCAGCAGCATATGGACACACACAACTCACTCAGGCTGGCATGGAGGAACAAGGAATGCGGCAGCATAGGGAGGGAGGCGTCCTGGGCAGGCTTTGCTGCGACAGGAAAACAATGCTTTTGCATGCTGAAAAAAATAAGGTGCTGCTGAGGAACGTCAGCACCGAGGTGCCCCCACTTGCCCTCCTTCTGCATTCGTATACTATGCTTTTGAATTGGTGTTCTCCTTTTCGCACACCACCTGCTGATGGCCTGGGTGTACTTCTTCTACCTTGGCATTCCTCAGCACACCAATTCTACCACGACCTTCAGAACCATGACCACTCTTAGAAAACTTCTTTTCTGTAATGACCTTCCTCAGCGCACCAATTCTACCACGACCTTCAGAACCATGACCATTCATGGAAAACTTTTTTTTCTTCTGTAATGACCTTCCTCAGCGCACCAATTCTGCCATGACCTTCAGAACCATGACCATTCATGGAAAACTTTTTTTTCTTCTGTAATGACCTTCCTCAGCGCACCAATTCTGCCATGACCTTTCTCATCACAGTGTCCTTCCACAGCACAACTCCATGAACCCACACAGCTCCTATGCAAGTTTGCACCACACCTTCCTCACCTGCTGTCGGCGCGGATGGACTCATCCTATCGTGGCCTTCCTCAGCACCACGACCTTTCCCAGCACACCTACCCTACCACGACCCATCTCAATAAACCTCCAAGCACCCACACCTCCCTCACCTGCTGATGGCGCGGATGCAGTTCTCGACGCCCTCCTTCAGCTCCTGGTTCTCAGGGTCATGCTCCAGACCCTGCTTGTACGTGATCATGGCCTTGTCATGCTCCTTCATCAGGAACTGCAGCGCACCTGCATGCACCATTGCGCATGCAATTGCAAGCATGCATCGACCAAAAGCTGATCATTGCCTAGGCATGCTGCTCTATCTGGATTGCGCGCCTGCACGCATCGGTGGGCGCACAGCTGGAAGCATGCACTGATCAAAAGCTGGCCAAAGGGAGGCTTTCAAGTTGGGCTGACCCCGTTTCATTTGCCATTACTAAGGGGGTCCTTGTTGGTCTCTTTTTCTTTGCTTATTCGTATGCTCAAGTTCAGTGGGTGGTCTTGCTTGAGCTCAGGGCCTTGTCATGCTCCTTCACCAGGAGCTGGAGCATGCCTGCATGCGTGGTGGAGCCAACGGTCGCACGCGCCCAGGGGGCTGCAACTCTGTCCAGCCGTCAAGGCACGTCAACTGTGTAGTGCAGCAAGCCACCGTGCCCTTCGTGTCACCCCCCTTCCACCTGCCAACTGTATCAACTGCCAGCCGGGCCAAAACCTGTGCCAACAAACTGCCCACTGTGCTGCCTGCACCTGGTGTGCCGGCTGTGTCACAGGGCCTGTGTCAACTGCCAGCTATGCAAGCAGCTGTATCGTTGACTGCCGACTTTGCTGACTGTTTTCGGTGTGCCGGCTGTGTCACAGGGCCTGCATCAACTGCCAGCTGTGCCAACAATTGTGCCAACGATTGTGTCAACCGTCAACCGTGTATCACTGGCCCTTCACACCCAACCATTCTGCCGCCAGCCGCGCAGCTGAAGCTCAAGGTGCTCCTGAGTGCATTGGGCTGGTCCCAGGTTTGCTGACGACGGTGCTTGGCAGCCAGCCAGATGCAGTCATTCCCAAAGTGCCAACAAGATCAGGTCAGAAACAGAGTGATGTCAACCTAACCCTCAGGAACGAGTCCCATTCCATCTCAACCCGAGGCCTGAAATATTGTAAGCATGTGCAGTGAACTGTGCCAGTACGTGCAGCTGAGGTACTGCAGTTGTACGTAGTGTAGCTGTGCAGTAAACAACGCCAGCATGTGCATGTCCTTCTCTTATTGCCATTTTGCGGCATTGCATGTCATCAACACCAGAGGTTTGCATGCGCCATGAGGAGCAAGAGCCTTGGTAGCCAAATGCCAGCTCACACACACACACACACACACACACACACACACACCACACACACACCGCTGGAAGCGACCCACCCTTACGACTGTAGCCCTTAGCAAACGAGGGTGCCAGCTCAATGCACTTGTCTGCTGCCTTCACGCCCTCAGGGTATGCACCCAGCTTGGTGTAGCAGGCAGCCAGGTTGCTGCAAGCATGCGCAAGCATTCACAAGTGCGTTTTGATACAGTACCAAGCATACGACCTTGCCAAGCTGGTACAGTCAAGGGAATAAGGTTTTGCTCCTGCTGCATCCAAGAGATTGGGTGGTAACAGAGGCTATCCAGCAACACATAAGTGCAGTGCATTTGTCGGTGTCCAGGGCACATAGCGCTTGCACTGACAGCGCCTTGGTTAGACACAGAATGCTATCAGTGCAAGCGCTATAGACACACAGCAAAGTATTTTCTAAGTAATAAAAATAAACTGGATGTAAATGGATTTGTAACTAAATACATGGAGTCACGCACACCCCTGGCTGCTGTGAACACAAAGCTGCTAGGAACCTAGCATCCTGGTAATCCTGCAAAAAGCTACAGCTGGTAGATGGCTTGAAGTGGGAGAAAGTGGGGAGCTGCATTCAGTCAGCTCTGCAATTGCATGCAACTTGCACAGGAGTGGAAGATCAAGCAACTTGCATAGGGGGCAGAGATCAAGCAACTTGCATAGAAGGCAGAGATCAAGCGACTTGCATAGAAGGCAGAGATCAAGCGACTTGCATAGAAGACGGAGCAAGGGACTGACAGCAGCAATGTATGCTGACTTTTACAGCATATATTATGTGAATCTGTTACGTACCTGGCATACATCCATCCACTGATTCAGCTTCATGCATGTCATATAACAAGTGCAAACACATGGGGCCCTACCAAACACTCAATCGCATGGACACTTGCGTCGTGCTGCACTTATGCTTTTGCACAGCCACACAGCCACACATGCACACGCACACACACGCACACACACCTGTGAAGCTTGTGAGCCTCAGGGTTGACGGAGGGAGGCCCGCGTCTCAGGGCCTCTGTGTAGTGCTTGACAGCATCCGGATAGCGCTGGCCCTTGAATGCCTCGTTGCCTTTTTCCTGCACACACGCATACATGTGCACAACAAGAGTTATTTGCCTGCTTTTTTCTTTAACAGACATGCATGCTGTTTATTGCCTGACGACATCCGGGTAGCGCTGGCCCTTGAATGCCTTGTTGCCTTCTTCCTGCACACACACATACATATGCACACACAGAGTTCTTTGCCCTCTTTTTGGAAGTGTGTACGAAGGGTTCTTTGCCTGTTTTTTTCTTTGACAGGCATGCATGCTGCTTAGTGCCTGACAGCATTCGGGTAGGGCTGGCCCTGGAATGCCTCGCTGCCTTTTTCCTGCACACACAAGCACAAAATAAATGCAAGGGATTGTTTGCCTTGGGGGACCTTGAATGCTGCATTGCCTTTGTCCTGCACATACACACATGCACACATGCACACCTACACATGCACACAGAAGTGAGTGCACACAAAGGATTCCTTGCCTGTTTCCTGGACAGGCATGCATGCCCATGCAAGCAAGCCTGCCAGGTGAATGGCTGCTGTGCGCATCGTGCTGCCTTCCAAGGCCATCTCACATCGACGCTGCTACCTGTAACACATACAACAATGAAGTTCCCTGCAATGCATACTGCGGTATACGGCTGAGCAGGATGCACACAGGCTGGCGTGAGTCTGCTCAACACCACACAGACCAATGTGCTGTGCCGTTTTGCCGTGCCTCTTGCAGGCCATTATTTTTTGATGCTGGACTTTTTAGCCATATGTATATGGCGGGGCAGGATGCACACAGGCTGGCCTTGGTATACTCAACACCACACAGACCAATCTGCTGTAACGTTTTGCTGTGCCTCTTGCAGGCCATTATTTTTTGATGCTGGACTTTTTAGCCATGTATACGGCGGGGCAGGATGCACACAGGCTGACGTGAGTCTACTCAACACCACACAGACCAATCTGCCGTGCCGTTTCGCTGTGCCTATTGCAGGCCATTCTAGCCTGCTAGATAAGGGACCTCTTCTTAATGCACGCAGCCTCTGGCTTGTGTAAACTTTTTTTTCTAAAGGCCATTTCACATTGATGCTGGAATTTCCAGCCATGTACATGGCGGAGCAGGATGCACACATGCTGGCACTGGTCTACCCAGCCACACACAGGCCACTTTGCAGTGGCTTCTGAAGGCCATGCCACATCGATGCTGCAGTTTCCAGCCACATGCATGGCAGGGCAGGATTCACACAGGGCTACATCAGTGTCTTCCCACCCAAACACAACAATTTATATGAAAAAGCAAAGCCCAGGTGCGCAGGCAGCAGCATGGGCGAGCACGGCCTGAACATGCATAGGCGAGCAGAATTTAAAGCAACCTAGGAAAGCACGAAATTATGCCTGCCATGAAATGACGCAGGAGTTGGACTGTCCCTTGTATTGACTCAGGAATGTGGCGCACATCCTTGTATTGCTTCAGGAATGTGGCGCACATCCTGTAGCATTAACACTGTATGTATGTATGCCGTGAAATACACATGAAGCATTTCTGTGTGCTGGATCGTCCAGGTTGGGACATTCCAACAAGGAGGACGGTGATGCACACTCCCCATATCCAATGAAAATTGAAATCCAAGATTGCAGTTTCTAGTGGTGCTGGTCTCCATTGTACCTTCAGACACGGGCTTTTCAGCATTTAAAGGTTGTTCGAAGCACATCTAAAGCTATGTCTGAATTTCCCAATCCCTACGTAGAGGGGGAGTCTGCACAAGAGTTCCCCAGTCAAGGACCTCCTTGTCCAGGAGATTCAATACCCTGATTCGCTGGATGGATTTGCCAGTCAGCCCACATGGGGTTATCGTTCTACATTTTTTCTGATCTCACTGGAAGCAAAGTCTGAAGAACACTGTTTGTTTCCCTATCCACCGACGCAACATTCCCAAGTTCACTGGAAACGAGGTCATAAGACCATCTGCCAAGCCTGAAAAAGGCCCACCTTCTCTTCATTGCTCAGGTCCATGTTGATGTAAGCCTGCTCCTTCCTCTCCTTGATGATCTTCTCTGTGTCGTTCAACTTCTTGAGTGTGTCCGCGTTTCGGTGCTCTGTCAGTGACTTGTTGAACACCTGGACAGCCTCGTCTAGCCTGCGAGGCACACAAACGAGGCACATCATGTGGTCAGACCAAAGCTGCAAGCACAGCAGGCATGATGTCATAGCGGCATCTCCACATTGGATGAGACAGTGGGTGCCGCTGCATCGATGAATCCAAGCATGAAAAGAGGTCTAGCCAGGCATGAAAACAGGGGTTTAAAAACACAGGGCACAAACACAGCCCTGTAGCCAGCCGTGCATTGGGAATGACAACAGAAACATCAGCACAGACGCCATTGTTACACACCCACACCCCACACACATGCGCGCATGCACCTGTCCAGCTTGACCAGCGCACTGCCCTTGCGCTGCAACGCCCTGGCCACCAGCTTGTAGCCCACTCACACACGTGCATGTGCATGCGCACACACACATACATGTACACACACATATCCACACATACATGCACGCACCTGTCCAGCTTGACCAGTGCGCTGCCCTTGCGCTGCATTGCCTTGGCCACCAGCTTGTAATCCGCGCGCACCTCCCTGCCCCTCTCCACCGCCCGGTCACAGTCCTCCATGCAGCGATCAAACTGGTCCATCTCAAAGTAAACCGCAGCCCTGCAGGCACAGCCAAAAAGCCATCAACCTGGGCCACCTCAAAGCAAACAGCAGCTCTACATGACCAGTGGTTGAGTTTTTGGGTTGCCATTTACCCGCATTTGCAGCACGGACAGCAGCTCAGAGCGGATTAGCAGGTTGGCACCGCATCTGGAACTATTGAGAGCCCCTACACAGGGGCTCAAGAAAGAAACACCTTGAAGAAGGCATTAATTATTTTAGACAGTCTGGGTTTCCCATGACCAACAGGTAGGGCCACTACTTGAATGTAAGAATGCTAACTGCCAGGAAATGCCCTTTCCTATTTGGCGCAAGGAGCGTCAGCACTGCGAGTGCTGCACAGCAATATTTTACTCAGCTGCTCCCAGTCCTTTCTTTTCCTTTCCTGTCTAGACTAATCAAAGCCTGCTCTTGTAGCTTGCTGTGAGCGCACATGCAGGTGATTGCTGTACGGCAAGCGCTAACACCTTCAGGGGGTGACCCGAGGCCTACCTGTTGGTCATGAATGAAATGTCCTCATCGAACAGCTCCCAAGCCCGGTTATAGTGACTGATGGCCTCATCGAAGTTCCTCGACTTGTAAGCCTGCACAACCACAGCACATCAGCATGCAGCGGGGGGCAATTAAGTACATTTGCGAAAAAGAGAACGGAGAGGACCAGCCAACTCCTGACACCAGAGGAGCATGAGAGCACAGTGGCATTTGGTTGCTTGAAAATGTGGTGTTTTATCTTGCTTCCTAGGCCTACAGCATTAACTAGCTAACATGGCCAGCAAAACCAGCAGCACCACACACGCTCCTTGCCTCGAGGGATAGAGCTAGACCAGAGGGTCACACGTGAGCTGCCTGCACCTACCGAATTGCCCGCCTCCTTTCCTTAATGGCCTCCGCCTGTGGGTGAGCTGCCTGCACCTGCCGCATCCCTATGAGTGAGCTGCCAGCACCTACAGCATTGCCTGCCTCCTTTCCTTGATCGCCTTCGCCTTTGGTGAGCTGCCTGCACCTACCACATTGCCCGCCTCCTTTCCTTAATGGCCTCTGCCTTTGGGTGAGCTGCCTGCACCTGCTGCATTCCTATGGCACCTATTGCATTGCCTGCCCCCATGCCTTGATGGCCTCCGTCTTTGGCGAGCTGCCTGCACCTACCGCATTGCCTGCCTCCTTCTCTTTGATCGCCTCCGCCTTGCGCGCTGCCTTCTCCTTCTGTGCATCATCCATCTCCACCTCGGGCGCAGGCTGAGGCTCTGCCTTGGGTTCAGGCTTGGGAGCAGGCTGCAGCAAAAGTGGAGTACGTGAGCGATGGTGCTAAGGTGCACAGCTGCGGCAAAGGTGGGCGACACAAGCAAAATGGGCGCAGGTGACATAAGCAAGCTGATCCACTGATGGATGGCACGAGCAACTAGGATGTGGATTGCAGTGTGTACTTGACGTGGGTGACATCAAAGTGAAATGGACCTCAGGTGCAGGCTCTGTACGGACAGGTTTGGGGGTAGCAAGCGTGGGGTAGCAAGCGTGGGAGCAGCAGATGGAGAAAACCCACAGGGCTGTTCGTGGACCTTCCGACTGATGCATGACAGGTTTGTGATGCACGCAGCAAAGCAGCCTTGTGCCTTTGCAGTGAACACGTGGAGCATGAAGAAACAAACGTTTCTGCCATAAACGCGTCTTCCTTTTCAGACAGTGCGGTGTGCTTGCCACCTTGGGTCTAGGAGCACCATGCTATGATTTCAGGAGCCTCTTGACTCAAGGCTGGGCACAGCAGAGCCCCAAAAATGTGTGAGGAAGTGCAGATCTAAGAGAATAATGGCAGCATCAGGCACAGGGCACAACCTTGTCATGTGCATCCACCAAAGAGACCCATTTGTGCTCCAGAACCAGGCCCAGACTCTCTTGCCGACACACATCATCATCGGCTAATATTGCAGCGAAATCAGCATGTCCCCCCCAGGAAAGCGCATCACGCTGCCTAGCCCCCCAGCTCATCACTCAAATGGCGGCAACCTTTCAGCAATTGCAGTCGCTGTTCCCCAGCAGCTCTGTGCTATTTCCACTTGAGTGGCAACAACCTTGCAATCATTACTCGATGATCATTCGAATGGCGACACCCTTTCGGCAATTGGAGCCTTGCTTCCCCAGCAGTTTTGTGCGACAGGTACTGTACAGCACGCGTGCCAGCTAGAATGGCGGGAGGTGAGAAGAGCAGATTGGAACAGACGACACACAACCAACTTGGGGATTGGTGCCACTGCCGGCTTCGGGACCACTGTCGGCGTTTTTCTTTTTCTTCTTTTCTTTCTTTTTCTACCTTGGGTGCAGGCTTGGAAGCACTGTCGGCTTCATCCTCCTCGCCGGCACCAGCAGCGCCCCCTGCACCTGGGCCAGCAGACATCTTGAAGCCAAGGGCCACCTCCAGCAGCTGCAAGGGCATGCATGCATGCACACAGGTGAGTGAGTGTGTGTGTGCCTCACTGGCTAGCAGACGTCTTGTTGAAGCCAGGCGCCACCTCCAACAAAGCTGCAGCCAAACATGCCCCTGGTAAAATGCCCAACTATCGCTGCTGGTCAGGCAAGCCGGGGGACAGCTTTCTGAGGAACCCGTTTTGGCAGGCATTTGCCCTGCTTTCTGGCCCCGCACCATGGGCACACCCGGGCACAAACTGCGCATGCGGAGTTGCTCAGGTTTGCTCAGATAGGTCCAGGCAAAGGTTCTGCATACTCAGAAATGGCTGGTTGCAGTGGGGCAACAACTCAAACTTACTTGGCTGACCTGACTGCAGGGGTGTAAGCATGCATGCATACAGGTGAGTGAGTGAGTGAGTGAGTGAGTTTGAGTGAGTTTGAGTGAGTATGAGTGTCACATGGGCCAGCAGACGTCTTGTTGAAGCCAAGAGCCATCTCCAACAAAGCTGCAGGGGTGCATGCATGCATGCGCAGCGTAAGTGTTAGTGTCACTCAGGCATCAGCGCGGATGTATCACGTCAGGCATTACGCATTGAGCACAACTCCAATATTGAGTAAGAGCCACAAACGGCAGGCTTGAAGTTGAACGCAATCCTTGCCAGCACGTACACGTGCACGTGCACACACACGCGCGCACACACACACACATACATACACAACGCGCGCTTAACCCACACTCGAGTGCAGCAAGAAAGGGCTCAGTATGTCCTAGCCCTTGGAATGGACCTAAACAAAGGTCGCATGCAATTTCAAAGTCTGACATTATAGCATCCACGCCTGCGCACAACCACGCCAGCAGCACACAGCCTATGGCCTCTGCCTCAATCAAGCGTCACAGACAAATTTATGAGCCACGCACCAGCTGGAACTTGTCGTTCTGTAGGTGCTTGTTCATGTTGGCGGGGTTGCCCTGCACATCTGAGAGCATGGCCATGAAGTCAGGCTGGCCCAGCAGGGCTCGTGTTCGGGGGTCCATGGCCAGGCGCGCCATGACCTCTGGTGAGGAAAACAGACCCTGGCCCTGTGTGTGCACGTGTGTGTGTGTGTGTGTGTGTGTGCGTGTGTGTGTGCATGTGTGTGCGCATGCGTGTGTGTTGTGTGTGTGTTACATTGTCAGGCGCGCCATGACCTCTGGTGAGGAAAACAGACCCTGGCCCTGTGTGTGCACGTGTGTGTGTGTGTGTGCGCGCGCGTGCGTGCGTGTGTGTGTATGTGCGCACGCTTGCATGTGCGTGTGCATGTGCGTGTACAAGTGTGTGCTGTGTGAGTGTGTGTGCGAGCGCATGTGCGTGTGCGTGTGCGTGTAGTTGTGTGTGGGTCTTGTGGGCAGAACAAGGATGTTTCAAGGAGTATATGAGTCAGTATGGATACATTGCCAGGCGCGCCATGACCCCTGGCAAAGAAAATGGACCCTGGCCCTCTGTGTGTGTGCGCGTGTGCATATGCGTGAGCGCATATACATACACATATTTATATACACATATACACGTAAATATATATGTATATATATGTGTGTGTGTAGATGTGTGTGTGTGTGTCTGTAAGTGTGCATATGCGTGAGCACATATATATATATATGTATATATATATGTGTGTGTGTCTGTGTCTGTGTGTGTGAGTGTGCATGTGTGTGCGTGTGCGTGTCCGTGTGCGTGTGCATGTACGTGTGCGTGTGTGTATGTGTGTCCGCGTGTGTATACGCGTGAGCGCATATATACACATATTTATACACACAAATACACATAAATATATATATATATACACATAAATATATATGTGTGTGTAGATGTGTGTGTGTCTGTGTGTGTGAGTGTACATGTTTGTGCGCGTGCGTGTCCGTGTGCGTGTGTGTATGTGTGCGCATGTGCGTATGCATGTGTGTGCGTGTGTGTGTGTGCGCGCGTGCGCGCGCGCTTGTTTTGTGTGCAGAACAAGGATGTTTTACGGAATATGTGAACCAGTATGGGTTCGTTGTCAGGCACGCCGCGATCTTTGGCAAGAAAGGTCCTGCCGATGCGTAGGCATGCGTATGCATGACAAAGCTGCTTTTCTGACATTGCAACATGTACTTGATTTATGCTATGCAAGCCGATGACCACCTGCGAGAAGAAGAGGCCCTGCCCTGTGTGCACAAACGAATGAATGTGCGTGAACAATATACGAATAATATGTATGTTGATGGATGCACGATGGGGCCCCGCCCTGCATGCATGCCCGGAGCGTAGGAGACACCACCTGCCCTGCCCTGCCTTGCTTATAGCACGGAAACACCTACCCTGCCCAGTGTGCATACTCGGAGCATGAAGATTCAGTGCTCAAAGCAACATTGCAGGTCTGACGGAATGCGTTGCTGGGGGTGCCAAGACACCTGGCAACAGGGATGAGCAATGGCCCTGTGTGTACTTGTGAATGTTGGTGCCAAGGCACAAGGTCAGGGCAACAGCTGGTGCCGAGAAACCTGGCACCAAGGGTAAGCAAAGCCCCCATGTGTACTTGTGAATGTCGGTGCCAAGGCAGAAGGCCAGGGCAACAGCTGGTGCCGAGACACCTGAAGATCTCCATAAGACTTCCCCGCGCTGCCCTTGCACTTGTGGCAGGATTGGCCTTGTTGCAAGGACATTCCTTTTGCTTCAGCTAAATAACCTTTTCAGGCAGGGATAGCAATGGAGCCCCTTTTCTTTCCATGACTTTGCCTACCTTTGCCTGACAGCTGCTTAACCTTTGCTGGGCTGCTGCATAACCTTGCAGCCTACCTGGGGCTTGGGTGCGGTCTTTGCTGCGCGAGCATCTGCAAGGGCGCTGCGAAGCTGGGCATTGTCAGGGTCCCTCTTCAGGCCTGCAAGAGCAAGCAAAGATGAGACAGCATTCTCAGCATCCCTCTCAAGGGCACCTGCAAGGGCGCTGCAGAGCTGGGCATTGTCAGGGTCCCTCTTCAGGCCTGCAAGAGCAAGCAAAGATGAGACAGCATTCTCAGCATCCCTCTCAAGAGCACCTGCAAGGGCGCTGCGAAGCTGGGCATTGTCAGGGTCCCTCTTCAGGCCTGCAAGAGCAAGCAAAGAAGAGACAGCATTCTCAGCATCCCTCTCAAGAGCACCTGCAAGGGCGCTGCGAAGCTGGGCATTGTCAGGGTCCCTCTTCAGGCCTGCAAGAGCAAGCAAAGAAGAGACAGCATTCTCAGCATCCCTCTCAAGAGCACCTGCAAGGGCGCTGCGAAGCTGGGCATTGTCAGGGTCCCTCTTCAGGCCTGCAAGAGCAAGCAAAGAAGAGACAGCATTCTCAGCATCCCTCTCAAGAGCACCTGCGAGAGCAAACAAAAAGAAGAAAAGCATTGTCAGGGTCCCTCTCCAGGCCTGCAAGAGCAAGCAAAGAACAGACAGCATTCTCAGCATCCCTCTCAAGAACACCTGCGAGAGCAAACACAAAGAAGAAAAGCATTGTCAGGGTCCCTCTCCAGGCCTGCAAGAGCAAGCAAAGAAGAGAAGAAGCTCAGCATCATCTCCCCTCTCCAGGCCTGCAAGAGCAAGCACAGAAGAGAAGAAGCTCAGCATCATCTCTCCTCTCCAGGCCTGCAAGAGCAAGCAAAAGACAGCATTGTCAGGGTCTCTCTTCAGGCCTGCAAGAGCAAACAAAGAAGAAAAGGACAGCATTGTCAGCATTCCTGTCAAGGCCTACGAGAGTAAGAAAAAAAAGATGAGTTATATTTGTCAGGGTCCTTGTTCAGGCCTGCAAGGGCTTAGGTAACAAAGGAGAAAAAAAAGGCAAAATCCTATCTATTTCCAAGGTCCATCTCCAGGCCTGCAAGGCCAGGGCATGCAGTAAGCACTTTACACTAGCAAAGTAGTGTGGTGTGCACTTCACACAAGCAACGTAGTGCAGCGTGAACTTCACACATGCAAAGTAGTGTAGCATGCACTTCACATAGGCAATGTAGTTGCAGGTGTGCTTCACGCAGAGGGCAGTGCAGATGCAGTGAGAACTTGACACAGGTATAAAAAGCAACGAACTAGGAGCAAGAAGGTGAGGGCATTGCAGATGCGGCGTTGTAGTCCGTGGGCTGTTATTTCTTAATTCATGGAAGCACACGCCATGCAGGCTTTGCAACATGTCCAGGTACTAGATAAAGGCCAATGATGGAGCTCATGTCCGGAGCATACCCGCCTTCCACACAACCGCGTCAAAACTGTTGAAGCTGATGACGGGGTGGACACGCCTACCCACACAATCAAGGAGCCTCACACCAAACACATTAATACAGTTTGAACAGGTGCCCAAAAACATCATGTGAACCATGCAACATGCTGCTCACCCTCTTCTGCGGCTTGGATGGCCTCATCATACTTGGTCTTTCCAAAGTATGCTGCGCTGAGGCGGCTGTAGCCCTTGCTCCAGTCAGGCTTTAGAGACACACACTGCATGGTGCAGTAAAGAAGGGGCGCTCAAGGATCAGGGGTCACAGGTCGTGTGCAGGGGTTCACAGACCATTTGAAGCATGAGACGCACATAACACAGCATGTTCTGAAGGCTGTCAGCGTATGAGACGCATGGAGTACGGGCAATCATTCATACCTCCCGCATCTGAAACACCCATCCTGCCCACCTTTTCTGCATCAGCAAGGGCAGCATCATAATCCTTCAAGCTGGCCTGCAGGGAAGGAGGGAGGCAAGGTTGACGGAAAATGAATGGGAGCTTCCAGCTCCTTCTACAGACGTGCGCGTGGACAATGAGCACAAGAACTCATGCAGCAGAGCGCGATCCACTGCAGGCACCCAAGGCACTCACATGGGAGCCAGATCTGTTGGAGAAGAGGACATGATTACTTGGGTCGATGGCAATGGCCTCAGAGAACGCTGAGACAGCCCCCTGGTAGTCCCCACTTTGAAAGCACGCGTTCCCCTTGGCCTACGCGGACAGCACGAGCACAATGGGGCAGGTTTAAGACAACATCTCCTCGGGATGCTGCTGGGAACGGGAGGAGAGGTCTCCCTTCGATCTCTTGCAGGTATTCACCTTCAGCTCATCCGATGTGGGCATTTTGTCGTCAAAACTTCCAGTACAATTATTCTTTATTCTGCAATCCCAAACTATTCGAAATAGGCCAGAATGAGACAAATCAGAAAGAGCAAGTTGTTCTAAATTACGAGTCCTGGTCAAAAGTTTTAATAATCGTGTATCACGGTGTGATTAATTCCTAGTATTGAACATGGGACTGTGGAGCATGATCGTCAGCCAGACATCCCAGTCCCAAGCCAAGCTGTGGATATTTGGGACCCTGGCCACAGGAGCTGCCTTTGTGATAGGTGACATGTTTACGGGCAGCATGATGAAAGAGGAGCGCGCTCTGCCTGGCCCACAGCACAGAGGGCAGCGGCACCCAGACGACGAGGTCAGCACCCGCATGCAGCCGCATCTGTGTTGCTTCTACTTCTTAGGCATTCCTTGTGTTTCGGTGCACTGTGTATGTGTGTGTTGTGTGTGTGTCTGTGTGTTTTGTGTGTGTGTGTGTGTCTTTGTGCCTTGTGCATTTTTGTGGCAGGTCAATTTGTGCTTACTTGTGCGCGCATGCCTTTGTTTATTCAACTAGTGGCAAGTATTAGTTGGGTTCAGAAATATGGGCCTGCTCTGCTGAGCTTTTAATGCATGTTTGGACACGGACATATGATGCAGGGATTATGAGAACACTTTCAGAAAGTAAACATGGATGTATCAAAATGCATGCTGCTTGGGTGTATTCCCCTGATAATCCTGAACAATGCTTGTGCATCATGAGGTACGCTAAGCTTGTGTAACCCATTCCACTTTCATGCTCCTCTCTGTGAACACAGTGTGTTGGGTGTGTCAGCACGTCTCCCCCGTATTAGCTTTTTGTGCTTTTGATGAACATAAGTATGCTCTCAAATGACGAGCAAAAATGGCTACATGCCTGCCTCACATTACATGCCAGCTATTTCCTGCCAGCCACCTGGACACCATGCCCATACGCTGTCCACTGTCCCTTGCGCGTTTTGTAGAGAGTTGCTTCTGGGCGGCAGGCTCGTCTGGTGTCTATAATCAAAGACATCCAAGAGGGTCGTGGTGATGCACACTGGCAAGCAGCTATGAGGTAGACCTACAAGGATGGCTATGGTTTCACATTTTTGAACCAACCTTTGGAAAAAGGGGCTTCATTTGTAGGCTTGAGATATCAGTCTGGGCATACCTGACCATTTTCGATTGTTGTATGTCACCCTTGACAAGGATTCCTTGTGCAGGGGCAATGCTGGTTTTCTCTGTATCATACCAATTTCAGCATACGTCCCGAAGGACAAATGAGCATGGGCATGCCTGGAAGCTTGAAGCTGATGCACGAGCTACACTGCTACTGATAAACTACTCTTTGCTGGGAGTCTCCTAGGCTAAGTCACAAATTGCATGGCCTTCTTCAAACACCTGCACATTCCCAGAGGGGATCAACTGGCCTGTACTGCTGGACATGCTCTTTTTCACATTCTTTCTCGGATCTAACCATGCCAACCATTACTATTCCAGGAAAGACCATGTTCACAGAGGGTCCTAACTTGGCCATTTTTGGGGGGGTCTGTCACAGGAAACTTTTCTAAGCCTCGCCCCTCCCCCAAAATTTTTTTATGCAATCCTATTCCATGGTTCAAAATGCACGACTTTGCATGATAAGTTATGAAAAACTCGGCTCATTGTAAGTGCTATGGTGCTCAAAAAGGGGAAAGGGGGGTGGTGGGAATCTTCCACCCTACCCCAATTTGTCAAATGTCCCCTCAGGTATGCAGCAGTGATGTAGCAGACACCATTACAAAAGAAATGAAGTCGATTGGCGGTCTGGCTGGGTCAGGGTGGGCAAGAACATCTGGGGAGGTAAGTGCATCCATAAGCCTTGACCTCTGTTCTCACTCAGGGAGCTATTCCTGAAAGCTTTTTTTCACATTACTCTACATGAAAGCATGTTTTCTACCAAATTGGGCCTGCTGTTAAAGCTGGGGTTGGAAGTTCTAAGTTCGCTCGGATTTCCAGCCAAACTTTGACCAGGCGTAGATCGGCATCGCCAGCTGGTGCCAAGAAGAAGGTGAAAAACAGTGCCAAGAAAAGCTCTCTTTCGAACACGCTTGATTCATCTTGGCACCGGCTTCCGGCGCCAAGTTTTAGCAGGTCAAAGTTGCACACATGAATTGGGACCCTTGGGCATGTTTACCCAAAATGATGAAGGTCAGAAGACCCCACATCACTCTCCTGGCCTCAAATCACCCAAAAAGAGCCCACAACTTCACCCTGGGACCATCTTTCACTCCCAACATTTTGTTTTTGTAACCTCATTATGTTATTGTAACCCCCGTATACTATGGTAACATCCTGCATAGTCAAAAAGACGGATTGTTTGGTCAAAGTTCAGCTTTTTGGCACCCCTTGTGCTGAATTTTCCCCAGGAAAAATGGCTGGAATTCTGTACCTCATCAACCAATGATCCTTTTTACTCCATGTTTTCAATGGTTGTGTATTGGTACAAGAGCTAGATCATTTGAATTAACCCAATTTAATACAGTGTGTGATCTCGAGTGGGGAATTGGTGGTCAAAATGTAGGGTTTGTTCCGTGGTTTATTAGGCGTATGTATCGAAAAATGGGACAATTCAGCTCATGTTCGTAGACAGCAGGGACGATCAAGCTCAAGTGCGCAGACAGCCCCAAAACAGGCTACATCTTGCATCCGAGCTTGAGTGCCCCAGGTTATGGCACACCTATGCTGGGAGCATATGAAAACTGCAATTCTAGTCGCTATACCTATAGGTCACCTAGGTTTTGACTGATAGAAAACTGATATGAAGAGCATGCCTAGTTTGGGGGGGACTTTTCCACCTCTGGCAAATTTCGTATTGTTTTATTTCGTATTGTTTTGATTCTCTGCGATGGAGCTCTGTAAGGGGCCACCAGGCCAAAAATCTTGGCTTGGGTGTTAATGTTTGCTAGCCATGTTTCTTGACTATTCTAATTGAGAGTTAGATGTTTCATGGGGATAAAACGCAAACTGGTTTATGTGTAAACCGTAGGAATCCTTTGATTTCGCATCTCTAGACTTTCATGAGTCCCGCAAAAATAATTCATAATTAAAGATAATTTTCTTTGCAAACTTCACCAGAGGAGGTCAGCTGAGTCCCTAATCAGCTATGTTTTGCATGCTCGTTTCATATGATGCCCCTTGCGGGCCCTTTTCAAACTTGGTTGCAAAATGTAGCCGTATTAAGGACTCTGTAGCACTAGAGAGAGTTTGAAAGGTGCCATAAGGGACAGCATGCTAAAACCCATTGGCATGGAACCTACTTTTCACAGCTAATTTCTCATTCCTGACCACCCACTGGCCCAAATTGGGTGCTTCATAGTGGTTTGGGGTCGCTGTAACAAAAGAACATCATTGCGAAACAAAATGGGGTGAAAAGACCCAGAAATTGGTGTTAAGTGGCGATTTCAGCCATTTCCCCATAAAAAGGACAGAACTGGGGTTTACGTGCCCCATGTGAGCTTTAGCTTAGTCTATCTGAGCACACAGGGTGACTTACACAAATCTGAGCATATGCTCTGGTAGCTTGTAACGCCGGTACATTGGAATTAAAATTGTCCCAATCAGATAGTGTGGCTGTGGTTGGGTGCACTTTAAATGCAAAGAGGAGCATATTTAGACACATGTTTAGCTGACCCCTCTGGAACTAAACCACTTCGAGGCCCTCCAAGTAATTATTGTTTTATGAGCTTTTAATATTTTCATTGCTGTTCATCCGCAGAAGAGATCAGTGAAGTCCATCAGCAAATTGGTCCAGGCCTGCACACGTCTCTACTGTCACTGTTGGACCTCCTCTGAGTCCCCCCTAGACTTGCCGCCCCATCAGTGCCACCCTGCTTCCACGCACACCCAAACCTGATGCTCTGCTGCCTTTGCTGCTGCTTCCCTTGCTTGCACTGCTGCTTCATCTGCCGGAATGCTTGTTAAGAGCAGCAAGGTCAAGCTGGCTGTATGGACTGACAGCTGGACAAGGACAAGCAATCTTTCTGGCTCTGCAGGTGGTGCTTGCACATCAGTGCTTGCACTGGGCCTATCCACTTGTTTCTTAGGGGCAGGAGCAGGGCGTGTTGCTGGACCCACTGCACGACCTGACTTCTGGGGTGTTGGCTCTTGCAGCCTGAGCTCCATGTCCAGCTGCTGCTGCTGATATACATATGTATATGTGCCTGCCATCTTATATATATCCCTGCTTGCACCTCTTGTGATTTGCTTAGTACTGAGCACGGGGCCATCCTCCAGTGCGGGGCCTCTTAAAGCCATACAGAGCTGAAGACCTTTGTCCCTGCCAGGATGGGCCTCCATTCTATGTTTTAATGCTTGTTATAACTTCGCGAGGTGCCCCTCAATTTTATTTTTTCGAAATCTCCAGTTTGCAAGAGGGCCTCATGCTTATTTTCTTCTTCATTTGATTATTTGCAAAATTGAAAAGTCCCTACGGTATATGGTTTTGTGATGCTGTCCATTCCAAGTCTGTCAGTTGAGATATATCTGATGCGTTAAACATTTCAACCCGTGCATCATTTTTTCCTGACCCTCTTTGTGCTTTCAGGGGGACTCTGTTGGCCCATCCCACCCAAGAGAACAAAACACAAGGTATAGACAATGAGCTCACAGCGCGGCTCAAGGGAAACGCAGAAGCAAGTAGATGAAAGGTACAAGCGGTGAGATTGCAATGAGATTGAAAGTAGATGCAAGGATGGACAATGGGCTCAAAGCGCGGCTCAAGGACATCTGTTTATAATTTGATGATATAAAGTGTTTCACCTTCAGCCTGGAACTCTGGCTGATCTGCCTGCACAGCTCAAAGTGCAGCTCAAGGGCATTGCAGATGCAAGTAGATGAAAGCTGTAGCTTCACGTATTAGTATGATGGCATGAGTGGCTCCTATTAGTACAATGGCATATGAGGGCATGAGTGGCTCCATGTATCAGTATGATGGCATGAGCGGCTCTTTGTGCTGAAGGGAAGTTGAGAGAGAGAGAGAGAGAGAGAGAGAGAGAGAGAGAGAGAGAGAGAGAGAGAGAGAGAAAAAGAGAGAGAGATTCTCATGTGTATGCTTTGTATGACATCTGTGTGAGTTCTCAATTATTCCAGTACAGCATCCTGCTCTTGTACCTTGTTTTTTATGCACACCCAACTGTTTTTTAATTTGATTGTTCTCTGTTGTTCACAACACCGGCTCTTGAGGAAAAACGTGGCAATTAGTAATGCTTCTTGTTGGGAATTAAAGTCAGGCGCCACCTTTCTGTGTGATATTGGCTGCGCCTGCCAGCCAGCCCATCTCTGCCAATTCTGTACGGAAGCTGAAAGCTAAGTGAGAAGCAACTATGTTCGCGCTGGGCTGGTCCCATTTGGTGAAGCCTGCTGTGCACTTGGCTTGCATGGATGCGCGCTTAGCCTTGTAACTGACCCCCTGTGTGCCAAAGCCCTCCAGATGCACCGCAAAGCTTCCAGGCGTACACTATGATGTGTCCTGAGTTCCAAGATGGCCACCTGATGTGTTGGTTGGGGGCCATTTGTGAGGAACTCAAAAGTCCGCAGGGAGGAGTGCCTACAACAGGATACAGTTTTTGATCAGGGTGCATCATCAGCGGGGTCAGGGGGGGGGGGGGGGATTTTTCAGGCTCTGTTTTCGCCAAAATTTTGCTGACAGCCAGGCCTGGCTGGCAGGCAGGTTCCTCAAGGAACACGGAACTTCAGTACCAGACTTGTGTGGTGGATATCATCAAATTTAAATTTGGCTCCCTGGAGTGCATCTCTACAGGCAAGAAAGAATAAAGGAAATTTCGTAAGCAGCCGAAACTCTCCCCACACCACTGGCAGTTAAGGAGGTGGTCCTGCAGGCAAGACCTCGGACAAACAAGCTCCAATGATTTAGCGGAACCCAGCAGCTCCTCCCTGGTGCCTGGAATAGCAACTCCCTTTGTCAAAGTTATTGGTGATCAACCCAGGTGTCAGCCAGGGGCATGGCCTCCAGGGCCTTGCCAAACCTCCTACTAGGCTAGTAGCCTCCGAGCACTTCTCCCATTTGGCCCATGTTGATAAGCATCAGGGGCCCTCGCAGGATAGGATAGGATAGGGTTACATAGCTGTACCTGCCTGCAAGGGCAGCTTAGCTGAAGCAAAAAGGTGCCTGTAACCAAACCAAACCAAACTTGTGAACATGTCAACTGAGAGCCATGAACTGAGTTCAGAAATGTCAACTGTAAGAATCTCACACACAGTCACTCTACATGAAACAAGCGTGCAAAGTCATGCACAAAAAACTTAAAGATTTCAGTGTCAGGAAAAAACCCTTTTGTGTTTCCACAAAGAGGCGCAGCCCTCACAGCAGGGCAACAGTACATGCATTTTGGTCCTTCATAACCTCCTCAATTTCGCCCTTAAGGGATTTGCTCAGGTATCAGAAAATAAAGACACGTGCCTGGACTCCAAGGACTCCTCGAAGTGAAAATAAAAGGAAAGGAAGACTACGCAGGCAGTGAAAACACTACCCACATTGCAAACGCCCCCTCGCCTTTCGACAAGGGTTCCGTAACATGACTTTTTTTTACCAGGCAGAGAGCACGCGTAGCTGAGCCGCTCTCCCGGAAATACTCGGGAAACGCTATTTGTCCAGCGGTCAGGGGTTCATACCCTGGTAGCCACATTCGCTACGCACAAGAAACTTGGAGGAATCCGGGTGGTTGGTGAGTTCCCTGACGGGTTCTTCCCTTAATGCACGCTCAAGGGCGTAGACCTTTCTTTCTTTCTTTCTTTCGTAACATGGCTACCCACATTGATTAAGGAAAAGAGGATACCTAGGGCCGAGGCACCTTGTATCCCCTTTGCCAAGAGAAACAAAAAAAGAAGTCAATGAGGATTAGGAGGTTTATTAGGAAAAGGAAGGAAATGTTCATATAGCTGTACCTGCCTGTGTGGGCAGCTTAGCTGAAGAAAAACGTGCCTGTAATCAAACCAGTCCAATCTAAAAGCAATACTAGAGCTCAGTCACAGCATCTCAGGAAAGGAAAGAAAAGGTAAGGGTTACATAGCTGTACCTGCCTACAAGGGCAGCTTAGCTGAAGCATAAAGAGATGCCTGCAACCAAACCAGACCTTCAGCTCAAAACTAAAAAGCTTGAAGTTTAAAACTGTTTTTGCGTTGCGCCAAAAAAAAACAGAGATATATAGGATGCAAAGAAGTTGCTCAAACTGTTTCTCGAATAACCATGCCACATTCATGTACAGCTCCATGCTTGCCAGGATAGCAATGTAAGTGCCGCGTTCAGCAACCAGAGGATTGACAGACGTATGTGTAGCTCCAATAAGCATACACGTGCGCATACCCCAAACTCAGTATGTTTAGACCCCACTGCCTGCGGCACCAAGAAACACCTTGTGTAATTCCATGACTAGCAGCAAGCATCAGCATTTTAGGCATGCAGACACGGGCTCGGCTGATCCTAAAGCGTCAGCCTGGTTCATAAAATCTCTAAACTAAGATACTGCCAACAAGCTTTTTCAACTCCCAAGGTGTGAGCACGAAGTCTAAATCTAGAGACCTTATGCTGTACTCTCCTACTCGAATCAAGATTAAGGATAGGATAGGATAGGATAGGATAGGATAGGGCAGCCTGGATACAAAAAGTGCCAACCCTCCCCTCAGAACAAAAACAAACATTTAGAAACCCAACCTATCCACACATAGGCAATCAGGAAGAACTCTTTGTACCCAACCAATCTAGTCCAACCCTCATGCTCTAAGTCCCTGACTGGAGGACATGGGCTCACACTGATGGTAGCTGTCATATCCAAAATAACAAACAAGAAATTGGAGCAGTCGTTTACACTGCATTCACAAACAGCATAAATTTGTGGAGAAAAAGAAAAAAACTACGTAGGCAGAGAAAACTCTCCCTACATCAATTAAGGAAAGAGAGACACATTGGCTCAAAGAGCCGTGAGTCTCCCTTACCAGAAGATGAGAGGGGAGTTAGTGTGGGTCAGGTGGGCTTCTGGCAGCACGCTGCTCCAGGGCACCAGTGTTATGATGAGTGCTTTTATTTTCAATGGCATGTCTGGTAGAGGTGAGTTTGTGCGCAAATTGTACAGAATGGGCATGGAGTTTTCTTGCAAGTGTTTCAGATCTTTGTGAGTCAATCCCTAATTTTTTTAAATTGATCAAGGGTATGGGCATTGTAGATAGTCCCACCCACACCCAGGAGGATTGGGTGGATACTAATCTCTGCACCTTGGAGTTGTTTGCACAGTTCACTGTGTTGTTGCTGTGAGGCTTCTAGCTGGGCACCAGGCCTCGTATCTTCACAGTACTTGATTTCTATTAAGTGAATATGGCAGGCTGGAGTTGTGCTACTCCCCATACTGCGCAGTACCCGGTTTGAGGGTGGAGTAGGTGGTCTGTTTGGGTTGGTTAGGTGAGGAGTAACCAAGATTGCATCAGGGCGGCTGGAGTTGCATCTGTTTTGCATAGAAACCGTGGGTTTGAAGAGGTTGGAGGTACAGCTCGATTAGAGACTTGCTCAGGGATTTGCAGGTCGTGCTGGGCCAAACGGCTTTTGTTGCCTGTATCCAACTGCACAAGATTGGCCCCATAAGAGCCTTCACTGATCAATTTCAAGATCATCCTGCAAGCAATATTGTGACGCTCAGTTACCATGTTACGCATGACGGGGCATTGGCAGCCAGATAGGATGTGGAGAGCGCTATCCATGTGATGGCAATCAGGTAGGGGACATGTCAGGCTAGTGAATCTTTTATATCGGACCGCATGTTTCTGATTGTAGAGGGTGCCTGTGCGGTATTGGAAGACAGTGCGTTTCATTCGAGTTGAGAGACCAGGCATGTTCCAAAAGGCATTGCTAATTTTCTTGCTTACTTGAGGTAGCAAGCTCTGGTAGTAATTGCAGTAGCCTGTCTTCCTGTCAGCATAGCCCAGCTTGTGTTTAGCATGCTTATGGGATTTCAAAGCATTTTTAAGGTCTGGGAGGTAGCTCAGACGAAGAAAAAGGGTAGGATTGAGGAGGCCTAGGATTTGCCTCTTCACTAGCCAGCCAGATTGTATTGTGAAAGGGATTTCCTCCTGGGCCAGCGCTAGGGAGTCCAGTATCAGTTAGGTTGCCATCTTTGAGGGAGGCCTGGTATTTAGCAACCTGATCTGCGCATTCATTCCCAGCTATTCCAGCATGAGACTTGACCTTGTAGAAAAAGATGTGATCTTGAGAGGCTCGGGCAAGGTTTGAAATCATTTTCAAAACATCTCCTTGCACGTGATGCCTATGCTTTTCTGGATACAGGATTTGCTTTCTGAGTTGATGAAGTGAGCTAAGGCTATCTGTGGCAATATGTGTGTAATTATGAGTGAGCGCAGCAGCAATGGCAGCGAGCTCAGCTCCTCCTATGGTATTGGTAATTCCAGCGCCATTAGGTTCAACTAATTTTTGTGAATCAGTCAGGGGGTGGTACACACCTGCCCCTATAACTGTCTTGCCGTTCTGGACCTGGCAACTGCCGTCTGTGTAGGCCCAAGATCTCCAATCTGCAACTTTAAACTGGAGGTTGGGATGGGACTGACAAGGAGCATTAACAGTAACGTCTGGGGCGGATCTTTTGGGGCCCTTTGAAATCTGTTTCATGCCTAGGGGGAGCTTTTCACATTTTCTGATCCCGGGCATCACTTTATGTCTTGTATTCTGGATGGGGTGGTTGCTAACATTTCTAATACATTTTTCCATTCTGATGGCTTTGGCTAGATCCTGAAGCCAGTTACAGTTATGGTTATTCAAGTGGACTCTTGCAGCCGTATTCCAGACTGCGATAATTTGTAAATCCCAGGTATGCTTGGGTGGGGCAGTTTCCTGGCAGACCCAGGATTGGGGTTTGTCATAGGTAAGCTTGTTTTTTGGAATGGTCCCGAGCTTGTAGCAAATGTGTGGGTAGGCATTGAGGAGTTGTGAGTAGGGGTTGGTTATCATATGCCTGCAATTTTCTGGCAGAAGCATGAAGGTGGCTGTAGCCTCCGTGTTAAGGATGGCAGAGTAGATAGCATGTCGTAGTGTTAGTTTCATGGACTTCTCATCGTAGATGGGGTGGCAGATAGACATCCCGGAAAATCTCGAGGAGAGAGAATTGTAGTGGGCACCAAACAGAATGTCGCGGGGATCAGAACTCCAGTAGTGATGGTAGTGAGCGTTATAGTCCAGGGGAGAAGCCATTTTCTCTTGGGTGACATTGGGTGCCCATTTTTGGAAGGCAGTGTGAATGTGAGGCGGGAGGGTCCGTGATAAGGAGTCTTTAATCTTTTTGCTTTGGTATTTGTCCTCCAAATTGGTCTTGCGGGCTAGGAGCCCGAGCATCTCAGATGCGAAGCTTGCTGGTGGGGGGCAGATGTTATCATGCAGACCTTCTGCTTTGGACCTGTGGAAAGCTGTGAAAAGGACGTCAAAGCGTTGAGGAGTTATCATCCCAACGCAATATGGAAACTGAACGCCACAATGTTGCTGGAAGAATGAAAATCATATCATCTCCACGGGACTGGCAGTATGGAAACTGAACGCTACAATGGTGCTGGAAGAATGAAAATCATATCATCTCCACGGGCTGGCAGTATGGAAACTGAACGCCACAATGTTGCTGGAAGAATGAAAATCATATCATCTCCATGGGACTGGCAGAATGGAAACTGAACGCCACAATGGTGCTGGAAGAATGAACATCATATCATCTCCACGGGACTGGCAGTATGGAAACTGAACGCCACAATGTTGCTGGAAGAATGAAAATCATATCATCTCCACGGGACTGGCAGTACGGAAACTGAACGCCACAATGTTGCTGGAAGAATGAAGATCATATCATCTCCACGGGACTGGCAGTTTGGAAACTGAACGCCACAATGTCGCTGGAAAAATGAAAACAATAATACTTCTCACAGCCAAATTATGGAGCCAGGTGCTTCCAGTAACTCTCCAGGTTACCATTAGCATTTCTTACTTCACAGCTTTGTGGTGGAGGGTACTCACGGCTCTTCTAAGCCAATGTGTCTCCTTTTCCTGAATTGATGTAGGGAGACTTTCTTTTGCCTACGTAGTTTTTCTTTCTTCTTTTCCTTCTCTTTTCCAATCTCCAGGTCTGCACTCTCCAACGAAAGTATGCCTCACTTTTTTTGAGCACAACTTCTCTTTTCTGCATCTTCATGCCTCCCACAGGATGCCCTGTATAGGTACCACCACCATATGAATTCCCAGGATATTGATATTTTTCTAAACAAGGGTAGCAACAAACTTCCTTTCTTTCCTGATGACCTAATGTGCATTTATGAACAGGCTAGCAGTCAAACATCTTGACTGAGGCCTTTTTTCTCTTGTAATCCTTGTATCTCAGGTCCACTAAGAAATCCTGCATGTGGATCTTAGAAGCACTCAGCATCTTTTGCTTAAACATATCCTCATAGCACATGCCACTAAAAGCTGTAGACACATGTGCAGACCAACAAGACTCTTCCCTATTAGCACTGCTTGGCAAGGTGTACATCCGCTTTCAGCACTCTATGTAATGTCTTACTGTTTGAATCAATCATACTCAGGGTGTTGAAATTTAACAGTAGCCTTAGACCAATAGAGCTGCAAAGGCTCTTGGCCATACTCTCTCAGTACTGGCCAGTTCGTGGCAGTGCTCTTCACACCTAGAAAATGCCTTAAAAAGAAAAAAGAAGAACTACGTAGGCAGTGAGAACACTCCCTACATCAATTAAGGAAAAGGAGATACATTGGCTCAAAGAGCCGTGACTCTCCCTCAACAGGGGGTAAGAGGGAAGCTAGTTTGCCACACTGGCAGCCTGAAGCGGGGAGTTCATCTCAGCCCCTCCCTTCATGTAACTTGTGCCCCAAATCTGGCTGCCATACATGCTAGCAGGAATGATGTACATTTTGGTCAACCACAGAAGAGTATGCGGCCTGCCCACAAGCTCATCTTCACTCACAAACTGCCAAACATGCACGCAACCAGCATGACAAGTGGGAACAACACGCTCAGCTGCAGCCATTTTTTAGGCAATTGGAAAATGCAGCAAAAAAATCAAACCGCAGCAATCACCTAGACTACATGCTGCCTTCACAGACTTCTCTCAAGCTTATGATACAGTACCTCGCTTGCAACTTTGGGACCATCTGCAGCGCATTGCCATGCGTGCACTACTTCTCCAAGCAATTAAGGAAGTTTACAAAAAATGATGAATATATTGATGTATTACATGACATAGCTGTATATAGCTATACATATATATAGTCCTGCCTAGACTACATGCTGCCTTTACAGACTTCTTTCAAGCTTATGATATTATACCTCGCTTGCAACTTTAAGACCATCTGCAGCGCATTGCCATGCGTACACTATTTCTCCAAGCAATCAAGGGAATTTACAAGGATGATGAATATATTCTGATGTATGGAGATAAAAGGGCACGTGTGCATCCAACAAATGGAGTTAAGCAAGTTTGTCCTCTGTCCCCTCTCCTGTTTTTGGCACAGAAGTCCTCTGTACATCCAATAACATGGGCAGAAATACAAGTGAAGGTATGAGAGGTGCTTTGGCAGGGGATGGAGTGAATGGCGCTTCATACATGCTACATGCAGATGACTTGAGTTTAACTACCAATGACCCAGGTGAAATGCAAGTTATGCTGAATAGATTACGGGCTTATGCAATGAGAAAGGGGCTGACTGTCAATACATCAAAGTCGGAGGTCATGCATTTCAATAGTAGGTCGTGTTCTTCTTTTTCTGCTTTCATGTACGGAGACGTGGCTCTTCCAGAAAAAGAGCAGTTTAAATACCTCGGTATGCTTGTGGACAAGCACATGAATTTAAAGGCGTCTGAGGAGCATGCTGTGCAGCCTCATATAGTTGCCCAACAAAGGATAAAGAAGTTTGTGCATGGGCACGGTTTGAGGAATAGGCAACACACTCTGCTTTGGCTCTCTAACTTAGACCTTGAAGGTATATGGCATTCCGGCTGGGATGTATGCGTGCCAAGTGTGGGGTACCGAATATTTATGAGAAGGCAGTGAGTTCAAAAGCCAATTGCAGAAAAGGCAATCATGCTCTTGAAGGAGTTTTCTAGGTGTGAAGAGCACTGCCACGAACTGGCCAGTACTGAGAGAGAGATTGTGGCCAAGAGCCTTTGCAGTTCTATTGGTTTAGGGCCACTGTCAACTTTTTTAAGAGCATGCTTGATTCAAACAGTGAGACACTACGTCAAGTGCTGAAAGCGGATTTACACCTTGCTGATAGGGATGGTTATTGTTGGTTTGCACATGTTTCTAAGGCATTTAATGACATGAGCAATGGGGATGTTTCAACAGAAAAATGCTGAGTGCTTCTACGGTTCTTTTGAGCCAATGTGTCTCCTTTTCCTTAAGTGATGTAGGGAGAGTTTCCTCTGCCTACGTAGTTTTTCTTTTCTTTCTTGAGTGCTCCTAAGATTTCCATGCAGGATTCCATAGGGGATTTGAGGTATAGACAGGAGAAGGTTTGGAGGGAAGCGGATGCCCTCAGTCCCCAAGAGGTGAACAGGAAAACAGTGACTTACCGTCATTGGTGCGGAAAACCATTAAATCAAACAGCATGCACACACCATGTTGTATCCCATCATATTTATTAAGGATCTGGAAATCATGTGTTCATGCACACTGCTACAAACTGTGGTACATCAAGCAAGCTTGTCTGGACACTGCTAGTGGCTCATTGGTAGAATAATCATGTGTACATGCATGCTGCTGCAACTGTGGTACATCAAGCAAGCCTAGTCTGGATACCGATAGGGGCTCATTGGCAGACATAATGTGTGAGCCTCCATTTGTCATATCACGGAGTCCTGGTCAAAAGGCAAGGAGGGCGTTTGCAAGGAGGTCCCCAGATCGATTCCTTGTGGCCAGGGTGGGAAAAAGATGCCCTCTATTGGTGGGAGTCATTGGGAGGCCCTTTCCTTAATGCACGCGGCAGAACGTCAAACGTAAATCTTTCTGTCTTTCAAGGTTTACAAGGATAAGGCCTTCAGTCAAGAAGTGCGATTGCTAGCCTGCTCATAAAAGGCAATTAATCCATGAAGGAAAAAAGGAAGTTTATTGTTATTCTTTCTTTGTGTGAGTGCATGCTGCTTGAGGCCTTATCTGGACACTGAGAGTGGCTCACTGGTAGAAATCACATGTGCATGCATGCTGCTGCAAACTGTGGTATATCAAGCAAGCCCTGTCTGGACACTGGGAGTGGACCTCTTCTCTGTTACACTTTGATTTCCAATGTTGCACAAACGGTCTCTTCTTCTCCAGTTATCCCCATCCTTTACCCCTGGTTTTTCAATTTACTGCTTACAGTTTTCACCTCCATGTGCTGGAATGTACCAGCACCAGGCCTATCAGCCCAACAGTGTGGCTGCCGGTCCTTTCTTTAAATCTGTAAATCTGTAAGGATCTAGATAAAGGAGTCATGAGGAATGTGAGTAGGATTAGGCTCCGTGCCCACTGCTTGAAGGTCGAGTCCTGTAAATGGCTGGGTGGTTCAAATATTTGATACTTAATAAGTGTGAGCGTGCTGAAGTCCAGGACGAGAAAAGAAAATGAAAAACTACGTAGGCAGAGGATACTCCCCCTACATCAATCAAGGAAAATAGGACACATTGGCTCAGAAAAGCCTTGAATCCCCTCCACCACAAAGCTACAAAAAGAAGACCCTAATAGGGATCTGAAGGGTTATTGGAAGCACCCAGCTCCATAACTTGGCTGTGAGAAGTATAATTGTTTTCAATAGCATGCCTAGTGGTAACAAGCTTGTCCTATCACCGTGGTCCGCTCCTCCTGCAAACAGGGCCTCGGTTATGGCGGTCCAGAGGCATGGCGAACAACCCTCCAGATCCCCATTAGCTCTGTCTCTGGCTCTCTCCTAGGCTAATTTTGTCTAGTGTAGGTTTGAGGGCCTTCTGGTAAGGCCTCTAACTTTTGTTAGGGGTACTTCCCTTAATGCACACGGCCTATGGCTTGCGTAGACTTTTCTTTTCCTTTTCTTTACTTTTTCTTTTCTAGGTTATGCATTCTCCCTACAGTCTTCCTAAATACATGTTCCTTGACCTCCCCCATGATGCCATTCGCAGCGTGGCTCGATTTAGACTCCGTGTTCACACCCTTCGCTATGAGACAGCAACTTGGAATCACAGGTCTTTCCCAAACTGTGACCTCTGTGCGGCTGATGATGATGTCCAGGATGAACAACATGTCCTCTTTTATTGCACGCATCCCCAGGTGGAAAGAAAAGAAAAACCATGTAGGCAGAGGAAACTATCCCTACATCAATTAAGGAAAAGGAGACGCATTGGCTCAGAAGAGCCGTGAGTCCCCTCCACCACGAAGCTACAAAAAGAAGACCCTAATGGGGATCTGGAGGGTTATTGGAAGCACCCGGCTCCATAACCTGGCTGCGAGAAGTATCATTGCTTTCAATAGCACGCCTATTGGTAACAAGCCTGTTGGCATACGTGACAGAATGGACATGAAGTTTGCGAGCCAGTTTATTGGCGCGTTGGTGGTCAGGTCCCAATTGTTTAAACTGGTTAAGGGTGTGATCAGTGTAGCAGGTCCCACCAACACCCAAAAGGATGGCGTGGAGAGTCAAAACTTCTGCATTAATGAGTTTGCAGAGGTCTGCATGCTGCCGCTGTGCCGCCTCCAACTGCTGTCCAGGCCTCGTGTCTTCACAGTACTTGACTTCAATCAAGTGCACATGCCGCTGGTTTACATTCAGTTGGTGGGGTTGCCTCACGCGGTTGGCTGTTGTGGCCCTCAGTGTGGGGTTGAGTCTCTCCGCAGGAAACATGCTCCCTTGTTCTCACAGGCAGGATCTCATGATGTGTCTGCTTTTTTAAGCCAGAACAAAAACATTCTTCCCTTTTTCCTTCATGAATTAATTGCCTTTAATGAGCAGGCTAGCAGTCGCACTTCTTGACTGAAGGCCATATCCTTGTAGACCTTGTAACAAGCTTGTTAGCATACTTAACAGAATGGGCATGAAGTCTGCGAGCAAGTTTACTGGCGCTTTGGTGGTCAACTTGAAGTCCCAATTGTTTAAATTGGTTAAGGGTGTGCTAAGTGTCGCAGGTCCCACCAGCACCCAAAAGGGTGGTGTGGAGAGTCAGGACGAGAAACATGTCCTCTTCTATTGCAATTGCTTTGAGGTGTGTAAGCTGCGCAGAAAATACAAGGACGTGTTCATTGATCTTTTTGAAACATGACATACTTTTGCCCAGCTTCCAAATGCTGACTCAGTCGGACTTTATTACTTTCTTGGCAAGCCTCCACAATTTAAATGATCTTGAGATCAATGCCTTTGTAAATCAAGACTCGCAGATTTTCAAAATTTTTGTCTGAACTGGTTTCAATTTTTGATGCTGGATGAGAATGTTTCACCAGCAGCCGATCAGCCAGATCCTCGGGCTGTAGGCCAGCCCCCCTTGTAACCCTTGTAACCCTTACCACTAGGCGTGCTAATGAAAACAAGAATACTTCTCGCAGCCAGGTTATGGAGCTGGGTGCTTCCAAAAACCCTCCAGATCCCCATAAGTGTCTTCTTTTTGTAGCTTTGCGGTGAAGGGGACTCACGGCTCTTCTGAGCCAATGAGTCTCCTTTTCCTATATTGATGTAGGAAGAGTTTCCTCTGCTTACGTAGTTTTTCTGTTATTTTCTTTCTCAGCTGCCCACACAGGCAGGTACAGCTATGTAACCCTTTCCTATCCAAGTGCTTCAAGTGGAAGACAGTGCAACACCTGCATGGTGTCGGGCTGATCAGCCGAACAGTCTGGCTGAAGGTCTCCCTTTGTAACCTAATCTAATGATATTACTTTTCCTTAATTGATGCAGGGAGAGTTTCCTCTGCCTACGTAGTTTTTCTAACCTGCATGGTGTCAGGCCACACACATTCAATGTACGATGATTACAGTATCGCCTTTGTTCGTGGCGTCATAAGAAATATTGGCTGCCCCTTGTGCGCAAAGAGGCTTGCCCAAGGGTCGGTTTTGAAGGATAGAAAAAAAGGGAGTGCTGCAGAGAGGAGGGACAACTCCAAACAACTGCTCGCAGGGAGCTCCATGAGCTCACTCGTCGAAGTCTGATCGCCAGTAGTCGCTTGTGCCTGCACAGCATTCATATAAATGACCCGAGTTTGGAAGCTGCTTCACTATTTCAAAGATCCCATGCTCAAATGTTTTCTTTCTTTTCCCATTGCACCAGAGTGCACCTATCTAGATTCAGTGTTGCTGCCTTCTGCATGAAATGCATCAGCCAGTCAATACTTAAAAAGTGCAGCTAGGAGATCAGCAAGCATACATGCAGCCAGGCGAGCAGGCATGTAGCCGGGCAATGTGCAAGCAATCATGGCAGCCCAAAAAGCAGGCATGAGCCAGGCAACATGCAAGCAGGCATGCAGCCGGGCAACATGCAAGCGCGCGCTTGACTGTGAGGTGCAAACATGAATCATCCGGTAATCAAGGTGACCCTTGCCACCTCCTGTGTGAGGCCTACCAACAGAGAGTCTGCACAGAGTTTATTGCCATGGTGGGCACTGCTTGCATCTTGTCTTCACTCTAAACTGAGCTCCACTGACAGCTCCATGACGTTCAGAGCAATAATCAAGTACCACACAAGATTCAGAGGAGTAAGCATGCGTTGTCAGGGGCTGAGAGCCTTTCTTGCTTCTTCTTCTCTATCGCTTCTCTTCATAATCATTACTTCCTCCTCTTTCATGAACAGGCTAGCAGTCAGGCTATCTTGACTGAGGGCCTTTCTACATCTGTAACCACGCAGGATTGGCCAATTCCTTGTACATACACCCTATATTTCACATTTTCCCTGCAAACAAAATGAAACACACGGCATATATCTGTGGAATTGGCCAACCCTAATCATACGTAATTTGCAAGGGGCTGATGGGTGCTGCTGCACCCCTATCTTCCAGGTGTTGAGTACATACCACAGCTACACCCTTTCTCCAGGCCACACACGTGCAAGCATGTGGATCAGAGTATGTCCCAATTGGACTATTGTTATGATTAGAAAAATAAAAAATAAAAATAAAAAAGGTTCAAAGGCAACACGCACCAGGGTACATGACGTTGGTCGGCAGCGGCTGCTCATCATCATCCCACAAGCCCAGCTCACTGATGTCGCTGCCCATCTTCTCCCAGTCCCGGGTCGCGACGCTCTTGTCGTTCTTGGGCTCAAGCACCTGTGTGCATGTGTGTGTGTTTGTGTGTGTGTGTGTGTTTGTGTGTGTGTGTGTGTGTGTGTGTGTGTGTGTGTGTGTGTGTGTGTGTGTGTGTGTGTGTGCGCGCGTGTGTGTGCGTGTGTCCGCACGCGCACCTGTGTGAAAGAGGGAACAATGACTGCTTGTACTGTGTGCGCTTTCGAAACCTTGCGCAGTGCTCTATTAAGAGGGGTTGATGCCTTCTCTCTTAAAGAGCTGAGTGTATGCCAGCATGAGGTGATATTAACCATATGCCTGGGTTGCGCATAACTAGGGTTGGCCAATGCCATCTATGTACACCATATGTCACATTTTCCCTCTGACATTTTCCCTCCAAAAAAGCCCAAATATGCAGTATATATACATATGCTGTTGGGCTGCGCGTATGAGTCCTCAAACGGAGTTTATGCCAGAAGCATAGAGGTCAAAGGTTTCCTTCACGCCCGACATCCTAAACACCCACCAAACATCTCACACTAGGCATAGGACAACACTATATAAATAACAGCAACAGCATCATAAGCCACAGGACACTGCTTTGTTAACATTCCGAAGACTCACCGTATCTATCAAACCATAAGACACTGCTTCATAAGGGTTGAAGTAGCGCGGCCGTTGAAAGTCTCGTAAAATGTCCTCCTCCGATTTTTGGGTATGAAGGGCGAGGTACTTGGCCTGAAAGGTACGGTGCATACCACCCAGGGGCTTGTTTTTAGCCGAAGGCTCAGATGATACAACTACGATACAAGCACAAGCCAGCCAGTCAGGTTCAGTCCCCGTGCGCCTTCCACGCAAATTCTAAGATAGGCTATGAGCAAGGAACATGTGGGTGAACTGTAAGATGTGGACTAGTTGAGTGCTTGTTACCCACACTCAGTGCAAGACAGGCCCCCCAACCCCAGCCACCAGGGTGCACAATGAGCATATGTAGGGTTGGCCAGTGCTATGTTCATACACACACATATATACCGTACAGCTAAGTGATCATTACGCATTATATTTTTTTTCAACGGCTGCGTAATGCGGAATGGGGTTTTTCAGGGGGGTGCGAACTGGTGCGGAATGGGAAAGTTATTCCGTTGAAGCGGAATGCGAACTGGTGCGGAATGGGAAAAATAAATGGCTAAAAATTCCTGAGACACCTCCCCCCCCCGAAAGGCAATGCAGCAGGAGGGGAAGGCAGCATGTCAGACGCGCATGAGCAGCAGCAACAGCCCCTCAGTGATGCAGCAGGTGCAGGAGGGGAGGGCAGCATGGCAGATGGGCCACAGCACCAGCAGCTGCCGCCGCATTGCCCGGAAGTCATAGTGTTGGAGGATTTTCCAGCCAAGCCATCCAACCAGACAACAGCACAGGCAGAGGGCACAACACAGAAGGTGGCACGCACAACAGCAGCAAGAGCATCAGCAGCGCAAGCCTGCCCGCCACCACAAGGCCTGCCAGAGGAAGGAAAAAGAGCTTTGAATAAAGGAATTTGAGCATGCGTCGCACACAGCAAAGGCAGAGTGTGCCAGCAGGGACATGGGGAATGCAATTAATTGTGGGGACAAAAGGGGTGCAAACTACATGGCCAAGCGGCTCGGAAGGACAACATGGATTGCTGAAACGGCAGCAGAAAATGCGAAATGCCTGAGGGTTGAGCTGAAAGCACTAAGCGCAGAAGAGAGGGGGGCACAGGGCCAGGATGAGGTGGAATGGGAGGACATTTGAACGCTTTGAAGATTGGCTGTTGGGGACGAAATGCTGAATTTGAACAGCGAGAAGAGCAATGCAAGCGTTGCACCTTGAATGAACAGATTCTGTACTTCATCTATGTTAGCTACATGAGATGTTGTTTGCTTGGCTTTTGTACTTTCATCAACAGCAGCAACCTAGGATCAAACGATTTTCAACCCACTAGCTGCATGGATGGTAAACAGCCCAATTAGTTTCTTACTCAGCTGATGTAAAGCCGTAGAGCAACTGCTGAGCATGTAAGTGCATGGTGAAGGCTATTACTGCAAAAAATCAGGTTGCTGGAGGTTGCGTAATGGTTTTCTGTGCAGGCTTTCCTTGAGGGTGCGTAATTCAGCATGCGTAATGCTGGTAATAATCGGGCAGGCTTTCCTTGAGGGTGCGTAATACAACATGCGTAATGCCAAAAAAACTTTTGAGCAGGGTGCGTACTGATGCGTAATGGAGAAATTCAAGTGCTGAAAATAGGGGGTGCGCACAGGTCACGGAGCTGTACGGTATTTACACCGGACATAAATCATGTCAATGCTCAAAATAACATAACCAGCCCTGTGCGGTGACTGCGTGATGGTAAATTACAAGCCTATTCTGAGGGTGCGCGGTTGTGCGTGGTTGTGCGATCGCGCAATTCAGCAAGAGGTGCGCGTGTCAGGAACCCCTCCACTAACACCCTGCCCCTCAGGGGAAGCCAGCACAAACAAGGTCCTGATTTACACAGCCACACAGGCAGCAAGGGCAGCAGCGGCAGTAGCAGCAGCAACAGCGAGGAAGAGAACGGCGAAGAAGAGAGTGGTGAGGAAGCTCCACATGGCAGGGAAGCATGGGAAGGGGAGCATGGAGAGGGAGGCAATGACAGAGTGGCAGTGATGAGAAAAGAGGATGGAAGCAGGGGAAGGTGGGCACCGGGGGGTAGCATGGGGTTGAGTTGATCAATGAAGGGTGACCTAAACTGGATAGCTGGAAGCGCTGAAATGGACTTTAGGTGTGCTTGAACACACCCTGTTGTTTTCTGCCCATGGACCTTAATCAGCGTTTAAGCAATGCCCAATGTGATTTTCAGGCAGAAGGGGGCAAAGCCCATGCGTGGCTGATGCGCAGTTGTGTAAAATAACAATTTCATGGGTGCGTGGTTGATGTGTGGTTGTGAAAAATATCCATTTTTGGGGGTGTGTGATGTGCACATTCCTGTATGGTACCTTTATACACCACTTGCTTCACACTTCCCCAGCAAAAAGCTGGGGTATACGGTATACATACACGGAATTGGCCAACCCTAAGCAAACGTCCTGCACTGCACAAGGGAGCACAATGAGCATATGTCCAGTGCTGCATGATGGTGCATAAGGGTACACAAAAATGCCGCTTGTGCACATAGGAAAGAAAAAAGCATATGCCCAGCGCTGCATGATGGTACGCGAGGCTACACAATGGCGCCCCTTCTGCACAAGGGTGCACATTGAGCATACGTCTATCATTACACAAAAGTGCACAAGGGGCGCGTGGGTGCACAGTGAGCATATGCCCTGCCATGCACAGATGGGTGGGCGCGCAGGGGCAGTGGATGCACAGATGGATGGGCGCGCAAGGGCGCACAGTGAGCATACGTCCAGCGATGCACAGATGGGTGGGCGCGCAGGGGCAGTGGATGCACAGATGGATGGGCGCGCAAGGGCGCACAGCATACTGTACTGAGACGTACTCATCTCGCACAATTTATAAAAATAATTAGTTTCGCATACGCATCACATACGCACCCCTGATAGAAGTTGATAGAAGATTATTTTCATAAACGCGCGCTTGCACAGTGCCAAAAGGGCCTCAGCCCACACAAATCAACCTGCAACCTGATTCACTGTGGCAATCGTAAGTTCTATCCCGAGATCCTACTCCGAGTTCTCTTAGTCCCCTCCACCCTCAGTGCTGCCACTCCCCTCCTTGCTCTCACTGCCATCCTCCTCACTGCTGCCTACCCCCTCCTCACTGCTGTCCTCATTAGTGCTGGCATTCCCTTCCTTGCTCTCCTACCCTCCTCTTCCTCTGACTCCTCGCACTCCCTCCCTCTAGTGCGCATGCCCTTGCCCATGGACTTTGGCGTTTCGGGCGCTCTGAGGAAGCAGCGGAAGCTGAGCTGGGAGTCGTCGTGAGGAGGAGGGGGACGCTGCTGCTGCTGCTGCTGCTGCTGCTCACTGCCTTGCTCACTCAATACGTAAAACAATTATTTTTCACTTATTTACACACATGCGCACCACCTCAAATGATTATTTTTTCACCAGCTGCAATTTTTACCCCAAAGGTTATATTTGCGTGATGACACATTCTCTCTACGGTATGTCCAGCAATGCACAAGGGCGCACAATGAGCATATGTCCAGTGATGCACAAGGGGGCAAAAGGGTGCAACGAGCACCAGCACAAAGGTGAATTGGGTCCTCAGGTTGCACAACAAGCACGAGTCCTGCATCGCAGGAAGCACCACCCCGCCATTTAAGTCATGCTTGAGCACGTACCCACCCACCCATGCACGCGCGCGCACACACACACACCTGACACTCCACCAGAGGCCATGCTGGAGCATGGCCTTCTGAACCTTTTTACACACACATGCCTGCCACCCACCATGGTGGCTGTCTTGTCCCGCGTGACCTTCCTGTAAATGTCAATGTCTGAAGCTTGCATGCCATATAATCTCTGCAATGGCTGGCGCAGCATGATGGTGGACGACCGCAGAGAGGCGCGCTTACCCTGCATGCGTGCATGGAGCACAGTGGAGCAAGATGCAGGTGGATTGTGCAGGCACCATGTGGGCTTTGTTGGCCAGTAGGTTGTGGGGGCATTGTGTAAGCATAAAAGAAACCGGCTTGGTGTTGCAGGCATTGAGAGTGTGCACATTAAGACATGCTTCCAAAGTTCCCAAAGAGATCATTAGTCATGATGCCATCCCCACCCATGAACACCTTAACTCAGCATGGATGGACAAGTAGCTCCCTCACGCTCTACACACACATGTACATGCATGCAAGCACACATGCACGCAAGCACACGCACGCACACATGCACACGCGCACACCCACACGCGACACACCCACACCCACACCCACACACGCGCACACATACACACCACAAAGCAACAAACAACACACACATGCACACGCACACACCCATGCACACACACGCGCTCACACACACCCACACCCACACCCACACCCACACCCACACACACCCACACCCACACCCACACCCAACCAACACACACCGGGCTGCCTGCTGCCAGGAGCAGGGCTGCCTCCCCAAACGCGTTCCCCACGGCGAGCGTGTAGATGGGGCAAAACTTGGAAACAGCGCGCATCATGTTGTACACAGCGATCGCCTCGTGCTCGTTCCCGTACTTGGTGTTGCTTTTCTGCGCGCATTGCAAGATCCCCGTTTGTTTTGCAGGTGTCCTCCACCTATCAGAAATCAAGTAGCGTCACTATAAAAGCGTGGCAAATGCGGTAGGACACCCAATCTCACCGCAATGCCGGTGGAGTTGATGTAGAAGTAGATGGGGTCAGGGGCCTCTTGCACCAGCACAAATAGCTGTGCAGTCAGCAGCTCCGCCACAGCAGAGTCAATGGGCATGCCCTGGATGCGTGAAAAGAGTTGGTGGGTCATGGTTGTTTGTCTTGAAGGTGGGGCCCAGTGGTGTGTTGTATGCGTGCAAAGCGCAGCACATGTTTGATGGCATGCATGAGTGTGCATCTCCTTACAAAACCCACCAGATACATGATTCTTTCACTGAACAGACGGGTTGCTAAGTCTGGGGGTGGACCTGCTTCCCTCCACAGCTTTCTCCTTAGCGTGGACAATTTCCGCGCTTCGCACACCATCCCCCTCCTAGAGCGCTGCTGCTGTCGCACAGGGCCTTGTACACATTGGCTGGTGGATGGAACACTTCTGCCGCTAAAAACAGATACAGGGCGAGGGCTGGCAAGCACACTGCCGCATGTGGCCTGAGATGTAGAGGCCTGCATTGAAGCCCTCATTGCTGCTTCACACCTCTAACCTCCTCACACGTTAAATAATGTTCTTCTCAAACTTTCATTTTCAATAGACAGATTCTCTCAACATCAAGCTTTAAACTGTACTTGGCACGGTCGTGCTTTTTTTGCTGCCTCTTGACACAAAGGCTTTCAAAGTGGGACAAAATAAAATCACATCATATTTGATCAATCATTCACGGTTTTTGTTGCTCGCACAGCCGTGTTGGCCGGTTTTTATAGGATTCCCACCAGCGGCCACTCCCTGCACAAGCGCTAAAGACCCTCAAACTTGGCAGAGCTACACTAAAGATATGTCTGAGAAGGTTTCCAAAAGATGTTTTGCAACATTTTGCGCACAGTTTCCATGTTCGGCGCCATTGGAAAGAAAGAGAAGCTACCCAGGCAGTGAAACATCTCCCATAAAAAAGACACAGTGTATCAAACAAGAAGATTATTTATAAACCTATAGGCCTGAACTACAGCCTCTCAAGACGGGGTACTGCTTGTAACCCTCCTGATAGAAAGAAAAGAAAAGAAAACCTACGTAGGCAGTGAAACACTCCTACATCAATTAAGGAAAGGGGGCCACATTGGTGCACAGACCGTATGACCCACCCACCACGAAGTTCAGACTGAGAGAAGCACGGCAGACAAAGAAAGAAGACAGGTCCAGCAACGAGAAAAGAAAGCAGGATGATAGCTGAAAGACTGGAGTTCCAGACCTTCAACAGCAAGCAGAATCATCACTGTCAGCCTTCCAACCAAGGAAAGCCATGCCCAGCAGCTGTCTGCTGAGCACAACTAAAGCCTGCATTCTGGCAGACTAGGTTAACTAGCTGCTAGCAACTGCTGACCACGCAGAAGCCTGTGGAACAGCCCTTAGAGCACTGGTGCCGACACATTAAGCCATCCTGATCCCCATTGCTTTTTTTTTCTCTTGGTTGAAAGGATATGTTGTGCCTCGGCCCAAGACATACTCTTTCCTTCAATTGATGCGGGGATTGTTTTCACTGCCCACGTAGTTTGCCTCCTCTTTACATAGCCGAATAGTCATGAAGGGGCAAATCAAGGTTACAGGTCAAAGGTTGAACCTTGTCGGTCCATGCTCGCTTCAGAAAGCAATTGTTTTTGGACAGCACATGTCATCAAATTAAACCAGGTTTTCAGGATAAGTACAGTCACTGTTGAAGGTACTGGATTGAGTTGTGAAGTCGGAAGGTACTTGCACAAACTTTAGATTCCCATTAGCATTTTCTGTTCTGTAGCTTTGTGGTGGTGAGGGGCTCGCAGCTCTTCTGAGCCAATATGTCTCCTTTTCCTTGGCTGATATAGGGAAAAGGAAAAGGAAAAGGAGAAGTTACGCAAGCGGCTCAAGCCTCAAGCATTGTATTAAGGAAGGGCCGACCCCCACCGCCACAAGGGCTCGAACTCGGACCCCCCCGCCGCCTGGACGATGTAGGGAAATTTTCCTCTGCCTACTTAGTTTTTTTTCTTTCTTTTTCTTTTTTTTCAAGCTTCCTGAGGGTGCCTGGCAGGACATGCACGCAGAGTTTAGGAGACAGATGATACTTTTTTTTGTCTGGGTACCCTTCCGGTAGGGGCACTGCAAGGGGAAAGGGGTGTATGTGGGAGATGTGGGACATTGTGGGTGAGTCAAGGGTCCCCTTGATATAAATGATCCTCCGCCATGCGCCTCCTACAAGAAATTAGTTTCACGGCTCTTGAATCATCTATAAATGGCACACACACACACACACACAGAGAGGGGGGGGGGTCATGCAAGAAAGAAGGCTTATACTTTGATTTTCCATCATCTCTTCCACAAAAACGACAACTCCATAATTTGTTGGCGGTGGGAAATTCATAGATCAATTGCAGAAAAGGAAATTTGGTCAAGTTCAGATTGTGATGGTAAGTTTCCTAGCCCACTATGCAGAATGTGCATGGAAGTTGCTTGCAGAAGATAACTCTAGCTCATCCTCAGCTGCAGGGCCTCATCCGAACTTAACCTGCACAAAAATCAGTTCAAAGCTAGCTTTCCTTCTTTTATTTTTGATAAAAAGGACTCATAGCTTATGGGCCATTGTTAGAAGAAAAGGAGACACATTGGATCCAGGGAGTGTCCTCATTGTCTACAGATTTACCTTTGGATGCCTTTTTTCAAGATGGCGCAACCCAGCAAGCCGAGCAGCCAAACTACCTGGCTGAAGATCGAATCCCATTGTGACCGAATAGGGAAAGAACCAGCAGTCAGCACTGACAGTGGCTACGAGAAAGAAGGAAAAATTACAGAGCAGAGACGACTCTCATTACGTCAATCAAGGAAGAGGATACACACAGGGAGACACATTAGCTACAAAGAGCTAGAAAAGATAAGAAATCAGGCAGAGGACTAACTTTGTGGTGGAGGGGACTTACGGCTCTTTTGAGCCAATGTGTCCCCTTTTCCTTCATTGATGTAGGGAGAGTTTACCCTGCCTACGTTGGTTTCTCTTTTCTTCCTTTCCTTGCTAATGAGAGTAGATATGAATTTTAGGACTTTTCCTTCAATGTGATGTCTGTACTTATCTGGATTATTTGATTTTTTTACGTTTTTGATAAACATAGGAGAGATTGTCTGAGGCATTGCATGCATAACAGTGCGTGACGGGTGCAGCAATTGCTGCTGATCCAGCTCGGCATATGGTGTTAGTAATTCCAGCACCAACAAAATATTTGCTGTCAGTTAGAGGGCAGTAGATGCCTGCTCCAAATTCTTGCTTGCCATTCTGGTTATGAAAACTGCCATCAGTGTACACCCATGGCCTCCAATCAGGGACTTTTTGAGCGGGAGGGTTGGACTAGATGGGTTAGTAACAAAGGGTGTGGATTGGTTGGATATGCTTAGATATTTTTTGTTTGTTAGAGGCGTTGGAAATCCAGGCACATCGGCATGCATAACAATGAGAGTAGAATGGTTTCCAACACAGCGTAGCTTCCCGTTGGCTTCTGGTACAGCTGTAAATAGGCCCTGTAACCATGCTGGATTATAATTGTTTAGGTGGATCCTTGCAGCTGTGTTACAGGTGTAAACCAATGTGAACCAATGTTCCAGACTGCAATACTTTGTAGGTCCCAAGTATGCTGAGAAAGAGATATGTCCTAGTTGGGGCAGGATTGATGATCGTCGTTGCAAATGTGGGCACGTGTGATGGTTTCAAGTTCACAACAGAGGTGAGGATAGGCAGTGATGAGTTTGGAATAGGGGTAATTCACCATGTGTTTTCCCCATACAGGGAGGAACATAAAAGTAGCAGTGGCCTCTGTGATGAGGATGGCAGCGTAGAGAGCATGAAGCTCAATCAATGAAGCTCAATCAAAGCTAAAGAAGAGAGGAAGCTAATGGGTATCTGGAGGGATATTCACTGAGACCCACCAAACTGCATACCCATACCACCCATTTTCCTCTCCCAAATCAGTGTGGAAGGTGTGACAACACATTTTTTTGGTGTTTCTCATCTTTTGTTTTCATGAGCAGGTAAGCAGTCATGCGTTTTGACTGTAGGTCTTCCCATATAGTGTGCACTGAGTTCTTTTCATTGCCTACACAATTTTCTGTCCAGAAGGGGGAAAATAATCGATTCTTTTTACTCAAGCTCCCTCTAGGCATGAATTCCAGTCTTGGCTTGGCTAGGCTATTTTTCCCACTCTGCCAGACGTAGATCTTGGTGGTGACACCCTTTCCGGCACTTATGTCACCAGGGCTGTGAAAGTTCGATCGACGGTTCGCTGAACGATTTACGGTTCGGTTCGGTTTGTACCTTTTTTTACAGTATTTTTCAAATTTCAAACCGTCTAAACGGTGCAAAACGGTTCGGTGTACGGTTCGGTCCAGCAATCTGCTGCAGAAACAAAATTGTCACTTGGAGCTGCTTGGAGTGTGCCAAATCCAAGACTGAATTCCAAAGTGCCAAGAGTGCAGCCCCATTGGCTCAATTCTGCTGCCTCAAACCAGAACTGGCCAGGTGTTTGGGGAAGCCATGGACCCCTCCAGACCCCTTCCCCAAACACCCCTTCGCTGCTCAGCCACTGCCCTCCACCTCCATTGCCTCACTGCCCTGCTGCAACTTCTCCTCCTCTTCCTCATCACTGTCCCCTGCAGCTGCTGTCCCGCTCTGCTCCTGTCCTGCACTGCTGCTGCTGCTGCTGTTGCTGGCCTTGCTTCCTACCGGCTTATGCACATACTGCTGCCAAACCCAGGCATTCTTCTTGCCCTTTCCCTTTCCTCCCCTTCCAGGCAGCCCTGTGTTGAGGCCTGTAGGGGGAGGCCCCATCAGACCTCTAGGGGTGGGCATGCTCGTGCCCCCAAGGGTAGTCCTTGCACGTTGGGCACTTGTTTGGACTTGCATGATGCTTAAGAGTATTTTTTGTGTGTGTTTTCGTGTCATCGTTGCAAGCACCGAGTGGCCTTTGAGCCGCAGCTTGCACTTGCAAGCAACGAGTGGCTTAGATGAGCCTGACGGTGCAACCGAACTGGTCGATTTGCCACCGTCTGTTCTGGAAAGCGTCTTTTGACGATTTCTACCGAACCGAACCGTCACCGAACCGTTTAGACGGTCTGAATCTTGAAAGACGGCGTATTTTCACAGCCCTGTATGTCACGCAAGTTACGTGCTCAGCATAGGCTGAGTGACCAAAAATAGGTCTAAGGGGCACACACTTCTAGCTTAGATAGCTTGGACTCCTAACACAAAACAAATTTTGGGGAAAAAAGTGAAGTTCAGTCAGGATATTCTGCAAAAGATTGTGCTCTGACAGCTATGACAGGCCGAGAAAAATGTGTCGTACTGCTCGTCAACTCCCTATGAGGTGGCTCTCATTATAACCAACTTCAAACAGGTTTGATCAGCCTGACAATCTTCTGCCTGCCTCTTTTGCCTGACTGGCACCCTGTTGGCAGGTCTGGCAAGTCAGCAAACTATGCCAAAACCTAGCTGAAGGTCGAATCCCGTACATCTGATACTACGCAGTATACTGGTTCAGGATAGTACTCATATGGAGTTGATATTTTCAACAAAATATAAATTCCATCATCCGTAAGGCTCAAATTTGATGGCAGTGTACAAGAATCCATGATGATAACAGGCTTCGGTGCAAAGCAGCAAACTTTCGATACATTCTAAGAAAGCAGCCGGCCTCATAATGCATTTATTCAAACACATTAAGGTAATGGAAGTTTAAAAGGGAAGGAAGCAGCCGTAGAATGCTACTTCTAAAGCATGCTTGCATGATCCACAATCGCACATAGATAGAGACATGGCCTGCTGCTGGCAGTCACACCCTTTGCATGATCCACAATCACCTAAGCCAGGGTCAAGACTGCTGCTGGCTGTCATACCCTTTGTGGCGCAGCAATGAGGTGAGCCTTGGCCTGTCAAACAAATGGAGCAGAAAGGAGAGAACGCGACTTGTTTGTTCCTTTATTACCAGCTCCCAGCGCTAAATGGCATACCCTCTTGAAAAAGAGAAAGAAGATTCCACTTAGTAAGCCCTCACTGAAATCAGAAAAAAAAGCTTACATGCAGCAAGCATGAGGTGGAAATGATATGCTGGAAGGCGTGTGTATGCTTTGTGCCGGACCCTTCTGACCCACAACCCACCCCCAAACCCCTATCCAGCGCCCCAATCTACTTCTTTTCTAATTCTGCATTAGTCTTCACACTTATCACGACCACGACCAATAAGTGGATTGCAGCAGAGCTATGGGACAAAATTTGTGCGGCAAATGCTCAAGCATACAAATCCTGCCAGGTATCCATGATTGGCTTGCAAGTCCACAAACTGCCATCCTACTTACAGCATGCAAGTATGCGCCTCACACCATCTCTACCCTATAAGTTTGGATTGCTTTGCTGCACCCTTTCCTCCACACCATCTGCTACCCACACCGTCCATGCGCACGTGACTCCCAACTCCTCCAATCGGACTTACCCCTAACCCACCCCCCACCCCCTCTGATCAGACTTACTTACGTACTGATGAACACTTCTTGAGCCCAAATTATGAAGGTATAAACCTTACATGGATTAATACGAGCCATTTACAATCTGCAAGAACTGTTTTTGGAACTTTTACCCTCCTGTGGCATGCTTGGCTTTCTGTCTGGTGGTGGGCTGGTGCCAATTCCTTGCCCTGCTACATCCAAAACGAACATCTATGTTTTGCTTCCTTTGGTTATGCACTGCACATCCCAGGCCTTAAAAAAGAGAGGATTAAAGGGAGCCCACCGGAAGACAGCTCAATTGGAAAGATGCGCTCTCCGTTATTCATAACATGCCTTGCCAACACAAAATCAATGGCCATACCTCCCTCCACTCACCCAGCATGTGAGAGCAAGCTTGTATGGTTCATTTCCTGTCAACTCCAGCTCAAAGCGTAGCTGCCTGGGGCCCCTGCAACGCGCACAAGGCAACAGGAATGAAATTACCGCTGCAGAGCTTTGATTCCCTTGACGCAAAGCAAGCTCACCTGCAGCCTAGAACAACCCCTATTGTTGAGGTAGGAATTCCCATGTCCAATTTCCTTGAAATTCCTTTGGGCAATCGCAAGTGATAGAGCTCCAAGCTGCCTAGAGCCAAAGGAACTTTTTCCACTCAAAAGCACAATTAAGGCACTGATTTGGCATTTTTTAAACTGATCCCAGCTCCCCATAATGACCTCGTGTAAACCTTTCACTCCTGTCCCGACCTGCGCGCAGTAATAGATTCTGGCATTGATTTGCGCTGATCTTAAGTGTGCTTCCATGGTGATCTCATGTAAATCGTGTACTCCTGTCCCGACCTGAGCACAGTGATAGAATCTGGCATTGATTTACGCTGATTCCAGTTGTGCTCCCCATGGTGACCCAGTATAGCCCTTTCGCTCCTCTCCCAGCCTGTGTGCAGTGCTAATTTCCATCGGTCTGGGGTGAGAGTAGCGGATGGGCGACTGGCTTCAAGCTCTTGCACTTGCCGAGTATGGTTGGTCAATTTCGTATAAACATGCTGAAATTTTCATTTTCAGTGAAAATATGAGCTTTTTGGCAGGGAAAATACAATGTACATGGCATATATATATGGAAATGGCAAACCCTACCACTGAGCAGAGCGAGGTGACTGAGACCACTGACAAGGGGTGCTAAGGGAAAGGGGCATGCGCAGGCACAGGAGAGGCGTCGTGCAATCAGATATTTGGGGTGAAGAAGGAAACGGTCAGTTTGCGTTGGCGCCGGAGGTTGGTTGCCCAGTCAACAAGGCACACACATGGGGCAACAGAGAAGGAGCAATAGGCTGCATGCTACCTGGACCCTAGACTTGGGTGCAGAGAAGCAACCCTGGGCTGCATGCATGCTAGACCTGGGTGCAAGGAAGGAACCCTGGGCTGCATGCTTGCTGTACCTAGGTGCAGAGAAGGAATCATGATACTGCACACTTGCGGAGGCGTGATGCGCATGATCATCAAGCCTGCACAGTTGGGAGGGCACGCGAGGCTTTGTGCTTCTGGTTGCGTGGTGAGCAGGAGGGCCAGCACACATGGAGACAGGACAGGAATGGCATGGCATGACCATGCACGACACACACAAACACACACACACAAGGGTGTGCTCAAATGGGGGCTGGTGCTTGGCCTGGCATGGCCATGCGCTCAAGCATTTTCCTTCAATTCTTGTAGTTTGAGATTTTAGCATGCATTCACTTGCGGCGTGGGATCCATCCCACGTCGCAAGGCCCAGATCTTGAATCACCCTTGATTCCCCCTCTTTGAACAGCGAAATGACATAAAATCATTATGCGGATGCGCTAAAAACAATCATGACACACACATTTTAAAGAACAGCAAAAGTCAGCCAAAATTGTAATGGCAAGGTTGGCTGCTTTGAACACGCGCTCAAATTCGTGGTTTCCTACCTGTTCTTCCATTCTCTGTGCCATCAGGCTGAGCCAACGTGTCTCACTCATGACCCTTATATCCTAGCACCGTTCAATGTTTATGGCCTTGGAGGGCTATTGAAGAGTGGTTAAGGCTGGCTCAGGGTCACACCCACCCCAAACCCTCCCTCCCCAAAATGGCACACAATATTCCCGCACATACGTTATGAATTTGAATGCATTGTGCTTATGAGAATGGCACCTCCCAAACCTGCAAATGACCATCCCTGGTTAAATTACACCATCTATTTCATTGCAAATAGGTGGGAACATGCATGACTGGAGTGCATGGCCCGCCCCCAACTCTTGTGCTCCCAAACTCACTTGTAGGGCTTGGGCGTCAGGTCGTCGTTCTGCCACACAATCTCCACCGCCCCCTCAGTGGGCTGCGTGATGATGAACTCCACGCGGGTTGGCCAACACAATATCTCTATGTCTGAGCCTTTCACCAGCGGTATGCGCACAGGCAAATTGCTCCCAGCTGCGGATGTCAGCAGGGTGAATGCAACAAATGAACACTTTAATGAAGTGCATTATATTTCTGAGAAAGGTGAATGAATGAAGAAATGTGAATTCACAAGTAGCTTTAGTTCTTAGTAGAAAAGAACGCAAGAACAACCCTGGGAGTAGTCCTGCTAACTGCTGAGCCATTTTGTTTGGAGATTTTGTGAATATGTGATTACAATCAACAGAGCCTCTACGCCTGCTCAACAAAGGCCAGGTTACTAGCCTAGAAGGCAAGCTGGGAAACCTCCTGCAAGCTGCATTAAATCTGTAAGTCTAACACAAGCAGTTACTCAGTTTGCTACGGAGCTGACTTTTCATTTGAATTAAGCTTCACACCCCACTCACTGGTAATGGCGGAGCAGAATCCAGTCGCTCTGCTGATGCTTTGGGGGTAGTCTTTGCAGGAGCAGCACTTATGCAGTGCCTTGGGGTCGTTCTCCAAGCACTGAGGCACAACACCAAACTCCACAGCATTGTTACCTGCATGCACAGAACTTTGTGTGTGTGTGTGTGTGTGTGTGTGTGTGTGTGTGTGTGTGTGTGTGTGTGTGTGCGCGCGTGCGCGAGCGTGCGTGCGCGTGTGCGTGTGTGTGCGTGTGTGTTTGTGCGCGCGCCCTCGCGCGCGCGTTCATTAAATTGCTTGCAAGAAATTTGTCAACCATGCTCTCACGATATAAGGGAAGACTAAACAACAACCAAACCACTCCAGTAGCTACTGAAACCTCATGGTAGCTGCCATGAAGTCCACGTAGGGGGATACCTAGCAGAGATTACATTTTGAGGCTTTCTCATTTTCCAAGCACACCTGATTTTGGCCAATGCTCTTACGTTGCCATCGGAGAAAAAAGGACAAAGAAAGCATGGCAGAGCCCACCTTCTAATCGAAACCTCCACCTCAGCAGCTTGCCATTCTGAGTTGAATCCGTTGACACCAACATCTTGGGCCCTGCTTGCAACAATCGGTGACTTGAAATAGGCCTCCAGGTTGAAAACAGAAGTAATGTTGCCCTGCGCTCATGGGGTGATCTGCTTTTGCTGCTGCAGTTCATGCTGCCAACAACACCTACCCACTCCCTCCAGCTTGATGTGTGTTCCAGTGCTTGTTGCCTCAAGTGTGAAGTCTGCAAATGCAGCCCAGGCAGAGGAGTCAAGGGGTACGGTTAGAAAGACACAAAAGAGAACCTGAAAGCGCAGAGGAGGCAAGTGGAAGAGACAGAGAGAGAGAGAGAGAGAGAGAGAGAGAGAGAGAGAGAGAGAGAGAGAGAGAGAGAGAGAGAGAGAGAGAGAGAGAGAGAGAGAGAGAGATCCCTACAGCTTGATGTGTGTCCCAGTGCTTGTAGTGTCCAACGCAAACGTTTGCAATGCGCAACAAATGCGCACAAGCAGAAGAAGCTTGGGGACAGGTTGAAAGAAAGACGAGGACAGAAGATTAGACAGCAAGGCACTCCTTACAACATAGAAAGAACAGAAGCAAAGCAGTCCCCACAACAGAAAAGCACAGACAGTCAGGCAGTGAGACACTCCCTTCATCAGAGAAAGGAAAGAAAATCAGGCAGTGGAGCACTCCCAGCACAAAAGACGGGAAAAAGAGAGGCATTGATGTGGTCCGAGTGGCTCAAAATGCTGTAAACTTCAGTGGTAGTACGCTTAACCTACTAGACACGGGCACTCCCTGCATTGACTTGAGAAAGAGAGGCACCATTGTAGTTTAAGCGGCTCGAAAGGCTGTAAATCAGTGTAGGTTCACTTCACTAGACATATCTTGACAAGGGTATGCAAAATGAATAACGCCAGTTGCTCATCCCATGACGATGCACTTCTAAAGCCTGGGCAGCGTTGCTCTGGTGCCCTCAAACAGAAGATTTTCGGAGTGTTCAACCAGGATGATACCTCTTTTTGCCAATCACAATGCAGTGGCAGGCCACGCCAAGGCTGCCATTCAAGCTCTCCGTTTTTCTCATAAGGCCGGCAAGTCGGCTTGGGGTGAAGAGAGTCAAGCATTGGTCAAGAGGTGCACAAGAGGGCCAAAGAGGCCCCCGAGGGTCAAGCTTGTTTCGACAAATGCTCAACCCTCTCTATCCAACCCTCCTAGCACGCCTTGCTACCTGCTTGCTTGACACGGCCTTGTAGAAATGCAAAACGTGAGAGCCCTAGGAGCTCGGCGCAGGGCACAATTTAAATCAGTGGTCAGGGCCAGCCACTCGGTCCTCAGACGCATCCAATGACTGTCCTTCAATGGGCCTGACACCTGAAGTTCACATTCACAGCTGGCGGGGTCTCACACTTTGGGGTGGGAGAGCTCATGGAGGAAGCCGGTTTTGGCTTAAGAGCCTGCCGCACTGCCAGGCTAGCGGTCCACCGTTTTGACTGAAGGCCTCCTGCTTCCGTGTGATCCGTGACCTCCCGCCCTGCCAGGCCGCCAACCAGCTAGCCAGCCTGCCTGCCTTCCAAGCACCCAGCCAGCCAGCCCCTACTGAGCCTGCTGCCTTGCCAGGCCTCTAACCAGCCAGCCAGCCAGCCTCCATCATGAACAAAATGCTTGTTGCCAAAAGGGACAGTGAAGTCCAGCTTTGGCTAACATTTATTGCCACTGAGTCAGAGTGGGCTGACTCATGTGCTTGTCAGTTCGCAATTTTGTCCTTCATATGCCCCTTTCAACTTGAATGTTCCACTGAATGCATATTTAGCTATTTGTTGTGCAATACAATACGCTGCAATACAAAAGACTCCATCTTACACTCCTTGTTACTTTGATATGAAATGAACTTGGACTCGTCCCACACCATGCCACATATGTTTTGGGATGCATCTACCCGCATGGGCAAGCAGCCCCGTCAGGCCTCATGGTCGTGCCTGCCAGATTTGGGGGATGGGAGGAGGGGCATGAAGAATCTGTGATCCCCAGCTGTCATGCTTGCTTGGGGTCCTGGGGCCATACCGCTCAATCATGCCCCACAAATTGATCAAAACACCCCACTATCTCTAAGTGGGATAATCTATCCCACCCTCTCCTGCATCCCTCAATAGTGTTTCTTTTGCCTGACCTTTTGCGGAATGTTTTAATTAAACTTCAGGACAAGACATGTTCATCTGATCTAATGCACTTAAAATGAGTGTTTCATAATAGTATTCCGGTGGTAACATCAACCCATTTCTCTCTTCCGTCAGAAATTTCGGCATCATGGAAGAATGCCCATTGATGCTGGAGCCTGCCAACCTTACAGATTATATGTTCAACCTTTTACACCAATCAAAAAACACATCCTGCAAAAAGCCATCATTGGCATGATCCAGCGCACACTTGGAAGACAGTCAAAACAGAAGAAAGAAGAGCCGAAGGGAGGGGGGGGAAGAAGCGATGAGCCCACTCTTAGTTCAAGCTGTATCCCATCAATGGAGTGATGCATACAGCAGGCATGTACTCACCGGATGGATCTTGATGATGGGGGTCCCATGCAAAGCCAGACAGAGTCTCCTCTATGCGTAGGCAGGCAAGACTTGGGTACCTAGAAACATACATAAAACACGGATCATCAGGAGTTGATTCTCGTACATGCACTCGCGCATTTTTCAAGCCTTTTGACTGTCTGCGCTTTCGAGCTTTGCCGCCATGGCTGTGAAAGTGGGCGGGGCAAGTCCTCACAATTCTATGGGAGTAAATTTTTAAGCCAACCACCAGGCCATGGCTATGGGAGTTAGCCAACCCAGCTGTGGGGCTCGGCCAACTGGAAGTGGACCAAACCGGCTGTGCGGCGGAATTGGTCCAACTGGCAGCCATGGCTGTGAAAGTATGCAAGGCCAATCTCATGTTTCAATGATCAGTTTTGGGCACACCAGGCAAACAGTATGCCGTGGTAGCTTAAAAAGCGTCGTGATCTCAGGGCCTCAGGCCAAGGTTTGCAGGTTCCTACCACGATGCCCGCCTTCCAAGATCATGAAATTATACATTTAGTTATTGCTAAGACCATGCCCAGCTTTTCTAATTCTTGTTTCCAGTAGAGACGTCAAGTGTTGGCTACCACACACAAGGCTCCGCTGCGCTGCTTGCGTGCACTTCTTGCTCTATCAAAGTAAAAATGGAAGGAGGAACGAGGAAGACACGCACAAGGACACACATACACACATCCCCTCACCCAACCCTTGGAGAAACACACACGTGAGCATGTTCTCTCTCAGTGCGTGCGTGCGTGTGCGTGTGTGTGTGTGTGTGCGTGCGTGTGTGTGTGTGTGTGTGTGTGTGTGTGTGTGTGTGTGTGTGTGTGTGTGTGTGTGTGTGTGTGTGTGTGTGTGTGTGTGTGTGTGTGTGTGTGTGCGTGCGTGTGTGTGTGTGTGTGTGTGCGTGTGTGTGTGCGTGCGTGTGCATGTGTGTGTATGTATATGTTTGTGTGTGTGTATGTGTGTGTGTGTGTGTGTGTGTGTGTGTGCGCGCGCGCGCGTGCGGAACATGTCAGAGCACGGAATAAAGTAATGTCAGAGCACACCTCCATCTTTTGGCCTCCCTGCAGTCTTGATGCAGGTGCTCGAAGAGCTTGTCTTGAGCGGTTGTACTGGCCAGCCTTTTGAGCCCTGAGGCCAAGGGCGGAAGTAGTTTTGTGCCAAGCTCAGTCTTTTGAGCCCTCATGACAAAAGTGAAGGCAGTTTTTGTGCAAAAGGGTAGTCAACGCGTTAGGCATGAATGCACTTGTATCATCTACACGTTTCACAGCACCACGGCTTTTACCTAGGCTGGCAGTAGCACATCTGGCTAAGTTTGACGAAGAAAGACAGCGCAGAACCAGTATTATCAGCTCAGAAGGCAAGTCGTTCAAGGGAAAGAGGGGTGCTGGTGAAAACGACCCTCTTCCTGCAATTAAGGTCTGCTTTCTGTGGGGGTTGTGCTGCACATCTGACAAGGTGTGGGCCATTTGATAATGAATACATTCAGATTATCGTTTAATACAAATTTTTAAATGTGTGCGCGTCTCGTCGGGCATCGTTCCAAAAAACCCCATTTGGCTTTATGTTTGACGGAGCACCATTGATGCAAATCCCACATCCCATCAATACAAGAAATATTGAGAAGAGGTGGATGGTGATGTTTATGCAGTAGGCATGCAGAATGGCTCCTTCCTCGCTCCTCCATTCCCTCCCCATCCCCCTGCGCCTGCCCTGGGGATTCTGCCACAGTCACAGACAGATACATGGCATGCAGCAACAGGCCCACATGAGGCACAGCAGCTGCGGGCTTTGCTCACCAAGGAGATTGTAAATGTCTTCCGCCGCAAGAAGTGGGTTTCCTGCACGCAGTGCGTGCATGCTGAGCTGCTAGTTCATCTGCACATGCTTATACATAGCATCAAAGGCAGGGGACTGTCATCTTGCGCTGTTGGTGCCTGCAAAACCTGTGCAACGCGGTGTTCCTGGCAAACAGGGGCACGAGCGCCCAAAGCTGGGGCCCCAAGATCCATGAGTTTGTTAGGAAGCTGGAGCAGGAGCTGTGGAGGAGGGCAAGGAGCCAGGTGGGTGGCAGGGCATGGCCTGGTTGGTTTGGGGTAGTACATGTACCCCAGTAGTCCCTTGTGCCTTGATGTCGGTGCTTCCTTTGCAAATATTGCACCCGCACCGCCTTCCCCCGTTTCGTGCGCACTTGCAGGAAGAATATATGGATTTGTCGACGCTGGAGACGCGCTTGAAGAGCGTGGCGACATTGATGAACGAGCACACCCGGTCCAATGCAGGGCAACAGGCGCACAGCAACAGCACTGCAGCAATTGCAGCACCCCCAGCAACCTCCAGCACTGGCACCCCCTCTCTGTTGCCCACCAGCACCGACAACCAGCAGGCAGGAGGGATGCTCCCCTCAGGTATGATGCCAGCCCCTGGGGGCCCTGCCACAAGCGGAATCCTGCCTCCTGCACCCACCCCTTCCTCCCTTGTGCACGCGCCCCCACCTACCTCCCAACCCCTGCGCTCCAGCAATCCCTACGGCCTGCCTGAGAATCCTCCAGTCTCTCTGTCAAGGGCCAGCTCCTCTGGCTTGCCCACTGTGTCCTCTGGTCTGCCAGTGGAAGGGGGTTTGCTGGGAGGAGGCCCCCCGTCTGTCAGCAACACCTACTCCACCACCCTGACGCCCAGCGGAGCGCCTGTGCTGCTGAAGCGCAGCAACGGGGTGCGGGATAGCAACTTCGGGGCGTCTGGCCTGAACGTGCGTGCCCTCCATCGCATATTGACTCCGTGTGCTCCTTCGTCTCCTCCGTTTTCGTTTGCCGCTGACACACACGCACTGCCGATTCCTCTCCTCGATCCTGTGTGCAGGGTGCCTCATCCTCATCGCAACGAATGACCTCCCTCAACGGCCCAGGTAGTTTTCCTGGCGCGCTAGCCCGTCATGTCTCTGTGTCTGCAGCACTGAACGGCCCTGTCAATTCTCTTGGGGCTGCATGCACCCTGCTCAACACCCACCCTGCTCCTCTCTCCACCCTGGTGCAGGAGGCATGATCCCCAGCGGCAATGGTGTTCACGGCTTGTCGCAAGGAATGTCACAAGGTGGGACGCTAGGGGGCTTCGCACCCACATCCACCATGGTGCCCACACAGAGCATCAGTGGCATGGTGCCCGTGGATTCCAAGATGCCCACGCAACAGCAACCTAGCCTGATGAACATGCCTCCTGTACCTGGACCTTTGAATCCTGGTGGGTCCCTGTGCAAATATTCAGCAATGCACAAAGCCAGGAAGTGATGGGCGGGTGGGCAAATAAGTTATGTTGAAGCTACACGACCAGTGCACTTGCACAAACAAGCAACAGAAAACTAATTTAAGGAGACATATAGAATGTACTGTCGAGCACATCCACCAAACTCTCAAACTTGCAGGGCAGGGTAGTTGTTGTCGCGCGCATGCACACACACACACACACACACACACACACACACACACACACACACACACAAACACACACACATAAACACACACGCACACATACACACGCACACTCGCATGTTCATCTTCACTCTGCATGGGGTTGCATACTTGCTTCTCTTTGCAGTTGGGCCTGGCATGGTACCAGTGGGAGGGTCAGGCATGATGGGCCCTGGCTCCCTGCCGTCCTACTCCTCCATGCCAATGGGCAGCAGCAGCATGCCCATGAACACCAGCAGCATGCCAATGGGCAGCAGCAGCATGCCCATGAACGCCAGCAGCATGCCAATGGGGACGGTGCCCATGTCCAGTGGGCTCCCCAATGGCATGGTCAGTATGCCCATGGGCTCCCTTGCCATGGGGAGCAGCATGCCCATGACGGTCAATGGCAGCAGCAGCAGCAGCAGCGCGCAGATGGGTGGCGGTGGCATGCCCATGAGCATGCCCATGCCTGGCAGCTTGCCTTTGGGCACCTCCATCCCTACGATGCCCTCAGCGTTAGCAGGCATGCCCAAGCCCAACGGTGTGCCCATGCCACCTGGGAGCATGCCTACTCCAGGCTCAGCAGCAGCAGCAGCAGTACCAGCAGCACCATCTTCCTTGGGAGCGCCCAGCGCGCCAGGTGAGCTGGGCAGGGAGGGGGACAGAGGGAGCTCGTAGACGGTCGTGGATGCTGTGTGTGAGGTCCTTCGCTACTGCAACTGCAACTGCACAGAAGCACACATGCATGTGTCGTGGAACTGAGTGAACCTGTGTGGCATGCATGCACACCTTGGCACATGGATGCTGCGCATACCCGTGACCAATATCTCACTCAGTTTTCCATCCAAGCCCATGCCATCATGCACCTTCTGAGGGTTCCTGGTTTTCTCTGCAAGCAGAGCACCCTCGGATTCGGTGTGTCTTTCGGGCAAGCACATAAGCTTGTGCAAATAGCCGCAAAAGCGTGCTCCGCACCTGCTTCCCATTCACATCTGCAGCACCAGCAAAACAAGTACACGAAACCAGCTGTGCATGAAACGCACTTGTGTGGCCATGCGCACCTGCCCAGGGTCTTTCGACAACATGTCCATTGAGAACACAAGCCCGCAGTTCATCCAGAAACAGCAACGATGGCTTCTGTTCCTGCGCCACTGCGCCAAGTGCCGAGCCCCAGAGTCTGAGTGCCAGCTGCAGCAGCAATGCAGGTTGGCCCCAGGTTCTGCTTGTGCTGCGTGGTGCACGTGCTGCTGGTGCCTTAGCTTCCTTAGCGCTTGCATGCTAAAGACTTCTTGGTTTGAGTGTAGATGTGCCAGGTTTCAAGATGCCAGTTCCACACAGCCCTGCTGGTGTGCACGGCTGCAAGCAACAGTGCCAAAAGAGCTGTAACACGGATCCTGTAAAGTAAAGGGTTACATAGCTGCACCTGCCTGCGTGGGCAGCTGATCTGAAGCAGAAAGGTCCCCACATGCACCAGCTGTAGTAGGGTCGACGATGGGGACAGACAGCAGTCAACACATTTGTACTTGGAGGGAATGAGCTTGAGTGCACTCCACTGGGATGCGCTCACTAGCAAAGGGCTCTGCATGTGCCTGTGCTCTAGTGGTCGTGCAATTTGCCGCAGGTCTCAGCCTGTTCAGCCAACCGGTGCAGCTCTTAAGGCGCATTGGCTTTGAAGGCTCACACCTGTGGTCACGCCTTGTGTATACGGAGCCGCACTTTTATCTACTACTTTTGAGACCCGGACAGTATGAGCCTGCGTGTCTCAGCCTGGCAGAATAATGGTGCACCAGAACTGTGGTGCTCCAGGAATGTTGCGCTTCAGGCTTCTGGTGTATCAGGGTACAACGCATGAAAAGATGGAGCGCGTGTGTGCATGGGTCGGCTCAACTCTCAAAGTATCATCTGGTTATGGTGGTATACGCAAATCCATTAGAAAATGACTCGTTTCTGTTTAATGATTTTTGCTAATATTTTTGTTAAAATTGTGGTGCATCAGGCTGCAGGCCTCCCCATCTATTAAACTGATTCCTTATGCCCAGGAGTGTGGGTGGTCGAGGCATCATCCACTGCCTGATACCCTTCCCATTGTGCTGGTACTCAGGGATGCCCCGCACCCTCGTGTACAAATGCCCGAAATTGTTGGCAATCAAGGTGTCATGCACTGCCTGAGTCATGGCTTCTTCTCCTTGTCCTACAAATGCCTCCTGGAGGTGTCATGCACTGCCTGAGTCATGGCTTCTTCTCCTTGTCCTACAAATGCCTCCTGGAGGTGTCATGCACTGCCTGAGTCATGGCTTCTTCTCCTTGTCCTACAAATGCCTCCTGAAGGTGTCATGCACTGCCTGAGTCATGGCTTCTTCTCCTTGTCCTACAAATGCCTCCTGGAGGTGTCATGCACTGCCTGAGTCATGGCTTCTTCTCCTTGTCCTACAAATGCCTCCTGAAGGTGTCATGCACTGCCTGAGTCATGGCTTCTTCTCCTTGTCCTACAAATGCCTCCTGGAGGTGTCATGCACTGCCCGATTCATGGCTTCTTCTCGTCCTACAAATGCTTCCTGAAGGTTGGGAAAGCAGTTGGGGACGCACATCATGGGCTGCTCCCACCTGCACTTTGAGCACTTCAACTGCCTCATGTTTGTCCCGACTTTTCTGCCTTCAGGTTTGGAAAGCAGTTGTGGTCGCACATCCTGGGCTGCTCCAACCCGCAGTGCCAGTACCCACGCTGCAGTACCTCCAAAGAGCTGCTCAAGCACCATCAGAAGTGCTCGGTATGTGTGCGTGCGTGTGTGTATGTGTGTGCATGTGTGAGAGTAGATGCGGGTGAGGCCTGTGAGGGGAAAGTTGAAGAAGGCGGAGAGGGTTGATGCGCTCCTGCGCTGGTTCCATTCCTCATAAGAGATCTTGCTTCAGGGCATGGATGCTTTTGCAATAGAGGTGCTCACTCGGTGGCACATGGGGACATCCGCCCTCCCACACACAATACGTATTGGCCCACATTATGATAGTGGGGTTCCTGCTCCCCTACACGTGCCTGACTCGTAATTTTTTAACATTTACACAGCAGAGCCAGACCTGCCCCATCTGCATGGCATGCTTCTCATGTGTGATGCCCGGTCCACTTTCTTATTTTTCGCTGACCCACCGATGACTTTGCGCCACAGAGCCAGGCCTGCCCCATTTGCCACCCAGTGAAGGAATATGTGCGCAAGACCCGCCAGAAGCAGCAGCAGGAGCTAGAGGATCAGCAGCGGCAGCAACAGCAGCAGCAGCAGCAGCCTTTCATGCAGGCAGGCATGGTGCACGCCATGAACCCGCCAACCATGCTGCAGCCCCCCACCTCAATGAACGGCCCCATACCCATGGTACCCATGCCCCCCCCGCCTTCCAACTTTGGACTCCAAACCCCCCTGCCCCCACAGCCGCCACAGCCGTTGCAGCAGCACAAGCGCAGCCATGCCAGCATGATGGGCGTGCCGGCTGCCTCTCTGCATGGAATGATCAAGCAGGAAGGCGGTGGCATGTCCATGCCCTTGCAGCCGCCCAGCAGCTTGCCATACGCGCCATCACCCCACATGCAACCGCAGCCGCAGCAGCCCTACTCCTCATGGGAGGAGCCGGTGAAGCGCATCAAGACGGACTCGGATCCCATTATTAGCAAGGTGCGCAACATGAGGCGCTTGCACAGGCTCTGGTGATCACAAGCTTTCTTTAGGACGTGCCTTGGCGTTATAAACATGCAAGCTACTCCTCATGGGAGGAGCTGGTAATGCGCATCAAGGCGGACTCAAATCCCATCATTAGCAAGGTGCGCCACATGAGGCGCTTGCAACTGGCTCTGCTTGTCAGGAGGGTCCTGTGCGCAGGACGCGTGCGTGAGCGTGGAAGATGCAGTGAGGATTAGCATGGCCCTGCACAAGGATGAATAACGATGAGAAGCTTTGACAGAGGCACAGTTGTGTACTTTTGTGTGTGCAAGCCAGCTAGTCAGCTGTCCTTTCAGGGCATATGCTGTTTTTAACAAGTTCGTAAACAATACAATGAAGACCAGCATGGCCCTGCACAAGGATGACATACAACAGGATCGAGCTTTGACAGAGGCGCAGTTGTGTAGTTTTGTGTGTGCTAGCCAGAAAGCGGGCCTGCGCTAGAGCTCGGCTTTTGAGCTTTGTGGGTGGCTGGGCACTCGTAGTTATCATTGCAGAATGCGAGATTCGACAGGGCAGGAAACAAGTGAGACCATCGACATTCCCCTTAGGTCCTACAACTGAGCTGACGATTTGGAGCTGCGTCACCCTATTCCATCTTGCACCAGGAAACTGCCCCCTCCCCCCTCCAAAAAGGCTTTGACATCATCATCAGTGTCTTGCTGCCTCGCATCGCACCTCTAGTGAGCTTTTTCAGCTCATTCTGCCTGCTTGCCTTCCCTCCTCCAGAACACCGGCACCTCCTTGCTGGAGACGTTCACTTATGAGCAGATTGTGAGCCACAAGGAGCTCATATACAGCGCGCAGCAGCAGCAGCGGAATGCGCAAGCCCCGCCGTCGAGCCCAGCGGACGCATGCAAGGTGTGGCAGGCTGGGGCAAGGGATGACGCAGGTTCAAGAGGTTACAGAACCAGGGCAATCAGGTCTGCAAGCCCAGCAAATGTGTGCAAGTTGTGACAAAGAACAGAGGTCACAAAGTTCACAGAACTCAGGCAAGAGGTTACAGGAGCAGGGCCGCTAGTTCTGCAAGCCCAGCGGATGCGTGCAAGGTGTGATGTTCTGCAGGAAGAGGTCACAAAGTCCACAGAACTCAGGCAAGAGGTTACAGGAGGAGGGCCACTACTTTTGCAAGCCCAGCGGATGCGTGCAAGGTGTGATGTACTACGGCAATGGGTTGCGTAGGCTGCATGAGCAGAAGGCCTACAGGATGGGCTGAGACAGGCATGCAAGAGGATACAGAGGTTACAGAAGCACGAGGCCTGAAGGGTGAGCTGCGGGACGAGCATGCCATTGCTGTGAAACGAAGGTGCAAGGCTCTCTGCAGGTGCAATCATCCCTCAAATATCTCACGGCATGGGCAGGGTTTGGGGTGGGGGGCTGTGGCGATGTCCCCTGTGCGCTGACCCCTCAGCATACAGAGGGCATATGCCTCATCCCTATTTTGCGCAGTTTTTGGAGGCTTTGGTGTCAAGATTTTGCGCAGTTCCATGCAAGATTGCATTCCAGCTACTTTGACCGCGGCTGACTCGCCATGGGTTGGTGCTCGTAAGCCTGAGATGTTGGTGTAAAGAGGTGAAAGGGCTGTTGCCTTAGCTGTGTGGGGTTCTGTCTGGCGACATCGACCCTCGAAGCAATTAGGCTTTGCAACACCAACACACCCTCTGGGTCAGGTTGCTTGGAAATTCATTTTGAAGCTTGGAAAAAAGCAACTAAAAACTGCTCATGTGGTCATACCTGAGGAATGCTAGGCATGTCCTCAGGCGCAGGTCATCCCGACAGGCATCGTAGTTCTCGAGCACAGCTGGCTAGTTGGTTTTCCATCCTGCAAGGCAGGAAAACCTCCCAACAGGATTTGTAGTTCTCAAGCACAACTGGCTTGCCATCCTGCAAGGCAAAAATAACTCGCTGCTTTTTGCGCTGTAGACTTTGTCTGGCTCACACACACACACACACACACACACACATAAACACACGTTAACACACACACACGCACACACACACATGCACTGTGCGTCCACAGGTGTGCGGGTGCGTGAAGCTGCTGTATGAGCCCAATGCCCTGTACTGCTCCATGTGTGGCCTCAAAATCAAACGCGGCCAGACCTACTATACCACGCCACCAGACCAGGTATGCTGACCTTGTTTTCACACCTCGACTGTTGGGCGTCATCCCTTCCGTTGTGTTTTACATTGCTGGGGTGCCTGCTGCAGCGAGTACATGCGGGACAGCTTGAAAACATTTGCATATGACCTCGAAAAAGGTCACAGCACATCTCTTTCTCAAGCATTTTTTTTCTTCGGGATGCCAATCCTTGAAGGAGGCGGAGGACGCACGCTCCTGATGTGCCTTCACATGTCAGTTGCTGCCCAGCCTGTTTTTGACGATCCTCTGCTCCTTTACTGCACCTGCAGGGCACGGAAGTCAGGGGCAACTGGTGCCACCCATGCTTCATGGAGGTCAAGCAGGAAAGGATACCTACGTCATTCGGGGGGGTGAGTATTTCTTCTCTTGATTGTTGTACACACATGTGCGCACGCGCGCGCGCACACACGCACGCACGCGCACACACACACACACACACACACACACACACACACACACACACACACCACAGAGTAGAAGTCCTAGCTCATGAGTGCCCATTTTGCATGGGTTCTTTTTATCTTAGGATTGTCCGATCCCATGCATCATGCTGTTTTTCTCAATTTCCCTGCCGAAAAGCTGAAATGCACGCAAATGTTTTACGGAATCGGCCAACCTCGCTAACTCAACAACCGTCACTCGCCATGCTCCTGTTGCTGCTTGCCAATGCTGTGCTTGCCTGCTCTGCTCTTTGTCTAAGGATTTGTGCAGTGCAGAGATTTATCATGTACGCATGCTTGCCTGCACTACCTTGCATGCAGGATGCACGCAAGGCGAACTTGGTCGCGTGTTTAAATTCTCAATTGCATGCGCTGTGCCTCAGCTGTGCTTGCCTGCACTGCACTTGCACTTGCACAATGGGTGCGCGCAATGCAGAGTTGATCATGCATGCACGCTTGCTTGTATGCTTGCCTGCACTACCCTGCATGCAGGATGCGCGCAAGTCAGACTTGATATCACGTGCGCAGGTTCACAGGCAGATTGAATCGCGCACGCTGTGCTTGCATGCAGGATGCGCGCAAGTCAGACTTGATCAAAAAGAAAAATGATGAAGAGATTGAGGAGCCATGGGTGCAGTGTGACTGCTGTGAGATGTGGGTGCACCAGGTGAGGAAGGGAAAGGGAAGGACAGGAATTGGTAGCATATCTGAACCTGCCTGCGAGGGCAGCTTAGCTCAAGCAATGAGTTGCACCTGATGAGGCATGGAGACCTGATGGTGGTTGCAGAAGTATGACCACTGCACCAAGTGGGGGTGCGTAGGTTTGAGGAGTGGGTAGCTGAAGGTGGGGTGAGGATGAGGGTGCGGGAGTTTGAGTGTGAGTGTGAGGGAGGCTGCTGATCATGGGTTGCCCTTAGAGTGCGAGGGATACTGATCATGGGTTGTGCCTTAAAAACCGTTAGTCTCCTGACCATTCTTCCACTTTGGAGTGCTCCCTTTTGGAGTTTCCCTTCGGACTTTCCCAGAATTACCTAAAACTATGGAAATTGAGTTACTGAATAATCTGATCTGAATGGCGCCTGCAGCAGACTGCCTTTGATCTAGTGCAGCAACTCCCAACTGTAGCTGATGTGAGAACGAGGTCAATCCTGCCTCTAATTACAACAGCTAAGGGCCAAGGCCGCGCCATATGATGTAGTGAGCGAATACAGAAGAAGGGGGCGGGGAGAAGCAAAGGCAGTGGCAACGTGGCGAGGCATAGCAATTGTGTCCTTGCAGCGCCAGGAGGGCCATAATGCGGAGGCCATGCAGCCCTCCCAGCAAAGTTATTTTTTCCAGTGTTTTTCTCCGTCTCCGTTTTTCTCTCCTGCTGTGCTGCCTAAGCTGCTTGCTCGCCTCCTTGCAAGAGAGAACCTCCTAAAAAAAATTAGGAGATCTTCAGTAGAGCTCCCAAGAAAGCCTGCAGAAAGGAAGATGTCCCAGCAGCAGGTTTCCAGGCAGCACGGGTCCAAGCATCTCAGGTGGAGGTGGAAGAGTAGAGTTGGAAGAAAGCTGCGAGAAGGAGATGCTTAAGCATCATGTGTCCAAGCAGCTCAGGCAGCTTGGACCCCTCCAAGCTGTGCGCACACACGCGGGCACACACACACACACGCACGCAATTTACTCTCTCTCACCTCCCACAGATCTGTGGGCTATTCAACAAAGGCCGCAACAACCATGACGTCCACTACTTGTGTCCAGACTGCCTGCTTGACGGGCTTAGAAAGAACTTGCGGAGGCGGATAGAGGTGAGTGTGTTGAGCAGCTTTGCAGGGACTAGCAGAAGTACTATTGGGTGTGTTTAGGGTTGGCCAATTCTAGATGTATGCTACTTAATTCACACTTTCCTTTAAAGCGGTGGAATGTATGGCATACACTTAGAACTGGCCAACCCTCGGTGTACTGTTTTGCTGTATTTGCAAAAACTCGTGAAGGGAAATGGATGCGTGTCGGACAGCCAGTGTTCAATGAGGCCTGGGCGGTATCTTGCATTGTATGCTTGCCTACGCAAGGTCTTGGGTTTTGCCTGCTGCGCCCTTGAGCTTTGCTTGCTTGCTTTGCTGCAACCCTTGGCTTTGCTTGCTGCTTTGCTTGCTCTGGGTTGGCTTGTTTTGCCCCTTCTTTGTGTTCGCATGCAGCACACCCAAAAAAAGTGTGCCTGCCCATTTGTTTTGGAAACATTCCTCGTAGACCTGTCCCACGTTTCAAACTCACATTACTGTCTTGCATTATTACCTCATGACTGAGGTCCGGCCCCTTGCCATACTAGAGAGGCCCAGAACCTGCTTTCATTAGTTAGACACACTCAGGCACATGTTTTTGTATTTTGCAGCCCAGGTGCATGGCCAAGCTGTGCTAGAAAGGCCCAGAACCTGCATGCAGTAGACATACACTCAGACACACTCATGCATGTATTTTGTGGCCCAGGTCCGGCCCCGAGCCATGCTAGAGGGGCCCAGGACCTGCACATGAGATATGTACTCACACTCATATTTATATCTTGCCTGCTTTTTATTTTGCAGCCCAGGTCCTGCCCCGAGCCATGCTAAGAACCTGCATGTATAAGACATGCACTCTAATATTCTCAAGCTTTGATCTTGCCCATGCTTCTATCTCGCGGCCCAGGTCCGGCCCCAAGCCATGCTGGAGGCCAAGGACCTCCCGCAGTGTGAGCTGAGCAAGTACTTAGAACACCGGATTTCTACGGGGCTGCAGAAGGAGCGGGAGGCCCGGGCAGCAAAGGTGTGCGTGCTCACAAGGGTGCAAGTGTGGGGTGACAAATGAAGTGAACTGAGCAGGTATTGAAGAATAACGGACCTTGGCAGGGGTGCACGGAACGGAAGAATAACGGAACTTGACAGGGGAGCGGGAGGCCCAGGCAGCAAAGGTGCATGCGCTAATCAGGGTGCAAGTGTGGATTGGCTGTGTAAGCACAGTGTGAGCAAGTAGTAGGAACACTGGATTTCAACAGAGCTGCAGAAGGAGCAGGAGGCCCAGGCAGCATGTTAACAAGGATGCAGGTGTGGGGTGACAGACTGTGAGCTGAGCAAGAACTCGGAACACCGGACCTTGGCGGGGATGCAGAAGGAAAGGGAGACCAGGGCAGCGGAGGTGCACACGCTGTCATGGGTGCAGGTGCTAGGTTGCTGTCTGTGGAGGTGGGATCATTGATTGTGAGAGATAGCATGCCTGGGGCTTGGATTCTGAATGTGGGAGCTTGTTCAAGTTCCTGACTTGTCCCGTTGGCCCACTGACTGTGAAAGCTTGCTCTCCTGGGGCAGAGGGAACGACCATAGTGTAGCGGGCAAACGTGTTGTTGTTACTGTGCCAGATTCTTGTGTTTTAGCACCTTCCTATGAATTTTCCATGGCCCTTGTACTGTTAAGCACAGATTCCACACCCACACGGTTCAACCCAAAACCTCACCACCATCATCATCATATCATCATAAAGCTTAAGCAGATCTCTGGCTTCCAGAAGGCAGAAGGGATGTTCTGCTGTGTAAATGTGCAACATACGTGTTCTTCAAATCACATGCTGCTGCGTCCATTGCCCCTTGGCAAGATTATTGGTGCACCTGCATCTCTTTTGCATGGTGGGCAAATGGTGCGTGTCCTGCTTCGAGGGCAGCGCAAGCAGTTCCGGGTGATTTGTTCACCATGCAGATTCTTTCCGATTGCAGTCCTCCCTGACCCACCTCAGTTGATGTGTGTGAGCAATTTGCTTCACCGGAACACCACAGCACAATCAATAATAATTATTATTATGCCAAGGCCAATAAGCCACCCAGCTCTGTGGACAGCTTGTACTGGCCAATGTGCAGCGACCTCTTTGTTCAAATTCTCTGTCCTGCTAGCATGTGTGTATCATTGGCTACATTGGAAGGGAGAGAGCAGCGTGAGGTGTTCACGCCCAGGAATTCGATAGTGTGCGTGGTGGACTCTGTCCATAAAGAGACAGGCATGATCATTAAGGTTTCCTCTGAATAGTCATTCAAAAACATGGCTGATGCTGATGTTGCCCTTCAACTTTTAGGAGGGTAAGGAGCCGCACGAAGTCATCACAGCCGAGAACTTGACGGTGCGCGTGGTGAACTCCATCATCAAAAAAGCGGAGACAAAGCCCAAGTTCTACGAGACCTTCTCTCCAGAGGGCTTCCCCTCAGAGTTCCCCTACCGGCAGCGGGTTGTGCTGCTGTTCCAGAAGCTGGACGGCGTGGATGTGTGCATCTTCTGCATGTGAGTGTGTGCTGCTGTTTTAGAGTTGGATGGCGTGGATGTGTGCATCTCCTGCATATTATTTTGTGATGCTGTTCCAGAAGCTGGACGGCATGGGCGTTACATCTCCTGCGTGCGAGTGTGTGCACGAACGTGCAAGCTCTGCATTGTGGGCAACTCAGGCCTCCTGCTTTTCCAGGAGGTGGGCAGCATGCAAGCCTTGGGCATCACACGTGAGCAATGTGGACTCCCACCTTTTGGAGGAGCTGGCCGGCATGATGGCCTCCATATGCCTCAGGCATACCAACCTCCAGAGGGGTCTTCCAAACATGAGCAATGCACATGCTGCTGCCTCAAAGGCTGGGCATGTCATGCACGTGGCTTTCGTGATCTCTATTTTTCCCAAAAGCTGGGCGGCATGGACACGTGCATCTCGTGCATGTGACTTTTGCAACCTTTATTTCCCCAGGAGCTGGGCAGAGTGGACTCATGCGTCTCCTGCATACACAATAACCGCACAGGCTCCACAGACTTCAAAGCATTCTGTTGGCATCCAGTGATAGTCTGCTGGTGTGAACATCGCAGCTCCTCATCCACCCTATCTCTAGCAAACATGACTGAGTAGGCGCTTCGTCCTCACGGAGGGCCTGCTCCCACGCTTCAGTCCCTGAGAATTCAGTGCCTTTGGATTTTTTTTTCGAGGTGGCCTTTTTGCCTTAATGCTTGCACACTCCTGTCATGTTGTCTTCATTGTTGCTGTTGAAAGGGTGAGCTCAATGTGCTTGTTCCCTGTTCCTTGTGCTCTGCGCGCAGGTATGTACAAGAGTATGGCGCTGACTGCCCTGAGCCCAACCGCAACTGCGTGTACCTCTCCTACCTGGATAGCGTGAAATACTTCCGGCCAGACATGATCGCTGTACAACCTCAGAGGTAGGTCAGGGGTTCCTTTTTACAAGTGGACTTTCTTAAATCCCACCAGGGATGGAGCTCCCATCCTGAGGTCCAGTGCAGATAAAACCTGATTCACTCCATGAGGCAGCCTGCGATGCCCTTAGTGCAGGCATGCAACCATGGGAGTCCTGCTGGAACAGAGAATGTTACTTTTAATATTTGGCCTCTCAAGGCTGGCTGGCTATTTATAAGACTTTCCGCTGCACTGCAAGATCATGAGTTGAGGATTCGACGCATCAGCCTCTGTGGTGCTCTCTCTCTCTCTCTCTCTCTCTCTCTCTCTCTCTCTCTCTCTCTCTCTCTCTCTCTCTCTCTCTCTCTCTCTCTCTCTCTCTCTCTCTCTCTCTCTCTCTCTGTCTCTCTCTCTCTCTCTCTCTCTGTGTGTGTGTGCGTACAGAGGCTTTGCTTTTGTGCCCAGCAACGCACTTAACACAGTACAGGCATTCATAGCCATGGCATGTGATCCATGCCCTTCTCATTGACGCGGGTTGAAATTCTTTTATGCCTGCGTGCTTGCAGAGAGCCTGGGCCCCACCCAAACATTGCTCTGCGCACGTACGTGTACCACCAAATGCTGATAGGCTACCTGAGCTTCGTCAAGATGCTGGGCTTTGAGCAGATGTACATCTGGGCATGCCCCCCTATGCAGGTGAGCCTACAAGCAAACAGAGATGTCCTGGTTTTTTTTAACCAACCAGTGCAAGTGGACAGAAGGCATGCAAATTGTGCCAGCAGCATCCCATGGGGTCTGGCATTCTTTCTTTTGCGAGTCTTTGGCGCACTTATGTTTTTGACCCAATGATGCTTTCAACAACAAGCATGTGTGTGTATGTGTGTGTGTGTGCATGCGCGTACGTGATTGTTGATTTCAAAGCAAGTCCGGTCCTAAGTTAATGGCCTGGGAATGCAGAGCATGCTTGGGCCTCGGAAAACAATTCCTGATGCAAACTGAATGGCATCAGTCTAGTTGAGGCATTTCCAGGTAGGAGCTTTGAGCGCCTTGTTTTGTCATCTGTGACGCGCAGAAGAAGGTGTGCCCGCTTCCCCATTGAGCATGAGTTCTGTACTCCAGAGGGTGGCTTTGCTTCCTTGAAGACTCGATGATTGCTGCTTTGTAACTTCCAACGTTGCCTGGGTGCTTCCTTACAGGGGCTCTGCGTTGCCAAGGTTGCTCGGATGCATTCTTACACACGTCCTAAGATTGCCTAATTGCATCCTTACACGGGTCCTGTGCTGCCGCTTTGCTGTCAAACACATGCAGGGAGACGATTACATCCTGTACTGCCACCCCAACAAGCAGAAGACACCCCGTTCTGACCGGTTACGGAACTGGTACCTGGACATGTTACGCCTGGTGAGCTTCTGGTGTTTGCAGCGTGCAAAGCTCTTCGACAAGGTGCTTGTGCAACACGCATGGCTCGGTGGGTTGGTGTGCAAGGAATGCACCCTGCGTGGGAGCCAAGCAGGTCACTCGTCAAGAAACCCGATTCTGGAATTTGATGATGCGTTAATGTGCAGGTTGCGAGGCTCCGGTGAGAGTGTGTAAGAAGCTTGCAACGACTTGCTGGTGTTGCTTGTGGTGCGCAGGGATGCTTGGCTGGCCTTGACTTTGATGCATTATGACAGGCACATGTGCAATGCTAGCTTCCGTGTGCAGGGATGCTTGGCTGGCCTTGACTTTGATGCATTATGACAGGCACGTGTGCAATGCTAGCTTCCCTCCCTCACTCCAGGGGCTTGCACTTTAAAAAGGCGCACACTTGATAAGGCAAACACGAGATGCAAGCTTCCCTCCCTCACTCAGGAAGCTCTGCTGGAGTCAGGGCAGTGCTTAGTGCGTGGAGCAAAAAAGGAGTCTCCAGGAATAGGCTGCTAGCTTGCAGCAACAAGAGGGGAAGAATGGGATACAGCATTCATTGCGTGCCTGCCTGAGGGGATGTTGGAGGGCAGCGTTCATTTTGTGCCTGTGTGCCAATCATTTATTGTGTGCCAGCATTCATTGCGTGCCTGCCTGCGGGAATGTCCGAGGGCAGTGTTCATTATGATGCAACGTTCACTATGTTAGAGGGCAGCATTCATTGCGTGCCTGCCTGTGTGAATGTTGAAGGGCAGCACCCATTGTGTGCCAGCATCCATCACATGCCTGCCTGTGGCGACGTGTGTCTGCTATCACATGCACCAACACAAGCCAAGTAAGTGGGCATGGTGCTGCACCTCCTAAGGAGAGGATCTGCACGTTGTGTAATGTGAGGTGTGGGCCTCCGTACTGCACCTCAGCATGATGGGGCACGTGGTGCAATTCCTTGCACCAGCGCAGGCCAAGAACGAGGGCGTGGTGCTGCACCACAGCACGCTGTGGGACACCTACTTCCATTGTGGGACACCTTTTTCAACTTCTTGCACAAACGCAGGCCAAGTACGAGGGCGTGGTGCTGCACCTCAGCACGCTGTGGGACACCTACTTCCCGGGGGGCAAGGACCACCGCATGGAGCGCTGCTCGGCCACGCACATACCTTACTTGCAAGGCGACTACTGGCCAGGTGCATGCGCAGCCAACCCAAACCTTTGAATCACCTTTGTGAGGTCTTTGTCCTTTGAATAAGTGCGTGAGGGCATGGTGTAATGGTGCCTGTTGATTAAATTTATGTGTGTGCATGCATGCATGTACGTGTGTAAGTATGTATGTGTTCCATGCACTTGAAGGATTGCTTTACTTGCATGGCCTTGTGCAACGGCTTCTCCCCAGCTCAGAGCTATGCTTGTGGGCTGTGCTGCACACGCTCTGCATATCTTCATGTGCATACCCTCATGCGTTTCGCCCTCAAATACCTCCCTCCCCCTAACCATCTCTTGTCATCCACTCTGAGTATGTGCCCAGCTCTCTGTCATACGGATGCAACCGGGAGGAGGCGCCACGGGTGTTCCTGCAGCAGTTAGTATGCCTTGGGCTGCAGCAGCGCAGGGGTTGCCATTGAATCACTTCACTTATTCATTCAACATTCACATAAGGCTTTCACTTCACATGGGTGTATGCACAGGTGAGGCAGAGAACTTGCTGATCATGATGGCCGAAGGGTGCCGACAAGCGGGCAAGAACAACATTAAGTCGGGCGGGAGCGCTGTGACGGCGCGGAAGCTGGGCAAGGTGAGCATGCTACCTGTGTGGCATGCGCACTGTTGTGGTCTGTTGTAGAGTGGCTCCTCACTGGAGAGCCTCTGCTGTGTTGTTCGTGCATGCCCCGACACCTCACATCCCCGCATGCTCGCGTGTTTAGTGCAAGAGTTTGGGTGGATTGCGGCAGCCAAGAGGCATGGGCAGCTCCGGCTTGCAATCTCATTGCAGCATGGGCGGCTCATGCTTGCAGTCTCATCGCCATGGAGCCACGCGAGTACAAAGCCTGGACGATTGGGGTTCACACTTGTGCTGAGGATCTCACACTCCAGCTTTCTTCATGCTTAGTGTCCATGCTCCGGCTGACTGCAGGCATGGGCTGTGTCTTGTGCAGACCATGCATGAAGGTGATGTGTGCTGGACGCCCTGAAGCCTGGAGATTTCCAGCAAACGTCACTCTCAGACATAGCCCGCACGAAACAGCCCATGCTTGCACAATCAGCTTGAGCAGGAACACTGACACACACACACATACACACACTTTGTGGCTCCACATCACAGGGCAAGCGCTATGGTGGGGGAGGGCCGGAGAGCATCGACGAGCAGCTCATGGAGAAGCTGGGGGAGATCCTGGGGGGCAACATGAAGGACGACTTCATCGTGGTGCACCTGCAGGAGGTCTGCACGTTCTGCCGCCGCCACATCCGCTCCAACACCCCCATCTACAGGTGTGCAGAGCCCATGGTGTTTGAATGCGACTGAAAAAATAGGTGTGCTGTTGCCTGTGCTACAATCGGCCTGCTTGTCCCACATCTCAGGCACGCTACGATAGCTCAGGCAGCTTCCTGTCACCTTGAGTGCCTGCCGTGTGCTCAGGCTCTCTCACCCTACACATGTAGCAAAATGCACAGCATGAGCGCCTTGAAAGCCGTGCGCCATGCTTTTCAACAGTATACACTCACCGTGTTTCTCCGCCCCGGAACCACCCTGGCTTTTTTGTTGCGCAGGTACAAGGCTGCCGGCCAGATGCGCGCGCCCGCCGAGCGCAAATTTGAGGGCATCAAGCTAGAAAGCGGGCCCAATGTGCCCAATGCCCCTGGCTCAAGCTTGTCCATCTGTGAGGCATGCTACTACGACGAGGAGTCACGGCATGCAGGTGGGGGCCTTTTTGCCTTGAGGTGTTGTGTTTGCTGAGACGCCCTATGCCCCTGGTCTGAAGGTTTGCAAGGAGAAGCCATCAGCCAAAATGCGCGACTGCTGAGATACGCGTAAAGGAAGGTTATTATTAAGATACCCTGGCTCAGGCTTGTCCATTCGCGTGCTTAACTGTGCTACTTGGAACCAGAGCTCCGCAAGAGGTGATGTATAGCAGCAAGAGAAAACCATTGTGAGGCCTGCCACTGCTGCAAGGAGTATGAGCAATTCGCGCCGCAACTCCTGGGGTGGTCCTGTTTCAAGTTATGATGTTTTGTATTGATTCTGTGCGAGAGGCCCCAGCATGAATATCTTGTGATGTGTGTGCTGCGATGCCAGAAAAAGACATGTAGCCCATGTTGCCTAAGCAGGGAATTTTAAAATCCGATTTGATTTCAATGGACTTCAAACCTGAAAGTTGGGCCTTAGCAGGTGGTAAGTGGTTTCCTTGGTCTTGCTGCAGCAGCGCCTTCTGGTGTTGCTTAGAAGCTTTGTTTGCTATCCTGCTAGGTCCCGCATGAAGATGCACTCTCTGCATGTTCCCAAAGAAGAACTCATGAGGTTTTCAGGTTTCCAGGATGGTTCTCATCACAACCCTGCAATCACGAACTTTTTTCGCCACTGTTTTACATCACCTTTTGCGGGGCTTTGGCACCATGTTGCACAGAAAAGCGCGCAAGCCTCTGCCTGCCCAAGACCTGAAATTGCTGAACAGTATTTTAATCACTCCGCACCCCTAGGCAAACATTTGTTTTTTGTAATTCCCGCGCTAATCCTGCAGCCCTCTCAGTGTTCACTTATGGGTTTTCTGAATGTTCCCGCAGGGGCAATCAGCCCCCTATTTGCCCTGATACTCAAAAGCTGCAGAGTGAGCATTGCTTTGCAGGCATGCTGCTCCTACTTATAAAGGCTGGCAGATATGCAATCCCTTACAATGTTAGGAAAGCTATTGTTCAGTAGCTCCCAAAGAGTCCAAAAGGGTGCCAATTAGTAGGGCTTGAGCTCAACAATCCAATGATATGTTCATAACTCTGAAAAAGTGGCTTGAAAAAACTCTTTAGGGCCTTCATCTTCTTCATTTGTACCAAACCATCTCACACTTTCCTGCATGCTCAAAACGAGTTGATTCCAGGTTTCCACGGTTATTCCGCGCCCCTCAAAACTATCTTGTTTGCGGGATGGATATAAATCCTGTACGGGAGTTAAAGTGCAGTCAGATCTGCATCCCAGAGACAGCGTTAAACTTTTCAACATAAATGGTCACACACCCACATACACACACAGGTAGGCTCAAGTCGCGCTCTCCTTCTGGCATGGTGCCAAAGCTGCTGCACTATCCGCACAGACTTGTCAACTGTTTGCATCTACGTGTGGCCGTTTGTTCGCCTTGGTCTTGCGCACAGGTGGGCTCAAGCCGCGCTTGCCTGCTGGTGTGGTGCCAAAGCTACTGCACCGCGAGGTGGTGAGGGATGTGCCCGTGTGCATGGACCCCAGCCAGGATGTGGAGAACGAGTACTTCGAGACGCGGGAGGTGCGTGTGTGCGTGCGTGTGTATGTGTGTATGTGTGCATAGAAAGCATAAATGCTGTCGGATCCCTGCATTTTCCTTCACAGAGGCTCATGTTGGCTTGCTCTTTTCATAGACCCAAGATCCAGAGGATCCAACCAGTAATGACGCCATATGAATGACAACCATTAGCCAGTCGTGGACCTGTCTGTGTATATGCAGCCATGGGCCAGTATACTGGTCCCACACGTGTAACAACCATAGGCTAGTGGTGGACAAGTTAAGGTTATGACCAAAAGACAGGTTATGGTGCAATGTGCCGTTGACCATAAGCCAGTAGTGGCCCCTTGTTTATGACAGCCATGGGCCAGTAGTGGTCCCTTGCGTGAATACCTTAGGTACTACAATACCTTGGGTACTACATTACTACATTAAGGGGTGGACCCATGTTCTTGACGACCCATGAGCCAGTGGTGGCCTTGTGTACGTGGCAGCCATGGGTCGATAGTAGTGGCCTCAACACAAGTAACAATTCAAGCCAGGAGTGGCCCCGTGCATGTGACAGCCATGGGTCGATAGTAGTGGCCCCATATACATGATAGCCATGATTGGACAGCCTAATGCGTCAATGATCAAAGAAAGAAACCCCAGAGGCAGCTGAGCAGCAGCAGCAGCAGTGAGGACTGCGTCTGATGGGCTCTGACGAGGACAGCTTGTCAAGCTTGCGGAAGAGATGCAGCATGGTGCCCTTATGTCAGAGTCTGGTCCATCAGACGGCAGGGATTATGGTTCTCCTGCCAGATGGAGCACACTCTGATACCAAGGCACATATGTCAACACCGTAACCTTTATGTGCTTACATGCCGCACTGCGCTGACAAAACAAGCTCAGGCAGACTGCAGCGTATGTTGACTTCACAAGCGTGGCTCGCAGATCTGGGAAGCAAGCCAGAAGCACAGAGACACTTTGCAGTGGGCTTTGCCCTGTTTGCCTTCGCTCCACACTTGCCCCCCCTTGCTCACTAAACCCTCCCCATCCTCGCCCTAACGCGCGCACACGCAGTCCTTCCTGAACCTGTGCCAGAGCAACCACTACCAGTTTGACACACTGCGGCGCGCGAAGCACAGCTCCATGATGGTCCTGTACCACACCCACAACCCCCACGCCCCCGCCTTTGCCAGCAGCTGCAACCTGTGTCACATTGACATGGAGCCAGGCTCTGGCTGGCACTGCAACCAGTGCAACGACTTTGACATCTGCACCAACTGCAAGAACACGCGCGGCCACCAGCACCCCCTCGTGCCCCAGTCCAGCCGCAACTACGACGAGACACGCATGCGGCTCACGGATGCGGAGCGGCGGGAGCGCAGCGAGCAGCTGCAGAAGACGATGGCGCTGCTGGTGCATGCGTGCAGCTGCAACGACTTGCAGTGCCAATCCAGCTCCTGCCGCAAGGTGGGTGGGTGTGTGGTGGGTGTATGTGTGTGTGTGCTTGGGAGTAACTGGGTGTGTTGGTTTGCAGGGGACGATGGCGCTGCTGGTCCATGCGTGCAGCTGCAATGATGTGTGCAATACCTGTCTGGGCCCTGCTGCAAGGTGTGGGGGTGCGGGGGTGGGGGTGTCAGATCAGTGGTCTGGATGTGAGCACATCCATTTTTGGCGTTCGGGCAAGCTATGGGCCATCCCTCGTCAGCTTGTCTATGTGTGCTGATGGAGTGCGCCTCATGAGAAAGTATCCACAAAATGGTGCACACCGCGCAAGTGCACCTATTTAGGGTGTTAGGGTTTAGGGTTTGGTTCGCTGCGCAGGTGGCCAGCTGTGTCCCAGTAAGCACTGGGCTGCCAGCATGGTTGTGGGTGGGGATGGGTTGTTTGAACGGTACACAGTTGTTCTCATGTGTGCTTTCTGCCCTGCGCAGGTGCGCCAGCTGTTCCAGCATGCCGTGGGCTGCCAGCAGAAGGTCACTGGCGGCTGCCCCCTGTGCAAGAAGATGTGGTTCCTCCTGAACCTGCACGCCAAGAGCTGCACGCGCACGGACTGCCCAGTGCCGCGGTGCAAAGAGATCAAGGATCTCAGGCGGCGGCAAACGGCGCGGAAGGTATGTGCTGATCACCCGCTCGCGTACAAGTTTGTTCCACGTTGCTCTTGGTGTATGAGTTGCCCAGTGCTGCGGTGCAAAGGGGTCAAGGGTCTCAGGTGGCGGCAGACAGCGCAGCACGTGCGTGCTGAGTACCCGCTTGTGTCCTTATACTTGTTGTTGTTGATGGTGATGTTGTCATCACACAGATAGCGCAACAGGTGTGGGCTGAGCACCCGCTTGTGTCCTGTGTTGTTGTTGCTTGTTGTTATCATCATACAGGCGCGCAACAGGTGTGGGCTGAGCACCCGCTTGTGACCTGTGTTGTTGTTGCTTGTTGTTATCATCATACAGGCGTGCAACAGGTGTGGGCTGAGCACCCGCTTGTGTCCTGTGTTGTTGCTTGTTGTTATCATCGTACAGGCGTGCAACAGGTGTGGGCTGAGTGCCTGCTCGTGTTTTGCTCTTGCCGAGCTTTTCTTGTTGTCGTCATACAGGCAGCGCAGCATGTGTGTGTGCTGTCTGTTATCCCTTCTGTATTCCAGCTGGTGGTTGACGGTTGTTGGAGGTGTGTGTGTGAAGCTCAGTTGCCGGTTGATTCCGCAAGCACATGGTGCGTCAGTCAGCACTGGGGCCCATTCAGAGGTGTGTTGGAAGGTGCAGGAGTGGTTTGCATGTGCATGCGTGGGGCACATCTGTGAGTACTATGCTTGCAGCGTTTGTGCCAAGTTTTGAGGTGACCTGTGGGATCACACACACGCGCGCGCACACACACACACACACATGCACACACACACACATGCACGCGCACGCACGCACACACACACACACACACACACACATGCACATGCACACTCACACATTTGCAGGAGGAGCAGCGGCGGCACCAGTACCAGGCCATGCTCCGCAACCAGCAGCAGCTGCAGGCCAAGGGTCAGTAGTGAGGGGTGGCCTTGGTGGGTGTGCACGCGAACGCAAGCGACGGCACACACCACCTCTGTGTGTGATGCATGCTGGGTCCCAGAGGAAACAACACTTATCCGCCCCCTGCCAGCTTGCAGGATGCGTGTGGAAGTGTGTATGGCTGCTCCTGCTGTCATTTGCTCTTGGGTTCGGTGGGTGCATATCGCTTTTGAAGCGGGGTTTGGCAGTGCTTGTGAGCGGCTGCGCATTGCGTATGGGAGAGGGTGAAGGCCGTCAGTTGCGCACCGCATCTTGGGCACCGCATCAGAGAGGCTGCACACTGTGTAGGTCAGGTTGCAGGCAGCAGCGGGTGCCCATCCACTGTGCCCTCCTGTGTGTGCATGTGTAAAGTGGGCTTGCCAGTGTGCTTCTCGAGGCACTCGTGGGCAAGGTCTGCGAGGACTGTGCAGAGCTTCTGCAGGCCCCTTGTTCGTAGCACACGCATCCGCTGCTGCGCCTTGCCCCTTGAGGCTGGCGGGCCTTGGCTCACTTGAGATTCTCTTGGGTGGAGGGAGTGGCACACGCATGCGCTGCTGCGCCTCGCCCCTCGTGGCTGGTGGGCCTTGACTCGCTCGAGGTACCCTAGGGGATAGGAGGAATCTGGCTGCAAGGGCTCGCTGTCATCCGAGCACAAGGCAGCGTGCCAGCCCTTACTTGCTTCCAGGCATAACAATGGAAGGCCTCCCCAGTATCTTGATAGCTTGTTACCTGGCTTGTGTGTGTTTACGGGGTTCCCTGGATGCCTGCGGAGTGCAGCACCGCCTGGTTGGCGGAATGCGGAAGCTGAGCCTGCACCCTGAAATTTTGAAATAGTGAGGATGCCGTCAGGCAAGCATGGACCGCAGCCCCGCTGTGCAGTTCTCAAGTATGAATTAGGCCAGGTGCTCCTGCTCTGTTCAGGCCTGTTGAGCCTGGTGGTGCCCTGCGCATCAACCTTTGGCAGGTCACAGGTTACAGAAGCACCAGGCCTCCAGTCAGAGTTACTTGGCTGCTCGCCACCGACTTCTGACACTCGGTGTAGGTGCAGAGCCTGGTGGTGCAGAGTCTGGTGGTGCCTTGATTTGCATTGACCTTCATTCCGCAGAGCCTGTTGTCACTCTGTGCGTTGACCCTCATGCACTGAGACCCCCCCAAGCGTGCCCATTGAGGTTGCGCGTGTTGTTCGCAGCACAAAAGCTGGCTGTGCTTCCAATTGCAGGCACAGGTGGTGATGCTGTGCGCATGCACAGCCCCGACATGCTCTAGTATGTAGCTAGCTACTGCGTAGGGTGTGCATGCCCGTCTTGTTTTGCATGCTGTGTGCGGTGGATGCGGCATGCATGCTGAGGGCTCGCTCTCAATTTGTGCCAACACAAAAGAAGTGCGCACTTAAGGCCGATAAGGCCGGTGCGTCCCATTTTGGCGTGCTTGCAAGTGATGTTGCGGCTTATAAATGTTAAAAATGTTTGCTTACGTGCTTTGTCGTTGCGACAGCAGGGAAGTGTGCTTGTGCACTGATGCACACGACACGCACCGCTTGCTTGGAGGTGTAGCTGTGAGCGTGTGCAAATGTAAGGGGTGCTCATGGGGAAGCATGCAGCATTTACCCCTTCCATGTGTGTTAACACCAATGATCTGACTGCCTAGGCCCCGAAACAGCGGGGCTGGCATTCCGAGTTACGACTTATGCGCGTGTATGTGTGTGAGCATGTGTGTGTGGCGAGTCTCGATGTGGGTGTGATGTAGGGGAGGGAGTGGGTGGTGCTGCTGACGGAAGGAAATGATGGTGTACGTGCCCTATGGCCTCTTTGCTGTCATTGCACTGGCTGTCGCTCTTCTTTTTGGGGTTTGTGTGCATATGTGTGTGTGTGTGTGTGTGGCCCAACTGGGCCCCCCCCTGCTTGTTTGCGTGTGTGTTTTTGTTGCTTGACTTGAGCTTGAGCACCCTGTACTAATGTTGCAATGTTCATGTGTTTTCATACTTTCTGCAAAAGCACTTGTTGGACTGGAACATGCTAAATGCATTCAATTGATTTGATGGCTCGATGACAGGTTGGGCAGACCCCTCCCTGGCTGAAAGAAAGAAGCCTGAATGATGACCTTCATCCGATTTTTTTCCTCCCTGTTGATTTCCTTCATGAGTATTGATTGATTGATGCTTCTTGAGGGTGCATGAGCTCTTGATGAGCACTTTTGCCCTAGGTAAAGCCTTTTAAAGGTTGGAGAGAAGAGAAGAGCCTACACAAGCCAGGACTGGCTGCTTGCTTAAGGAACATTTTCCATCAGGTTACAGGAAAAAGGATGCTCCCGGTCAAAACAACTGACTGCTAGCCTGTTCATAAAAAAGAAAATTGTGTTAAGGGTAGGGTAGGGTAGGATAGGACAGGGTTGCATAGCTGTACCTGCTACAAGGGTTACTTTTTTCCTTGTATCCCTGTACCTGCCTACAAGGGCAGCTTAGCTGAAGCAACTTGAAAAAGGTGCATGTGACCAAAACAAGCCAAACTTGTGAACAAATGTGTCGACTGGAGAATGAAACAAGTCCTTGACCTGAGTTCAAGAGTGCCAAATGCCAAATAAAAACACAGTCACTATTTATGAAAAAGTGTGTCCACTCGTACTCAATTGGGATGCAGACAATGTCAGATTTCAAAAAATTTCTGTGTTCCCACATGATTTTCAGAGAAGTAGAGAACAAGAAAAAGAAAAACTACGTAGGCAGAGGAAACTCTCCCTACATCAATTAAGGAAAAGGAGACACATTGGCTCAGAAGAGCCGTGAGTCACCTTCACCACGAAGCTACAAAAAGAAGACCCTAATGGGGATCTGGAGGGTTTTTGGAAGCGCCCAGCTCCATAACCTGGCTGCGAGAAGTATTCTTGTTTTCAATAGCCTAGTGGTATGGTAAGGTAAGGTTACATTGTTATATCAAGGGGCAGCTGAGCGGAAACACAGAGGCCTGTAACCAGACCAGTCTGAAAAAGAAGCTGTGTGCGAAAGTGTCAACTGCTGAGAGAAACATGCGCTCAAAATATCACAGAGAATGTGTAGGTTCTCCAGGTACTAACACAACTGGAAAAAGGCACAAGGGTCAAAGGAAAGCTCAAGAAATGATTGACTCCAGACTCTAGACAACCAGAAACCAAGTGCAGGAGCCCTGAAATCCTGGTGTACACTCGAATGCAGGTTCACACCCACAATGAGCACGCCTGGTGGTGACAAGCTTGTTGGCATACATGACAGAATGGGCATGAAGTTTGCGAGCAAGTTTATTGGCACGTTGGTGGTCAAGTCCCAGTTGTTTAAACTGGTTAAGGGTGTGCTCAGTGTAGCAGGTCCCACCAACACCCAAAAGAATGGTGTGGAGAGTCACAACTGTTGCATTACTGAGTTTGCAGAGGTCTGCATGCTGCCGCTGTGCCGCCTCCAACTGCTGTCCAGGCCTCGTGTCTTCACAGTACTTGATTTCAATCAAGTGCACATGCCGCTGGTTCACATGAAGTTGGTGGGGCTGTCTCACGCGGTTGGCTGTTGAGGTCTTCAGTGTGGGGTTGTGTCTGCTGCGTAATGCATGATGGTGTGAGCAGGGGGTAGAAGGAGAAGAAGTGGGTTTGGCTTTATAGGGAGTAATCAATATAGCATCAGGACGGCTGGAGGTGAGTCTAGATCTCTTAGAAATTTTCTGGGAAAGAGGTAAGGGGGTATAATTATGTTTGATGCATGTGCAGGGATTTGAAGGTTGTGCTGCGCCAACCTATCACCACTCCCTATGTCCATGTTAACCAAGCCTGCTCCCCAAGGGCTTTTGCTAAGAGCTTTGATGATCATTCTTCCAGCAACATTGTGGCGTTCAGTTTTCATGCTGGAGATAATATGATTTTGGCAGCCTGAAAGCATGTGGGGTGCGCTGTCTAATTGATGACAGCCTGGGAGAGGGCAGAGTGCGTTAGTGGGCCTCTTGAAACAAACCGCATGTTTTTGGTTATAGAGGGTGCCAGTGCGATATTGTAAGATGGTGCGCTTCGTGGGTGTGGATATACAAGACATGTTTCTAAAGGCGGTGCTGATTTTCTTGTTAACATGAGGTAATAAGCTCTGATAGTAAGAGTAGTAGCCTATTTTGGGGTTGGCATATCCAAGTCTGTGTTTTGTATGCATGTGAGACTGGAGAGCATTTTGAAGATTGGGGAGGTAGGTGATTTTAGGATTGGGTGTAGGAGCTTTGGATGTGCCAGCATTGTGTTCTTTGTTTTCCTCTTTGACTAACCAAAATAAATGAGAAAAAGGATTTCCGCCGGGGCCTGCGCTAGGGATCCCGGTATCAGCCACGTTATTATTGGCTTGGCTTGCTTGATATTTAGCAATAGCATCTGCACATTCGTTACCAGCAATGCCAGCATGAGATTTTACTTTGTAGAAACAAATGTTGGTTTGTGAGAGAACACCATTACTTTGGAAATGGTGTAAGAGGCCATGTCAGATACGTTCATGATATGCTCTGTGTTTAGATTATCGGCACCACTGGTCACATGTGTACTACTAAGTTTCAAAACAGTAACCGCTCATCCTAAGAATGGATAAAAGAAAGGTTTACAAGGACAAGGCCTTCAGTCAAGAAGTGCGACTGCTAGCCTGCTCAAAAAAGGCAATCAATTCATGAAGGAAATAAGGAAGTTTGTTGTTGTTCTGGTTCAAAAAAGCAGACGCATCATGAGATTCTGCCTGTGAGAACAAGGGAGCATATTTCCTGCAGAGAGAGACCACCTGGGGATGTGTGCAATGGAAGAGGACATGTTGTTCATCCTGGACATCATCATTAGCCTCACAAAGGTCACAGTTTGGGGAAGAGCCGCTATTCCAAGTTGCTGTCTCATAGCGAAGGGTGTGAATACGGAGTCTAAACCGAGCCACGCTGCGGATGACATCATGGGAGAGGTCAAGGAACATGTATTTGTGGAGGCTATAAGGAGAATACATAACCAAGGCCCTTTAAGTAGGAGGAGCGCACCACTGGTGAAAGGTCAAGCGTTTACTGTTGCGCTCTCTAGGTTGTGTGTTGGTAAAAGGCTCCCAATATTGTAGGTGCCTGGTCCTGAGATCTACAACAAAACGACTAAGATCAATGGGCTCACAATTCAGCAGCTTCTGTTTGAAAATATGGGAGTGTGCCAAGCCATCCATGGCTGATAGAACATGGGAAGACCAGCAACAATCAGATCTCGAGCTCAGCCGCATGTCAGCCTGCAAAATCTTTTTCATTGTGGAGCTGTTGCATCGTGTCAAGGAGTTGTAAAGACGCATTGCTGCCCGGAACCAATTGAATTGTAAGGGCTCCAGACCACATTCCCGCATGATGCACCAAGAGGGAGTAGTGCCCCTGACCCCCAAAGTTCTTTTAAGCACTGTTAGCAGCCACTTCTGTATGGGATTGTCCACCTCTTTGCCTTGTCGAAGGTAAGGGGTAGCCCAGATCTGACTTGCATACTATGCAAGTCATGTAGTACATGCCAGCAGGGATTGCATACGTCTTGAGGAGCCAAATCTGGGCGTGTAATCTGTTGGCAAGGTCGTGTTCCTGGACAAACTTTTTGACTCGGAAAGTACCAGCTGTGAATGGTCTCAACGCTGCATCAGCCGCAATATCCAGATTGATTGTTTTGTCACACACCATGCCGAGATATTTGAAAGTATCTGTGTAGGGGAGCTGCGTACCATCAAAGTTAAGTGGGGGCAGATTATCAGACCTGGAATTGAAGCACATCACCTCATATTTCAGTGTGTTGACAGTCAGCGACTTCCTTTCAGCATAAGCTCTCAATTTGTTTAGCATGGTCTGCACGTTGGTATGGTCATTGGACATGAGAGAGAGGCCATCGGCGAACAATAAGTGAGTCACGGCTCTTTGAGCCAATGTGTCTCTCTTTCCTTAATTGATGTAGGGAGAGTTTTCTCTGCCTACGTAGTTTTTTCTTTTCTTTTCTTTTCTTTTTGAGTCACCATGAAATTGGGAATACCGGTGAGCGCGCCCTGCACCCCTTCATCCAGACAGTCAATGTCGTTCAAGTAAATTGAAAACAGCAGGGGGGAGAGAGGGACCCTTGTTTGACCCCAAATGATGGCTGCATATTTGCTCTCTTGTCCCCATCCAGCAGCGTGTACTCATCCTCATGGTATGAAGTCTTTCAGGATAGAGACAATGTGCTTTGGCATCTGACAGTTGTGTAAATGTTCCCACAGCTTGCTCCTTGGGATGGAATCATAAGCTTGCTTGAAGTCAATGAAAGCAGTGTACAATCGTGATGATCCCCCTTGTACTTTCTGAGCTGCATCTCGCAAGTGCCGCAAGATGAACAGGGGTGCAGTTTACTACAGCCCGCTCATCCTAACCGCTCATCCTAAGAAAGGATAAAGGAAGGGTTACATAGCTGTACCTGGATGAACAGGGGTTGCAGTGTACTACGGACCGCTCATCCCAACCACTCATCCTAAGAAAGGATAAAGGAAGGGTTGCATAGCTGTACCTGCCTGCGGGGGCAGCTTAGCTGAAGCAAAACGTGCCTGTAACCAAACCAGTTCAATTTAAAAACAATAGTAGTTAGAAGCTCTGTCACAGCATCTCAGGCATGCAGACACGAACTTGGCTTATCCTAGGACATCAGACTGGTTCAAGCCTGGTTAAGAAAGGATAAAGCTTGTTGTAATTCTAATTCATGAAGGAAGACATCTTAAAAGATTGAACGTGCGGATGGCAGGAAGGTGAGGAGCCTTCAGGGAGAAGGGTGAGGGTTACAAGGGGGGTTTGGCCTACAGCCCGAGACTCTGGCTGATCAGCTGCTGGTGAGACCTTCTCATCCAGCATCAAAATTGAAACCAATTCTGACAAAAATTTTGAAAATCTGTACGAGCCTTGACTTAGAAAAGCATGACCTCAAGATCAGTTAAAATGTGGAAGCTCGCCGAGAAAGGAATAAAGTCAGCGTATGGAAGCTGGGCAAAAGTATGTAATGGTTTAAGGGAGGGAAGGGAAGGGTTACAAGGGAAATAGGCTTCAGTCAGGACGTTTGACTGCTACCAAAAGTATGTAAAATGGTCCAAAGGAAGGGAAGGGAAGGGTTGCATAATTAAGTATGTCATGGTTAAAGAAGATCAATGAACAGGTCCTTGTATTTTCTGCGCAGCTTACACTCCTCAAAGCAGTTGCAATAGAAGAGAACATGTTTCTCGTCCTGACTCTCCACACCATCCTTTTGGATGCTGGTGGGACCTGCGACACTGAGCACACCCTAAACCAGTTTAAACAGTTAAGACTTGACCACTAACGCGCCAATGAAAGAAAAGAAGAGAAAAACTATGTAGGCAAAGAAATCACTCCCTTCATCAATTAAGGAAAAGAAGAAACATTGGCTCAAAAAGAGCCGTGAGTCCCCTTCACCACAAGATCTGAGACAAAAAAGGCTAATGGGGATCTGGAGGGTTTCTAGGAGCACTTGGCTCTATAGCCTGACTGTGGGAGGTACTTTTGTTTTCGATAGCACATCTAGTGGTAACAAGTTGCCAATAAACTTGCTCGCCAACTGCATGCCTAAAGGAAAAGCTACGCAAGCGGCTAACACCTCAAGCGTTGTATAAAGAAAGGGCCAACCCTACCGCCATAAGGGCTCGAACTCGGATGCCCATTCTGTTACATACACCAACAAGCTTGTTACCGCTAGGCGTGCTATTGAAAACAATGATACTTCTCACAGGCAATTTCTGGAGCCGGGTGCTTCCAGTAACTCTCCAGATCCCCATGAGCACTTTCTGTTTTGTAGCTTTGTGGTGGAGGGGAATCATGGCTCTTCTGAGCCAATGTGTCTCCTTTTCCTTAATTGATGTATGAAGGTTTTCCTCGGCCTACGTAGTTTTTTCTCTTTTCTTTTTCTTCTCTTTTCCAATCCCCAGGTCTGCTCTCTCCATCAGAAGCATGCCTCACTTTTTCAGCACAACTTCTCTTTTCTTCCTTTTTCATGTCTCCCACAGGATGCCCTGTCTAGGTACCATTCACCTTGTGAATTCCCAGGATATTGACATTTTTCTAAACAAGGCTAATAACAAACTTCCTTTTTTCCTTCATGACCTTATGTGCATTTATGAACAGGCTAGCAGTCAAACGTCTTGACTGAGGCCCTTTTTCCCTTCTAAACCTTGTAACCCTTGTACCCTCAAATTCACAGATAAATCCTGCATGGGGATCTTAGAAATATTCAGCTTCTTCTGCTTAAACATATCCTCATAGCACATGCCACTAAAAGCTGTAGACACATGTGCAGACCAATGAGACTCTTCCCTATTAGTAAGGTGTACATCCGCTTTCAGCACTCTACGTAATGTCTTACTGTTTGAATCAAGCATACTCAGGGTGTTGAAAATTTTAACAGTAGCCTTAAACCAATAAAGCTGCAAAAGCTCTTGGCCATACTCTCTCAGTACTGGCTCAGTACTGGCCATTTTGTGGCAATACTCTTCACACCTAGAAAACACCTTAGAAAGAAAAAAGAAAAACTACATAGGCAGTGAGAACACTCCCTTCATTAATTAAGGAAAAGGAGACACATTGGCTCAAAGAGCCTGCGAATGGCTTTTGAACTCACTGCCTTCTTGTAAATATTCGGTACCCCACACGCGTACATCCCAGCTGGAATGCCATACACCTTCGCCAATGGCCTATTTCTCAAACCATGCCCATGCACAAACTCCTTATTCCATTGCTGGGCAGCCATGTAAAGCCGCGCAGCATGCTCCTCAGACACCTTTAAATTCATGTTGTCCACAAGCATACCGAGGTATTTTAACTGCTCTTTTTCAGGAAGAGCCATGTCTCCGTACATGAAAGTAGGAAAAGAAGAACACGACCTACCGTTGAAATGCATGACCTCTGACTTTGATGTATTGACAGTCAGCCCCTTTCTCATTGCATAAGCCTGTAACCTATTCGGCATAACTTGCATTTCACCTGAGCCATTGGTAGTGAAACTCAAGTCATCTGCACGTAGCATGTATGAAATGCCATTCACTCCATCCCTTGTCATAGCACCTCTTATACCTTCATTTGTGTCTCTGCCCATGTCATTGATGTACAGAAAACAGGAGAGGGGACAAAGGACAACCTTGCTTAACTCCACATGCTGGCTGCACACGTGCCCTTTTATTCCCATCCATCAGAATACATTCATCATCCTTGTACATATCCTTAATTGCCTGGAGAAGTAGCGCAGGCATGGCAATGCGCTGCAGGTGGTCCCAAAGTTGCAGGCGAGGTACGGTATCATGAGCTTGAGAGAAGTCTATGAAGGCAGCATGTAGTCTAGGTGATTGCTGCGGTTTGAGCTTTTTTGCTGCATTTTTCAAGTGCCTCAAAGTGAAGAGTGGATGCAAAGTGCTCCTACCGGGGTAAAAACCAAATTGGTTGTCCGGGACCTTATTTTGAACATGCCAATCTGTCACCAAGTCTTTCAGCACATTGGCATAAATGCAGTACATCATCCCACTGACAGCAATCATCCTGTAGTTCCCTGGATTTGGCATAGCTCCTTTTTCATGAGGGTTATAAGCGGGCTCAGTTTTGCTACCTTCCAACAGGATCCTAGCTTTTCTCAGAACAACTCTGAGCATGCGTGCTATCAGAGGCACCAGCACGTTAACATAATCCACTTTCCGGCCATGCTCAACGGGCTAACAGGCATACTTAAGGAAGGGTATAGGAATACCGTCTGATCCAGGTGAAGCACCCGCACTCAACTTCTTGATGTGGGACCCAACCATTCCTTCCAAACCTGCTGTGCTAGGAGTTTCCAAGCAGTCAGGTTGAGGAATCCACCCAGATTCAGCACCTTATCTCAAGAGCACCTTTTGGGGTCGCGGAGTTCCTACTTAAAGGCACAGCCATACCTCTTCCTGACAAGCAAGTAAATCTAGCAGTCCTTGTTAAACAACCATGCCCTCCTTCTTGCGGCACATCTGTTGGTTATACTCAAAAGTGGCTTTGCAAGTGCTGGTTCCATGCTTTTGTTGTGACTGGAGTTATGTGTGAAGTCTGAAGTCCTTTTCCATAACATGGCATGGACTTGGGGGCCCTGCTTAAACAATCTCAGATAGGCTATCAAGGAAAACGGCACAGCTGCCTCTTGTAATAGCGCTTTGTTGCACGTTTGCATCTTCTGATTTCCTTCCTCAGGAATTGGCATGCCTGCTTTGCTTCACCGCGCTTCACTGCCGCAATAAACGAGTTGCGCTTCAACCTACATTGTTCATCAAACCATAGAGGGCTCAAAGGCCCTTTCTGCTTCCTAGCACACAAAAAAGCACACTTGGCCAAGGATGTCGTGCCAACTGCCCTATCGCTTGTAGCTTGCACAATCAGAGAACGCACACAAAAAGTAATTTTGTCAACATCACCAGCGGACTCTGCTTCTTGGAACTGATTCATTAGTTACTAAGGAGTTACTGTATACATTGTAGACTAAACTTTAGTTTATTGAATGCTTTGTATAAGCTAGAGCCTTCTCCTAATTCCATCGCAAAAAATCAGCTTGTTACATAACCCTGCCTTACAAACATGGTCCCTTTCAGATTCCACATCCATACTTCCTGTACTGCTACCTACTTTAAAAACCATGCATAAGCTATAGTGATCAGAGGCAAAATTGTTTATCATGTCAAAGCATTTCATCGATTATATATAGGTGTCAGCAGAATATGGTCAGGCCTGCTGCTTCTGTCCTTATGATAACCGACATAAGATGGCTGTCCATAATCCCCCGGGGCTGCAACACGCCCTGTAGTGATTGCCATGTTTGCTGCTGCTGCTGCTGCTGCTGCTGCTGCTAAGTCCACCAGTAATCTGCCTGCCTTGTTCACATTAGGACACTCACACCCCCTAGCATCCAAAAATTAAGGGCATTCAACCACAAAGTCGTAGTGTGCATCACTCACTTCACTCAGCACTCCCACGTGAGCAAAAAGGGTGTGTGAGAGAGAGGGGGGGGGGGGGGGCAGATAACCAGGAAGCATGCTTGATAGGATAAGGATAAGGTTACATAGATGTACCTGCCTACAAGAGCAGCTTAGCTGGAGCAAAAGGTGCCTGTGACCAAATCAAACCACCTCTTGTGTACAAATGTCAATTGAGAAGTCCTCATGCTGAGTCCAGAAGTGACAAGCTTGCTTGAGCGGCAAAGAGTAGACCTTGGGGTGAGTGCGTTAAAAAATAACATGCTGTTCATCCTGCACAGCATCTTGGGCATCACAAAGGTAACAGGTAGGAGAAGTGGTGACATGCCATGTAGCTTGCTTGATTGTGAGAGTATGGACACAAGATTGAGCTGGAAATAAAGAAAGAAAAACTTGTAGGCAGCAAAACCATCATCTGTGTGAATCAGGACGGCAAGACAGTTTTAGGGGCAGGTGTGTACCACCCTATCAGTGACTCAAGAAATCTAGTGGAGCCTAATGGTGCTGGTATTACCAATACCAAAGGAAGAGCTGAGGTGGCTGCCATTGCTGCTGCGCTCACTAATGATTACACACATATTGCCATAGATAGCCTCAGCTCACTTCACCAACTCAGAAAGCAAATCCTGTACCCAGAGAAGCATAGACATCTCGTGCAAGGAGATGTTTTATAGAAAATTTCAAACCTTGCCCGAGCCTTTCAAGATCACATCTCTTTCTACAAGGTCAAGCCTCATGCTGGAATAGCTGGGAATGAATGTGCAGATAGAATTGCTAAATACCAGGCTAGCCTCTAAGATAACAACCTGACTGATACTGGACTTCCTACGCTGGCCCAGGAGGAAACCCCTTCCACAAGTCAACCTAACTTGTCATGCTGAATCACCGTCACTACACATTTTTCTCTTCTTGAAGCAGGTAACACAGCCAACAGCCCCATGAAATGCTTATTGTCCAGGGTTGCCAATATCCATGCAACAAAGGACGGGTACGCTCGAGCTTTTGGCTGGAGTTGTGTACCGACTTAACTCTTCTTCATGCTGCTGCTAAGCTGCTCTTGGTCTTGCTGAACGGTGCTGGCTAGGCTGCAGCACGCAGAGAATGTCTAGGGCAGACACAGCGTCCAGACCAGCTTCACCAGGTTAGGATTACATCAGAGACAAGGCACCCCTGGCACAAGGCCAGGGAGAACAGAAACAACGCCAAACCTCAATGGAATGTGGAACAGAAGGTTGAATAAGAGAGAGTATCCAATAAAAGGACCCCACTTAAATACAGGTCACACCTCACTCACTAGGTTGTGCAATGATTCAGCAATAACCACGATTTAACATGACAGATCTAGACTGGCTCGGGAAGAGACAGATCCTAGGCCATCTCAATCCCACCCGTCTTATCCTCGTCTAAGGCACCTAACCCAGAGCTTCAAAATGCTCTGAAATCCCATGTGCATGCTAAACACAAGCTGGGCTATGCTGACCGGAAGACAGGCTACTACACTTATTACCATAGCTTGCTACCTCATGTAAACAAAAGCATGAGCAATGCCTTTTGTAATATGCCCAGTCTCTCGACTCGAATGAAGCGCACTGTCTTCCAATACCGCACAGGCACCGTGGTGACCCTATACAATCAGAAACATGCAGTCCGATATAAAATATCCACTAGCCTTACATGCCCCCTACCTGATTGCCATCACATGGATAGCGCTCTCCACATCCTGTCTGGCTGCCAATGCCCCGTCATGCGTAACATGGTAACTGAGCGTCACAATCATTCACAATATGATATTGCTTGCAGGATGGTTTTGAGACTGGTCAGTGAAGGTTCTTTTGGGGCCAATCTTGTGCAATTGGATGCGGGCAACACAAACCGTTTGGCCCAGCATGACCTGCACGTCCCTGAGCAAGTCTCTAATCGTGCTGTACCCTCCTACCTCTTCAAACCCATGATTCCTATTCGAGCTAGACACAACTCCAGCCGCCCTGATGCAATCTTGGTCACTCCTCACCTAACTAATCCAAACAGACCACCCACATCAACCTCACACCGGGTACTACGCAGTATGGGGAATAGCAGACAGGTAACGAGTAGAACAACCCGGGCTAGACAACCCCATGAATCAAATGTCCGAGACCGCCACATTCACCTGATAGAAGTCAAATACTGTGAAGATACCAGATTTGATGCCCAACTAAAGGCCTCCAAACAACAACATTAGCTCAGATGCACAGCTTGCTGGCAAAGGGCAGACGCTATTATGTAGGCCATATGCTTTGGCTTTGTGGAATGCTTTGTAGAAGACGTTGAAACGGTAAGGGGTCATCATCCAACACGTTTGCTGTTTGTCTCGTAGATACATGCCTCTTTTGATTTGTATATTTCCGGGAGGATAAGGGTAGATGGGATAAGTAGAGGGAAAGTATGAGTTGCAACATCTTGTGAAGTTTGGTCTGGAGGTGGCTTGGGATTGTTTCAACAAGGTAAATTTCCTGGATCCAGGACTCGCAAGAGCCTGTGGCTTTGATACCTGCTTGTGAATTGATGAGATGTGTATCACAGATTATTTTGTTGCAGAGTTCTGTGTCTAATTTCTGCTCCCAGGTGTTGCTTGCATCCGGTTCGTTAAATTCTGGTCTCTCTAGATTGTAGAGGGCTAGGTCTGCTGTAGGTAGGAGGGGATTGGTTTTGCTTTGCTGGGCTTCAAATTATTGTATGTGCCGATGAAATGAAGGCCATATTGCTTTTGTTTCTTCTGGCTCCCATGATGTTATCCAGTTAAACTTGAGCAGCTCTTCTCTAGACTTTGTTTCTCGGTTAGGTTTATCTTCATTGTTGAGGCCAGCACAGGCAGGGCAGACCCAGCTATGTGGATCTCTTGCCTTTGCTCAGTGTAGCTTCCAAGTTATTTCAGGAATTTTCAGTGATAAGTTGGCAAATATCACAAACATACATGTCGAGATCGGGGGGCTCAAAGCTTATAGGTTCAAAGCCTCCAGGGTAGTTGCGTACCTGGCAACATGTGCATTCAATGCCAGTGCAAGCAGCAGTGCAGGTGCTTGCTGAATGAAAGCCAGCTCTTTTGAAGAAATGCAGTGTCCACTCCTCTATGATCGTGGGCCCGTAGTGTGTGGAACTGCTTCTTTTGGGGTGGGGGGTTCCCTTTATTGATGTAGGGAGAGTTGCCTAAATAATTTTCCTATTCTTTTTTCTTCTTCTTTTACCTACAATGAAGATATTCCTTAGAGATTATTACTCCATATTTTATGCTTACGCGCACCACTGGTAGGACCTGCCAGTGGCAGGTCTGATTACAGGCCTCAGTGTTTCCACTCAGCTGCCCTTGTCGGCGCATATGGCAATATAACATTACCTTACCTCATGCTTACGCCTTTCCAGTCCCAACTTATGAGTGGCGCTGCCCTTGTAGGCCGATATAGCGATGTAACCTTACTTTACCTCAGGCTACAAGTAGAAACCCAATTGCATAATCGAAATAGGTGCCCATACGAGCTTAGGAGCTTAGAGCCCTTCTCAGAATTTAACATTTGAAACCAGCACGCTTAGTTGATGCACCTGTTTAGCACCCCTGCACCCCTCAAGCAGGGAATCACGTCTTGAAGACTTCATGAACCACCTCGGTGAGACCCTATCTAGCTTGCTAATTAGGGGACCTTTCCTTAATGCACGCAGCTGGACCTGGCTTGCGTAGTCTTTTCTTTTCATGAACCAGGCTGATGTCCTAGTAGGAAAAGCCAACTTTGCATCAGCAAGCCTGGAATGATGTGACTGAGTCATGATTTGCACCTGCCCTCCAGATTGAAGACTAGTTTGGTTACAGGCACCTTTCTTGCTTCAGCTAAGCTGCCCTTGTAGGCAGGTACCGCTATGTAACTCTTTCTTTCTTTTCCCTTCCTTTCATCTAAAGCTAGAGAGAGGGCACCTGGGAGGGGCTGCCTGAGTCTTCTATGTTTTCTCTTTCAGCATCCCAGAACAGGTTCCCTCTTGAAAAAAAGAGAAAGCTACGCGACTAGCTCTTAGGCCAGAATCGTTCATTCTGGAAAGGATCAACATCCCCACCGGTAACAATTCCAGCATGTGTCCCCTCTCACAAGTGCAAATTGTTGCTGAGGACCCCTTTCGGACAAGTGCCAATTGTTGCTGATGGTGAGCATGAAGCAGACACACCAATGTGAGCAAACAGATGTCTACCTCCTGTCTCTGAGACATGGTGCAGCCAAGAAAACGAGCAGTTCACAACAGTCGTGGAAACTCACTCTCTCAATCAAACAGCTGTAAAATCATACAAAAAGTTCAACTGACCGACTTGACTGCAATTGTAAGCCATTATGCCCAATCTCCTATTCATACAATCTATCATAGCACTGCGCGCAAAATGCATGTAGCCTGGGGAAGCACTGTGATGGTTTGAAGCTATAACACAGGCCTCCAACATTTACCTTCTAAATGCACCTGAATGGTGAGGCTGAACACAAGAAACACTCTTACATCAGCACAACAAGATATGATCATACCGGAAATGAAGCAAAAACAAATTCCTTCCAGGATTAAGAACGGCATCTACTCAGGGGACTCCACACCCTCCCAGAAACAGTTCCAAAGATGCTCCTAGCCAAGGATACGATTGAGCATTGCCTGCCACACATGTGCAGCAGCGCCAGGCGAGCTGTAAGAGGGAAAGTAGTTCACATCTATGACCACTAACTGATAGCCACACACACACCCTTCCTCTCGCTGGCTGGCGACCCCCACTGACCCAAGCCCGCACAAATCATTGGACAGCTGCTGCTTGTAGTCACCTTGCCTGTCATTTGTCTCCCCATCCATGCCTGTTGGTCGCCTCTCTTCTCCTCCCCCACTCCTCACCGGCACTGAGATGATGTCAAACCCAAACAGTGTGAGCCCAAAGGCCGCACGCAGGTGCTTGGCGATGGCCTACAAAAACAATGAGTTTAACCAGAATGGAGATTAACAATACAGCCAACAGCTAGAGCCCAAAGGCTGCACACAGGTACTGGCAATAGCCTGCAGCAAGATGCAATTGAGGCAGCGTGCCTACACATCAGCTCACATTGATTTGAAGTGAAGGGCACGCTCAACAATTGCTAGAGGCGGAATTTGCTAAGCAGGCTGGCGTACAGTTTGCTCCATTAGAGCCATCAAGCCTGCCTTGCATTGGGTGCGTAAAGGAAGGATACAATGGAGATTTTGAGCATCCGTGCTTGATGTGAGAAGCAGCAAGCAGAGCATGCTCAGAAATCCAGCCTACCAACATCGTTATTGTGTCTGCACGTCTGCAAGAAAGCATGGACAATTCCAGGTGCCTTCATTAGCTTCTTGCACAGCTTGTCAATTGTCCATAAAAAAGAAGCATGCACCCCACTCAGAGCTTGGATGTCTTCATAGATGCAGGAGTCATTACTCTGGCCAGCCAATTCCTGCCCTGAACCTAAACTACCTGCATGCTCTCGGCAAAAACATGTATGCCACTGCTTTCACATTACTAGCCTGAGCTTCCACTTCAAGTAAACAGCCGACCACAGAATAGAGAGAGGAGGTCACACTCATTTCATGAGCCCATGTTATGTTCCTCATACTTCCATCCAAATCAGTCATAACCCCCACCCCACCACCCATGACTACTACCTACAGAGCAAGTCCACTTTTCCCCTCCTTTTTTTCTGTACCTCCCCAGCCAGCCCAGTACCTGCAGGGCATGCTCATGCTCGCGCAGCAGCGTGTCCAGAAAAACCAGCCCTTCTTCGCTGCGATTGTCGTGTGGCTGCTGTGCTTGCTGAGTGGAATGAGCTTGCTGAGAGGAAGCGGTGGGTAGGGATTTCAAGCTGTCAAACACATGAAAGCCCTGTTGCCCACACAGGGTGGAGGGGGAGCAAGGAAGGACTTGGGCAGCCTGGGTGGCATGGTGCCCCAGATCGCGGTCTGAGATGTCTGGGATGGAGGGCCGAACAGAGTAGAACACCTGAGTGGATAAGCACAGAGATGCAAAGCATGGAGGCGAGGGAACTGAGATGGTCCCTTATGTGATAGGCGCTAGGAGTCAGCATATTCATGTGTTTGCGCATCAGAGTCTCGTGCTGTGTTTGGCTTCTTTCCATACAATCCAATAGGGCAAGGCACCATGGAGTGCATACTTCCGGCTGTCTCGTCACAAGCAGACTTGAAAATGACCTGGGCCAATGTGGGCCGATACAAAGATCAGTGTTCAATTGAGGTGATTTAGGCCATGACGGCTGTTGCATTCTGACCAAACAGAACACTCCCTGACATTCCATGGAGCATCCCCTGCTAAGCAATTGTGCGACACTGCTAATTGAGCGTGTGCAAAGCTGTTTGAGCCCCTAACCTGCCAGAGTTTGGCCATCTTTGGTGCCGTGGGTGTGCACAAGTGCGCACTTAGAAGAACATTGTAGAAGGAAAGCAAAACGTGACATGGAAAATCTAAGTCCTGGCCTTTGTTTTTTGCAACTGTTAGTGATCAAGGTTGCTGGTCTTCCGTTTTCTTTCCAATAATCCTTTTTGTGTACCTTGTTGCCACAGATAGCGGTCGACTGGGGCCTGCATTTACCAATCCTTTAATTGTGAGCCACAACCTTGCCCTTCACCCATTTATACCTGCCTTGATAAGAGTCTGCCACCTCCATCATCCACATGCATACCTGCATACCACAGCATTGCCTCTTCCCTGTTGCATGAAATCACAGACACTCTACATGCCAGCACATGTGAGCCACGACCTTGCCCCCAACTCATTTTTACCTGCCTCGCAAAAGACTTTGCCCCCTGCATCATCCATGCACAACTGCATGTCATACATACTATAGCTTCTCAGCAGGGATGAAAACCCTGCTGCATGCAATCATGCTACATGCCACCAACCAGACATACACCCTGCGGCATGCAATCACACATATGCGATGTGCAAGTAGCACTAGACACGCTGTATACAATCCACCCTTCCCCTTGCGTTCACCGCCACCCAAATACCTACGTACCCACACCCATACCCCCCCCCCCTTCCCCCCCCCTCACACACTGTTGCTGCATGCAAACACATACATGCTACCTGCAACCACTCAGACACACTGAATGCAATACCACGCTCCCCCCTGCTGCATGCCTCTACCCCCCCCCACACACACCTTGTCCCCAGCTGCATACACCTTTGCTACTTGTCCTCCATGATTGCTGAACTGCTGCGCAATTGCTGGCAGGGGCATTCGGGCGGCTCGCAGCGCCTTCTCCACCACTTCGCCACCAGGAGCCGTGACAAGAGCCATGCCATGGGACTCGGGCAGGCCACACGCAACACTGGGCTTCAGGATCAAAGGTGGGGTCAAGCCTGGAGAGGCCACACGCAACATTGGGCTTCAGCATTAAAGGTGGGGTCAAGCCTGGAGAGGCCACACGCAACATTGGGCTACAGCACCAGAGGCGGGGTCGAGCCTGGAGAAGCCGCACGCAACACCGGGCTTCAGGATCAAAGGCGGATCAAGCCTGGAGAGGTCGCACGCAACATTGGGCTTCAGCTTTCAGGACCAGGAGCAGGGACAAACCTAGGGATTACAGAGCATTCCAATTCTGCAGATGACAGACACGCAAGTGAAGGCATTCCATGCCAGGGTGGGGCCGCGTAAGGGTTTCATCAAAGTGCTAGTACAAAAACCCTTGGTGGGTTGCATTTGGGTTTAGGGGAGTGCGCACAGATGTAACATGAAGAGCTGGTAGACAGAGACGTGGAGTGGAGGTAAGAGCTGTGAGGGGTCATTGAATAACTAGCTCTGCTGCGATCTCATGGCCCACCGGAAAAAGTAAGCAGCAACCATGAATGGCACGAGGGACACAAATATTTAAGCGCAAGAAGGCCCTGGCCTGAAAGCTGAACAAGACCCCGGCCAGGTGGTAGATGGTTGGGACCCTGGCAGTTGATTAAATGGGCAGTTGACTGAATGGGACCCTGGCCAGCCTTCGCTGTGAAGCTACTGTGCAGCAAGCCATCTGCGCGCCTGCAGCCTAGACGTTTGAACAGGAACCTTAAACTTCTTGTCTGTAAGCCAACAAATTTGCACGCCTTCAGCCTTTGACGTTTAGTCAAACGAGTGTCTTTCCTGTGAACTTGCGAACTTGCGCACCTGCAGCCTTCAAGTCCTTGTCAATCGCACGGGCATCATGGCTCCAGAGTGTGCAGTACTTAGGCGATGAGGCGCTCAGATTCATCGGGACCCTCCCCACTGATGAGGACTCCGCTACCTGGCCAAGATCTAGGGTGTTTAGTTGCCCTGTGAGCGCGCACAGCTGTAGCCGGTCAATAACCTGCAGTAGTCAAGGATGCAAGAGCTGGCATGAACACGCCCTGGGCCTGCTCGGTGCAAGCCTATGTTTGGGGTTTGCTCTTCATGCTGCTTTGTCTTCGCATGTCAGCCATAAAATGTGCTAAGCGGCAACGAGGACACGCGGCAAGTGGTGGAGCATGAGCGCATGCTTCCAAGGGCTGCACACGGGCAAGGACTGCCGTAAATTGCACTTGTGGTCACAGGTTCAGGTTCACAATTGAGGGTTAAAAATAAGTTTCAGGAGCCATTGCAAATCCTTGAAGAAGTACATGGCTTCTTGTGCACAAAAGGTCCCATAGCTGCCTCCTTGAAAAAGTACAATGCCTTATTGTGCACAAAAGGTCCCACAGCTGCCTCCTGCCACCCACCCTCTATGTTGCCTCAAAGGGGTCGATGACAAGCACTTGCGGGTGGCTAGACAGCTATGCACAGGGGAGCAGGGCGTGCAATTACAAAGCTGCCTCCTGCCACCCACCTTTTCTGTCGACTCAAAGGGGTCGATGACATGCACATGCGGGTGGCAAGCCAGCCATGCACGGAGGCCCTGCATGCGCTTTGAAAAGGAGGGGGCTCGCACGCCCTGCTTCCCTGTGCTGCTCCATTCCAGCTCATCTGAGGCCTTGTGAAGAATGGCCTGTTATTCCAAGGAGCAGCATGTCACAGTAAGCATATAGAGGAGCTCCGTTCCAGCTCATCTGAAGCCTTGGGCAGAACGGGGCTCAGGAGCAGGGTGCCGCCAAAAAAAAAGAGGCTTGTGCTGCTCCTTTCCAGCTTGCCAGAGGCTTGTGGTGAAGAATGGCATGTTGTTGTTCCAAGGAGCAGCATGTCATGGTAAACGTGTTGAAGACCTGTGCTGCTCCATTCCAACTCGTCAGAGTCCTTGTGAAGGATGGCCAGGTGTTCCAAGGAGCATGTCATGGTAGTCAAAGGAAAGGATTCTTCGAGAAGCAGGCTGATGCCCTTTGATTAGTTAAGTTCATGTCAGCATGCCTTAAATGCTGCAACTGAGTCCTATGTACTGCAATTGTTCTCCAGATCATTTAAATTTCAGGCACCTTTTTGCATTAGCTAAGCTGCCCACGTACGGAGGGACAGCGACACAACCTTTTTTTTCCTAGAAGAGCAGGCTGCACAAGAGCAGGTTGTGCAAGAGTGTGCTTGCTGGAAGGCTTTCCTGCCAGATAGGGACCCATTTGCAGTATCAAAGTGATAAGGGATGATTACTAACAGAGACATGCACATCACCCCGCAGGCATCTCATTATGATCTTTTCCTCCTCCTGCCTTAGTAAGAGAGAAGCGTGCGGTGGGAAACCGCACACCCACTCACCTTCAAGTCACAGAAGCCCATAACCCCCTGAATCTAGTGCCCTGATCACTCACATGGAAGGGCATCTGATCGTCCAATGGCCTGCCTAAGTCCAGGGGCGCAAATACCAAGCGAGGGCAGAGAGCAGGGGCGGGGGAGGGTGCAGGGGCATGATCTGCGGGGCTGCAGGGAACAAGAGACAGCAGACCGGCTGTGTTTTTCTTTGCTCCACTCTTAGTGGCAGAGGGGGGCATGGGCACGGAGCCCCTGCTAGCTACATGTAAAGCTGGAGTGGTGCCCTCAACATTGGCTCTCTGTGGAGTGCATTTTGCCATGGCCTGCTCCCGAGATGCCTTCATTACATAGCCCACGACCAGGAGTGGTGGTTGCCCTTGCTCAACACCGCCCTGCCCTGCAGCATAGGTCCTCATGCCGGCTAAATCTGCTGGATCCTGTTGTGGAGGTGCAGGGTGCTGTGCTGCATGACAATTGACCCGGGTGCAACTGAGGTGCTGGAAGTATTGGTGGTGTGCGATGCGTTGGGGCAGGTAAGAGAGGCAGGGCATGGTGGAGGGTACAGGGGCAAGAGGGTCCATCTCCTGAGAACCCAGGGTGCACCCAGGGAGGACCTGGGCGGAGTGGGGGTGTGCAGCAGGTGCCCAGCCCTGCTTGCTATGCTGCGCAGGGTCTGAGCGCTGCTCACATTGTGGAAGCATGGAGCTGGGAGAGGACTTAGGATCTATGCGCCAGCTTGCACCCAGGGCATTGGGGGTTAGCGATGAGAGCAGAGCAGGAGGGGTGGCAGGGCCTGAGACTGCAAGCACAGACTCTGGGGCACGCCCTGCCAACCAGGCGTGCAGGCTCATCCTTGTGTCGGCAGTTTTGGAGCTGTCGTTGGTCTCAGGTGCATGACAAGGGGCGGAAAGGAGCTCCACGTGGTCTGGAAGGGTGAAGGGAGGTGAAAGTGCTTGTGAGGGTAGGATGGGTTGCTGCTGCCCATCTTCGTTGGACCCAGGCCTCCCTGCCTGTGCATGTGCTGCTGGCGCTGCTGATGGGCACGGGAAAACATGCGTTGCTCCCTGCAGGTGGGTGGTGTCCCCGGCTTGTCAAGCACTGAAAACCCCCTAAATGGCGTTTGTTGCTTGAAGCTTGAGCATGAGCGTGATACAGTACATGTACCTTGCAGGAGTCAGGCACCACGGCAACATCCAAGCCTCCCCAGGCGAGCCTGTTAAGGCAGAGTAGAACAAGCCCCGAGTCTGCAAGTTGTGCAAATTTGGACCGTCAGTCTGATGGTGAGGGGAAGGTGGACAGGCACACAGCAGAGCATGTCCAAACAATCACACATATACACACCTGGGTGATCCAAAACAGATGAGCAGAGCAGGACTGAGGAGAGGGGAGGACGGACGGGCATGCCAACGGCTTATGATGCAAACATATGCGTTTTTAAAGTTTGATTGAGGTGAACTGCGATAATATATGTTTCAAAAACGCACTCAAAAAGCTTCAAAACTAAAGTTCTTTCCTTGTTGTTGCAAACGCTCTCTCATTATTGGTCTGCACATACCAAGTTTCCCCTGAAAAACAATTATTGCAAAAACAACGTGTGCTTGAGTTGACGCCCTCTCCCGGGCCTTTCGGCCCTTTCTTTCCTCAGCGGCAACTTCCTGCACGTCTGTTCACACTGCATGTTGGCCGTAGAGGGCCCCCGAACTGCTTCTCCATCGAGGCCGGCGGCATCTGCGGTGTGTGGAAGATATCACAATTTCCGCTCCCGCTCTGCTACCTGCTCGTGTGTGCAAGCGCGAGCCGTTTCGAGGTGTTTCACGTAGGCCCCAGTTCCCCCTCTCCCTCACGCGTTTGGGTCTACAGGTGTTTAGGGCCAGCTATGCTGCGAATGGAGCCAAGCAACTGGAGGGAGCTGCCACCTGCTACGAACTCTTTGTGTGGGTGTATGAAGTGTTGTAGCCTCAGTAAGGAGGGACTGCAAGCTGCACAGCCAGAGTTATTGCCACTTGCAAGGGAGAGATAATAGGCAGTGGTAACTTTGTATGAGGCATCAAGAGAAACGATTGTGATCCCCACCCACACTCCCTTTGACAACAACATCAACACCTACAGGTCTAGCGCAAAGAGGTTTCCTAGCCGCCCATGCCTAGGTTTCAGGAGGAGGGATCCTGCAAACCCACAGCAACCGCTTCCCTATGAGTTCCTGGCCTATGCAGAGGTGAGCAGTCAGCCCTGAGCAACTGAACCAGCAATGCACCGCACCAATTTGGTCCCATGCTCGTTTGTGCTCAGGACTTGAGTTCATCGGCATTGACTCAGCATCATCATGCACATTGCACTTGCACACCAGCAGCATGCTGCTTACCTAGCTCAGATGTTCGCTGGCATTGACGCTGCTCTCCGCAGGATTGCCTGCGCATCAAGGATGCCTGCAGCTTTATAAGTACCTGCGCACAATGGCATTCTTGCTCCCATGTGGTGTGTACCTGACCACATGCAGAGCCATCATTCCTCTTGCCCTCTCGCCTTGTTGCCTGCAGGTGTCTCAAACTGTTGCAGAGATCCACGGAGCCATGCTTCAACTGGGGCTCAGGCCATATGACCACGTTGGTGTTATCGGGGCAAACTGCCCTGAGTGGCTCATGGCGATGGAGGTGAGGTAGCTGTACATACAGAGCTTCATTGCAAGCATCAGAGCTTTTTTGCAAGCAAGCATCAGGCATTGGCATCAAGGGGCCTGTGCAAAGGAGCTGCTGCTCTCATTTCTCGCTGCCTGTTAGTCATACCTCCACTCCCCAAGCAGCAGCTTGTTGTGACACGAGTTCACTTTCTGTGCAGGGCCAAAGGGTTCAGGTTTTTCCACCTTCCAAGTAGGATACATGAGGATGTACATGCCGTTCAATGCAGCACCCCCTGCCGATGATTGCTTGTATGCCTGCTTGCTTGCTTGTATACCTGCCCACATGGGCACTGCTGACAACTGCATCATGCTTTTCCTCTGCCCCTTTCCTTCGTTATGCGTTCGCACTCAGGCCATGAACCGCATGAGTGCTGTATGCGTGCCGCTTTACGAGACGCTGGGAGAAAATGCTATTGAGTACATTGTGGAGCATTCAGATACCAAGTTAGTGGTGGCACAGGTACGAAGGGATGGAGGCCCTGTGGAGCATCGAATTCATGAAATGGGTCAGCAAATTCAATTTCTTTGACAGCTGCTGGCTATCATGGGGGGGGAGTCATGTCCAGTTAGTGGTGGCACAGGTTTACCGGAAAGGAAGCTTATTCAGATATCAAGTTAACGGTGGCGCAGGTGAGAGGGCAAATGTTGAGATACCAAGTCATGTCAAGTTTGTGTAAGAGGGAAAGGAAGAGAAAGGAATAGGAAGGGGCAACACAGCTGTTCCCAGCATACAAGGGCAGCTTGATTGAAGCAGTATGGTGCCTGAAACCAAACCAAACGAACCAAGACTAGAAATGTCAACTGGAGTCAGAAAAGCTTGTGCCCAGTTCTGGAGCATACACAGCCGCAAGTAAGGATTTATACAGGCTTAAATCTAAACCAAACAGAAACACAAAGAGTGTTCCAATACCAATTCGGTGGTGGTGGTGGTGGCACAGTTAAGAGGGAAAGAGGCCTCGTGGAGCACCTGTGGCTCATGAAGTAGCATGAAGTAGCGTCTTTGATTCCCTCGATAGCTGCTGTCTGTCACGAAGGAGGAGTCACAGCACTGCGCACAATCCAAAGTGTCACTTCATTTGAGATTGGGGAGGCACAGGGGCGCACTGGCTTACTGTGCCTCATATCTGTGTTCTCTGTTTCCCTCATTTGTAAGGTCGCCCAATTCCGTGTAAATGTGTCGTGCATTTCAACGTTTTTGCATGGATGCGAACAACATGGCATGGTGTAATTTTATGGAATTGGCTAACCCTGATGCTTGTGCACGCTGTTGAAGCTGTTCCTCCAAAGCCTATATATAGCATTGCGCCAACTTTATGGTTATTTTTGCTTTGCTTGCAGGGCTGTAAGTTGCCTGCAATTGCAAAGGCCTTGGCCAAAGGTGCCAAGGATGTGGTGAAGTCAGGGGTTGTCTACTGGGGCTCAGCTGACCCCAAGCAAATCCAGGTGAGGGCAGGAAGTCTAGATAAATCCAGGTGATGAAGCAAATCCAGGTCAGGACAGGAAAGTCAGCTACGTTGCCATCAAGCAAATCCAGGTAAGGTCAGGAGTTTCAGCTGCGTTGCCTTGCTCAAGTGTCCCTGGAGGTCAAAAGCATTACAGCAATGAATGGAGGCAGCTTGCGCAGGACAAAAAAAGAAAAGTGTCGGCATCCAAGATGTGTGCTGGAAGACACAGGGCGCAGTTTTTAGGCTTTGTAATACACGCGAGCATGCAGGCGAAGCTTGGGAGGTCCATGCAACTGCAGGACTGCAAGGAGCAAGTCCAGGATTTCCTGTGCCCTTTGCTCCATGGCAACTGCGCATTCAAGCTGATGTGCTGAAAAGGGCCATGCATGCCCAACTCCTTTGATTCAACTTGTCAAAAAGCCGCCTCACAACCGCATGCTCATGTTTTTTGAGCGGCGTGAAAAAATCTGCGCACTGCCCTCTGTAGCTCGTACCCAATAATTCTGAACCGTCAAGATGATGGTCAGATATTCAATCATACACCTGATGGCACGCAGGCGATTGAGTCGCTGGGCGTATCTGTGACCCCATGGGGGGACATGTTGGAGAAGGGGCGCAAGGCGCCCACGCCCGAGCCATACCCGCCCAAGCCAGAGGACCTCTGCACCATCATGTACACCAGTGGCACCACAGGTACATGGTTTGTGAGATCACCACCATTCGTGTGCATGACAGGCATGGCTGGTAAAAAGGGTCGGCCAATTCCATGTATGTGTGCCGAATGCCATATGTTTCAGCTGTTTGGCAGGGAAAATTTGAAAGGTAAGGCGTATACACATGGTAGTGGCCAACCTTACTGTGTGAGCTGCGGGCTGAGTCAAGAATGGGCGGCAAGAGAGACATTGCTGGTAAGCTGCAGGCTCATGCAGCTGAGGCAAGGCTGAAAGGTATGGGAGGCATGGTAAGCATAAGGCTGACCCAGTTAGGAACATGGAACCTGTGCTTCTAAGTTCGTGTTCCATGCCATGCGAGCAAAGCCACAAAACCCAGCCCTGATGTACCTGTGTTGCGCTCTAATCACCAATGCCTCTTTTCTTAAATCTCTGTGTTCCATTAGGAACACAGGAAATTAGGCTGCAGCATTCATTCCAGGTATAGCCTCAGCATCCCCTTCTGCTTGAACCTGCTGGAATCAGAGCAGCTGGGTGTAACAGGCCTGTGGCTCTTCTCTTGCAAACCTGCAGGTCCTCCCAAGGGCGTCATGATCACCCACAGCGCCATGGTCTACTCCATCTCAGGGGTCAATGCTTTCTTGGAGCATGTGAGTGTGCGTGTGTTGTTTCATTTGCTGCTGTCCTGCAGCTCTGTGATGGAAATGGAGTGAAGATGCAGATGCATACAGCCAAGGGCATTACTTCTTGTAGGTCCCATTTTGATGGGGCCCTGCTTTATGCATAATCCTTCAGCTCAAAAGAGTTCCCCCAATCTGCAGGTAGGAATGTGCGCAAAATTTTGACTACTCCTAATTGACCGCATACTCCGTCCCTATGAGACCAGCCCTTATCAGCCTTTGTCTTTATGCCAGCTGCTTTTTAAGGGCTTGAAAGCAAATGATGGTGGCCTCTTTCCATCCAGCTGCTTTGCCTTGACGCTGCTTGCCTTTGCAGCACAATGAGGAATCTGGCCCGGAAGACGTGTTTCTGTCCTACCTTCCGCTTGCCCACATCTTTGACCGGTGAGTACATGCAGTGCTTACAAGGCTCTCCAGTTGGAACGTGCCACTTTCAGATCAGGAATAAATATCTCCTTTCCTTGTCCATGCCTGAGTCCCACTCATGTGTGGACACTCTGCTGGTAGGCAATGGCATTGTGCACACCTGTGCGCCTACTCTAGTCGGGTGTATTAGAGGCCTGCAGCATGCTCTGCTTTTTCCCAGGGCGCATCCCCTGGGCCCATGGAAATACACCAATCACTCATGACTGTGCACACAACTGCCGCCTGTACAAGGGAGAGGGAATTTTTCATGCGCTGCAGGGGCAGATTGGCGCGCCTTTTGCACGACTTCCCACCCATAAGGCTTTGTGGTTGCAAGCCTGCTTGTGCTTTGACGTGTGCAGGTGCTAAGCTTATGCAAAGGTGCCTTCACACGTGCATGTGCCTTGACACGTGCATGCGCCCTCGCACGGCTAGTGCTTAATCATCAAAAGCCCACTTGTGCTTTGACACATGCCAGCGCTTTTTACCTCGCAAATGCGCCTGCTACTGACGCTCCTCGTATCATATTGCTCAGAAATTGAAACAGTGCAAACTGCTACAGGCTGGTGGAAGAAGACATGCTGTAATTGCTCACTTGCGCTGCTCACTTGGGCTGCTCGCTTTTGCTTATAGGCTCACTTGGTCTCATGTGCTGCTCCCTTGCTCCCTTGCTGCAGGCTAGTGGAGGAATACATGCTGTACGTGGGCGGCTCCATAGGCTACTGGCAGGGTGATGTGAAGAAGCTCATGGACGACATCGCAGCCCTGCGACCAACAGTGTTTGTGGGCGTGCCGCGCGTGTTTGAGCGCATCTGTGGGGGCATCTGCGATTTGGTGAGCAGTACGTGACCCCCCTTTCCTTTCAACGCTTTTGAGTGAGAGGCCAGTTATGTGTAGGCACCCGATTCGAGCATGTCTGGCGACTTCCAGCAGTCAGTGAGCGCAAGAACGCTCAAGAGAGTGCTGCATGCCTTTACGCTCCCCCCCTACACACCTCCCCACACAGGGCATGATCGGTACTTGGGATCTTCAGTTCGTGCCGCATACTTGCTGCTGTTGCTGCTACTGCCATTGCTGTCTGAACACACAGATGACAAACACGTGGTGTGCAGATGTCCAAGGGCAGCAGGGTGTCGCAGAGTATCTTCAACTACGCGTTCGCGCGCAAGCACTACTTCCTGGCGCGCGGCTTCAGTGTGGACCAGGTAGGCTGCATGCATGCAAAGCCGTCGTGACAGTTGCATATGCAAAACAAGGAACAGTGGTGCTTGCGCAGCCGTTGCTGCACCTTGCCATGCACTCAAATTCACCACACAGGTTGACACGTGTATGTGGGTGCGTGTGGCCATGGCAGCAGCTGCCATGTTGCTCCTGCTCAGGAACACCTCAGCATGTGCAAGCATGTGCAAGCATGTAAGGGGATAACAAGGGGATTGCAAGAAGCCTACAGCCCGGTACCCTGGCTGATCAGGTGCTGGTGCTACATACTCATGCAGCATTGTGAAAAATGTAACCGAGCATGATGAAAATCTGTACATACAAATCGTGTCTTGGCTAGCATGTAAGGGCAGTCGCGCAGAGGGTGCACACACGCATGCCCCATTCATGCAGTACAGCTGGATTACCCCCCTCTGGGCTTATCCAAAAGCATGTTTAGTAGTGCTTGCGCATGGTGTAGGTGCCAGTTTAGGCGCATGGTGTAGGTGCAAGTTTAGGTGCATGGTGCCGTTGCACGGTGCCAGCACATGGTGTAGGACGCAGGTCCGCACATGCCCCGCTCTCAGCGTGCGTGCATGTACGTGCAAATGGATACTGAATCTGGATGCAGAGTGCCGCCGCAATTGCCGCCAGCCATGAGGAGCGTAAGGCTCAGTGTAAAAGGCCAAAGTGGTCGCACCCGGGCATGGGGTTCAGGCAACACCACGTGGGTACAGCCAAAGCACCTGGGCGGCGGCAGTGTGGTGTGGGGGAGTGACGGTAGTTGCTATGCTGTGTTTTGTGCGTGCGTGCGTGTGTGTGTTGTGTGTTGTGTGTCTTTGTGTTTTGTGCGTGTATGTTTGTGCTTTTGTGCACTTGCATGTGTGCTTTGAAAGATCCAGAACCAATAGACAGTTGGAGGTTGTGTTCGAGTGCCAGCAAATGGTGCCCAGTATGCACTGCCCCCTGAGTGGGAAGCAGCACACCCCAGATTGAACTCAGGGTTCCAAGGGAAGGATACACTGTCCCAACCTAGCAAGCTGGCCTGAGCCTGCTCTGGGGTTTGCGCTTTCTGTGATACCTGTGTTTTGTGGTGTGCTTCCTTGTGGTCAGTGTGAAGGTCAAGGCCTTTTTGCTCATGAGCAGTGGTCCCAAGAAATACATGCAAGGGTCACTGGGAAGCACACATGCAGTAAGAGTTACAGTGCACCACCTGGCCTGCATGCATGGCTGCAGGCATCGCCCATCAGTGACTGGCTGGTGTTCAACAAGATCAAAGCCAGGCTGGGGGGCCGCGTGCGCGTGATCATCTCAGGGGGAGCTCCCTTGCCAGTGCAGGCAGAGGACTTCCTGAGAGTGTCCATGTGTGCGCCCGTCATCCAGGTGTGGGGCCGCCAAGCGCACGAGTGTGTTGTTGCTTACAACATGCTTGCTCACGTGGGCATCAGCTGGGTGGCATGAGGTTCCAAAAACGCATTCGCCTCCGAATTGCTTCACTGCACATGCACATGCACTGGAAGGGGTGGGGCACGCCTTGTTGGGGGGAGATTGGCACTTGTGCGCACTGTTGTTCTTCCCTCAGAGGAAAGGCGCGTATGTGCCATGTCCTCGTCAGCAGAAGCGGGCTCAACAGCTGGCCGGGACAGATGTGCTCCTTCCGTTACCTTTTGAGCCTTGACTGTGATCCTCACATAGGTTCTGTGTTCAAGGACTGGGGGCAGACAATGCCACATTTTGTCTTGTGTTCAACTCCAACGCGCGCCCTGCACCCTGTGTTTGCATCTAAACACACACATGCACACACACACACACACGCACGCACGCACACACACACACAAACGATACAGGGCTACGGGCTGACAGAGACTTGTGCAGCCTCCTTCATCTCCAATCCCTTCGACAACCGGCACCTGGGCACTGTGGGCGCCCCGCTGGCCCACACAGACCTGCGGTTGGAGGCTGTACCAGACATGGGGTGAGTGCGTGGGTGCACAGGCTGAACCTGACACGGAGTGAGTGCATGAGTGCAGAGCGTGTGTAACTGTAACGTGGGTGCAGATGCTGCACCTGACATGGGGTGCTTTCATTTCCAGGCTGTAGGGGCTGTGGAGGCAGCATTTTAGAGAGTTCAGGTCTCGTCTTACCGCTCGTGGCTGCAGTGGCTGAGCCTGACATGGAGTGAGTGCTGTGGTTGCAGGATGTGTTATAACTTGGTGCTGGCTGTACCAGACGTGGGCTCCTGTCTCTAGCGGCAGCACTTGAGCTGCCGGAGGGGGCAGCCATACTCAGGCAGCCAATGTGCATGTATAGCCATCTGAGATGGCAGCCCAAGTGCATGGGCAGCTGCAGTGCAAGGTAGCCCAATGTACTGCTGGGGCGCAGGAAGAAGCTGGGCCGTGTTTGAGAGGCCTAAGAGATTACTTGGTCAGGACAAGAAGAAGGACTCTCTGGGCGCACTGGAATAGAAGGCTGCTCTCATGAGGCCAAGAAGAACTTGCCTCCAATTAAGGCCAAGGAAAGGACACTCCCTAGCACACACAAATACATTGCCGCTTCCAGCTGGCGGAGAAGGCAGGCTCCCCTCCCCAAGGTCGAGACAAAGACCCACCTTGCACGCTGAGGTTTGTGGTTGCTTCCACAAAGCCATGAAAGCTCACACAATTTCCCTGTGGCAGTTCATGCATGCAACATCGGCTGGAACAAGAGTTTACTCAAGAGTACGTCTTGATGCCAACGCAACATGTGCATGGACGAGATGCAAGGCCTCAGGAAGCTCAAAGTAAAGACATGCATGTTGGCGGGCACCCACTCTCAGGCTGTTGCAGGGTAATCCTACCTAAGCCCTGAACCTAAACCACAGGTCTGTGCGCATGTCTCCTGTTTGACCCTGGGGGGTTTAAACCTGCAAGTGTATGAGTAAGCACGCATTCCTGACAGCTTCAGCACCTACCAAACTTCTGAGCATATTAGCTTACAATGGTGCCACAACGCTTTTCCTCCGTTCTGCATCATCAGGTATGACCCCAACCCTACAGATGGTAGTAACCCACGCGGCGAGATTCTGATCCGGGGGCCTGGCGTCTTCAAAGGCTACTATCGAGATGAGAAAATGACCTTGGACGTGCTGGGTAGGTGCCGGATGGATGGCGCTTCAATGCAGTCCTTCTTGATCTCGTGCCGGGCTCTGATCAGTATTGCGGCCCTTGCGCCATCATGCAAGATATTGTTTGGGAGTCTCTGAATTGCCTTGAAAGTCGAATTAGTACATTGACAGCCCTGAGGTCCAGCACTTATGTTGCCTCCACTGGCTCAGACATAGGAGCTTGTAAGCAGACATTTCCGCATACATGTTCAGTTCAGGCCCCAGCAGCACAACATGTGCTGTCAGACAGCAGCTGCTGCCGTCTTTGCTGTTGTTAAAATACAGCGCCTTTTTTGTCCTGAAAGTTGTGACAAGTGATGGCCGGAGAGTCGCGTGTTTCCATCTCTTCTGTCTTTCCTTCTGGCTTTTGCCAAAGGATGCATTGCAGGCACCTTGCTGTGATGCGACCCGCTTCATTCAAACGTGCTGCTGCCCTCCTGTGATGCTGCTGTGCAGATGCTGATGGCTTTTTCCACACAGGGGATGTGGGAGAGCTTTTACCCTGGGGTGCACTGCGCATCATTGATAGAATCAAGAACATCTTCAAGCTTGCACACGGTGAGGATGTTAACGCTGTTGATCATCTTACAGGACTAGAAGCTTGCCAAGAAATTGAGTTGTTGTTGGGTGCAGACAGAATAAGGGACACGTGCCTTGTTTGTTGTAGATTGAAGCAGGTTCGTGTCGATCGATTTTCAAGCCTTGGAAGTTTGGAGGAAGGGGGAGCAGAGTGGAAATGTGGAATGCACTGAAGAACAGTGGAGAAGAACAGTGATTTGATTACTTTGCAGTGAATGCATTGAACAGTGACTGCAGCGAAGGGATGGAATGCAGTGAGGCGAGGAAAAATGACAAGGGTGCAGGGATGATATGAAGGGAGAAGTGATTAAAGTGATGAGGCATCAATTTCGTGTTTTTATGGCTTGATGCCTGTTAGGGCAATTTAGCTGACATCTTCTGTTCGGAACTGGGGCAAAGAGTTGGGTTCCTGTCAACTGTAGTCAATGTTAGATGTCTCGGAGCGCCCGGAAGAACATAGTTGCAGTCGACAGACCCGCTTTTCCGGAGCTACTCTTCTACCTCCTGTGTAATGTTTTGAATTCATCGTCACAGACTACTTTTGGGATGCAAATGAAATCATATGGTTCCCTTGCATGCTCAGTCGCGGGCCTGTGGGCAGAGGGAAGGGGCTGTTATGGTTTGTCTGCGTATACAGTTATGTCCCTTGGTGAAAGAGTGCAAACAGGGGGCGGTAAATTTGCCGCGGGTTTGTACTGTGGATTGTGCAGGCTAGGTTGTGGCCTGTACAGCATCGCCTCGTGCCCTACCGAGAACACAGTGGCCCAAGTTGCAGTGCATGTTGTGTGTTTTAAGTTGAGGGAATTTGCCAGTCATGTTTGCCCTGATGCCTGCATCCCCTGCGAATATGAGTGGTGAATGGTTTGCATCACCTCCTTGCCTTTCCCTCCTGCAGGGGAATATGTTGCCGTGGAGCGTGTGGAGAACGCGTACAAGATGTGCCCTGTGGTGGACCAGGTACAGAGTCTGAGAAGTAAGCATGAATGAGTTGCAAGGAAAGTTACAAGGTGTGCGTTGAGGAGGACACGCGCAAGGAAGGTGTACGTGCAAGGAACACTTGCAAGTAAGCAACACACATAGGATTTGCCCTGTGGTGGACCAGGTACAGAGTCTGAGAAGTGGGCATGAATGAATTACAAGGAAAGTTACAAGGTGTGCGTTGAGGAGGACACGCGCAAGGAAGGTGTGTGTGTGCAAGGAACACTTGCAAGCAAGCAACACACATAAGTTGTGCCCTGTGGTGGACCAGGTACAGAGTCTGAGAAGTGGGCTTGCATGAATTGAGAGCAAAACTGAGCTTCCTGGGCGCGAATGATGGTGCAGTAGCGTTTGCCCTTGTGGCAGAAGGGGGCTGGGTTTTGCACTCCTTGGTACCTGAAATTGGCCACTCACCTTCGTAGGTCCTGAGTTCCTTCAAAATCACTGAGCAGAAGAGTCTCGTTGTCTGATGGGATGTGTTACTTAGGGGCTCTTGCTCTTGCAGCTCTGGTGCTGCCATTGATGCGACGCTTGATGGCAAGGCTTGCAAGTGCCTCAATGTAGTGCCTGGGTGTAATGCTTGAATGAAGTGCCTGGAAAGAACATGATGTATAGTAAGAATAATAGAAATAACCTTAAAGTGGTTCATAAAGGAGTGCCTGCATGGAATGCCTGAACGTAATGCCTGAGTGTAAGGCCTGAATGGGGGGTGTGGTTGTGATGCATGATCGCGCCTGAAGCTCGCAAGCGCCTGAACGCTTGTGTCCTGCACAACCTTCCTTTAGTCGCATCCGAATGTCATTGTATTCACATCTCCTCATGCAAATTAACCTGTGCTCCTGAGCATGCTCATGCCGTACTCACCACAGATGCCCTGAGCCACGGGGTACAGTTTACAGGGTATAGAAAAAAAAGGCATCCAGTCAGAAGAACTGCTGACTGCTACACTGAAAGGTGGCTCAGGTGCCCTTTGAGCCACCATGTGCACCAAAGTGAGTAGAACAAAGAGCGAATGCTTGACGGCTCCATCCCTAATTTTAATAAAGAATTATAAAATATCACAGTATGAGCTTTTTTAAGAGAACCACTGCCCATCTGGACATGTGCTTGCAGTTGTGGGTGTATGGCAGCAGCTTCGAGAATTTCCTGGTGGCGGTGGTGGTGCCCAAGGAGCCAAACCTGCGGCAGGTTCTGCAGCAACAGGGCATAGTGAACGCAGCCTCAATGAGCTTTCAGGTAGGCAGACGCACATGCCAGTCACCGAAACACCCAGTGTGCGCGAGCAACGATGGCGTGAATTGCAGTGTGTGTGCCCTGACAGCTTGGAAAGCCTTGAGGCGAGGGGCTTTCTATGCTTCTGAGCTCAGGATTGAGGACAGAAAGGGCTCCTTTTTCAGCTTTGCCCTGTGCACTGTTGGTGTGCAAACGCATACTGTGCGTGTGTGATTTCATGCAAATGCACAGAGGACGCCAAAGCAATATTTTTTGTGTTGTGTTTGCGACGAACGTGTGGTCTGCTCAGGCTGGGGAGAACAGTATTGTGTTGGACAGGGTTGCTGTATTTGGTAGGAACCCTGTACATAAAGCATGCAAGGCTGCATTCCGTGCTCCTTGTGACTCTTGTTTGGATGGTGCAAGGCTGTGGCAAAATCTCGCTGCTGCGGATGTCAAAATCTTGACAGGGGGGTGCATGTGTGATGCAGGGCATGTCATATGGAGACCTGAAGTGCAGCATGTCTGTCAGAGGTCCTTCCAGACGGAGCTCATGCTCTTCGGCTTCTTCTACAGTGTTTGCAGTTGCTCATGCAAACCCAATGGAATGAATGCTGCTGCTGCTGCTGCTGCTGCTGCTGCTGCTACAGCATTCACGCATCCATAGTCTTGACTAATGCACTTCTCTTTCTGCTCTGCCTGCAGCAACTGGCAGAGCTCCCGGAAGCACGCAGCGCTGTGCTTAAATTGTTGCAAGAGACTGGCAAGGAATCCAAGCTCAAGGTACGCTCATGCTTGTCTTCGTGTGTCAATTTTACCCCCTCTTGTGGTTTGTCATTGCGAGCAACCTTCAGGCATGGCAACCTGCGGGTTGCATTGCATGGGTAGAGTGCGAGCAAAAGGTCCATCATCATCACCATCCTCATCACTGTCATTGTCATCATGTGCATTTCAATTGACATGCTGTTTGGGGGCTTCTCTAACGGCAGAGATGTACATTCCCTATTTTTTCAATGTGATATGGCCATGAGGCACCATTGAGTATTGGTGTGATTGGATCGTCAGAGGTGTGTTCTGCCCCTGGCAGGCAGGGCCAGGAACCTGAAGCAAGCAGAGGTGGAAATGAAGAAACGCCCAGCTGAAAGATTGCTGCAGGACGCATGTATGAGTGATGCATGCACGCGCACACACACGTACACACACACAACAGACACTTAACATGGCCATAAAGGGCACAAGACTCCAGCACTGCAGGCGTTTTTTTGTGGGTTTGTGTGCAAATCCTGTATCGATGATTTTAGGGCGGGTACAACACATCCAGCTCAAACCTGTGTAAGCAAGTGTGTGCAGCGTTAATGTTTTTCCTCATTCTGACACGATGGTGAGCTTGGTGTACCTCACCTTTTAGAGCTTGCCATCAGTGTCCACAATGCATCCATATGGCAGCATCCCATCTGCATGTCCTAATAGATTGTGTGCACTTCGCTTCATGAGATGGTTCTTTTAGAGCTTGCCATTAGTGTCCATAATGGCAGCGTCCCATCTGCATGTCCTGATAGATTGTGTGTACTTCGATAACAGTCAGGCCCTTCTTTTTGCATACCCCGATTTTGCCATGCTGCATGTCACGAGATGATTCTTTTTGCATGTCATTATATGCTGCATGTCATGTGATGCAAGGAGCCAAAATAGCGCAGATGGTGAGCAAAAAACAATGCATTGGTTCATTACAACTGTACTCCATCAGGAGCCATGTTTCCTTCCATCGTCCATGTTATTCTGTCGTAAAGGTGAAATCAGCGAGGCCGCCTGCCTGGAGGCGGACCCCCTCACTGCCATCAGTGAAATCACCAAGGCTCTCACTGCCATGAACTTGTAGTCTGATGTACCAAGTGCATGTTTTGCAACCCACAGGGCTTTGAGATCATCAAGGCCGTCCACCTGGAGCCGGAGCCTTTCAGTGTGGAGAACGACTTGTTGACCCCATCCTTCAAACTGCGGAGAGCCCCATTGCACAAAAAGTACCACACAGTCCTTTCAGACCTGTATATCCAGCTCAAGAGCAGTTGTATTTGACCAGAGACGTCAGTGTGCAAGGGGGTCATAACACTTTGGGTGTGCTGATGTGGGCTGTTGCCTTTGCTTGGTGCTGTGCCTGGGTACCTAGGTAGCATAGCTCCGACAGCCAAGGAAGATCGATTGCAGCAAGTGAGAGGGAAATGAATGAGAGAGAGAGAGGCGCGTGTGGCATGTGTGTGAAGAAATAAGCACAGCCAAGTGAGCGCTGGAAGCAGCATTTTGAATGGTTAGCACTTGCGAGAACTTACAATTTCATTTATCTTCTATGATGTATTGCTCAAGGTATTCGAGATGAATGCAGCAGGTCCGAGCATTCTCGTATGTACCCGAGATGTTGCTTGCAGTCATTGTGTCGAATTATGTATAAGAGTAACAGCAAGCTTGCCACACTTGTCCTTCGTATTCAGTATACAGGCAAGGCTATTCAGTTTACAGGCTTGTCCACATAACCACAAGGTTTGAGAGAGCAGCTGTAATGAGATGCTTGGTGCCTGGTGCCCTTGCCTGGCTGCATTGAAGATACTTCTGATCGGTGCCTTGTGGCCTTGCTTGAAGTTTTCGAAGGTGCTTTTGATGACCACAAGGCTGGCTGGAGGGTAGGTTCAGCTTTTCTTTGTCCCTTCACCCTTGGAAAACGCTTGTTCTCACCCAGGGTTGCGAAGAACATTGAATCGATTGAACTTAATGTAGCAGACAGACATCAGGACATGACCCGTTTGGGGCGCCATGGTTGAAATTACCTTCAAGATAACGGCTGAATGGTCCAGCGCCGCTTTCATCTATATGAGAAGTGACTTCTTCCAAGCCCTTGGTAATTTATCAGCAGGGTGCGATGTGCAAAACGAATATTATATGTTATATAAAATCTTCTAGTTTCGAAATTTCACTGTCGGAGTAGGGACAACAACGGCATTGAAAAAATGAGGAAAGTACGAAGCAAGCTAGTTGAAAAGTGTGGTTAGCGTGCTCTTTCTCGCGCTGTCTTCTCAAATCCACCCGTGCAAACCATTATTATTCCCTGAAACATCATGTTTAAGAAAAATAACAAAAATTGGAAAATTGGAGGACCCCATGTCACTCTCCTGGCCTCAGATCACCCAAAAAGGGCCCATAGCTTCACCTTGGAACCATCAAGGGCTACAAGGGGTTGGCCTTCCGCTGGAGAATCTGGCTGATCGGCTGCTGGTGAAACATTCTCATCCAGCATCAAAATTTGAAACCAATGCTGGCAAAATTTTTGAAATCTGTACGAGCCTTGACTTAGAAAAGCATTTACCTCGAAATTAGTCAAAATGTGAAAGCTCACCAAGAAAGGAATGAAATCAGTGTTTGGAAGCTGGGCAAAAGTATGGAATGGTTTGAAAAGATAAATGAACAGGTCTTTGTATTTTCTGCGCAGCTCACACAACTCACAGAAATTGCAATAGAAAATAAGTTGCCATGGGGTTTGACCTTCAGCCAGGTAGTTTGGCTGCTCGGCCTGCTCAACTGTTCCAACTGCACAAAAAATATCCATGAGACCGAAAATAAAAAGATACGTCTCATTAGTTTGCTTCTGCAAGAAATGAAAAACATCCTCAGAGCTAGCTTGAGAATAGTAGAAAGTGCCTGATTCGTCCAGAACAATTTTATGAGAAGAGGGGGAGTCAGAAAATAACTCTGCAAAAGTTTTTCGAAGAGAACACACAGAAGTGCAAGAACAAAGGAACACGGCATGCTTTTCGTCTTGGAGACCTCCTTGGTCACACCTATCACAAGCAGATGTGTGCTCCTGCCAAAAAGATGTCTCAACTCTTAAAGCGTGAGCAAAAACGCGCTATGTTTTCAGCGTGCGCTTGCTCAAACCAAGATGCAAATACCCAGGGACAGAAAAGGGCGTGCCATGAACAGGCAAGGGTCTCGAAGGGAGTGCCATCCATTGATGATACTTGGCTAATTTGTTCGTGTGTTCACCGTGTTCTGCCAAGGCATCAGCATTCCACGCACCTCGCAGCCTTTTTCTCAGATCAACAACAAACTCCCTCATGATATAGGCTGCCCATACCGAACACAATGAGTAAACACGTTGCACCTGTCCAAGCCTGTACATGCAGCCAGAATTTCTGAGGTCCAGCATTTACGGGAAAGACTGCTCATTTCAACATCTGCTTGCAGTACCTTACTGAGTGTAGTGCTGTTGCTGCGCAATAAAGAATTGTAAATCCTAACTGCTGTGCAAAACAAATAAAATTGTTGAGGTTAATGTCCACGTTCCCGCAGGACAGACCAACTAGGAGTGGTGCGCTTTACCCCAAGGATGCGCTTCAGTAAGCACAGGTGCACAGTTTGCAAAGGACAGTCCATTTCAGCTCCTTCTTTCATAAATAGGGTTTAGACTATTAGACTATTAGACTAAAACCCTAAACCCTAAATCTAGTGCCCCAAATCTGACATGCGTACATGCTAGCAGGAAGAGCATATGCTTTAGTCAGCCAGAACATGGAATGTGGCCTTTCCGTCAGATGGTGCTCAGATGCGAATTGCCTAATCCGTCTACAACCAGCTAGGAAAGGGGCACACTTGTACTCAGCAGTGGCTTGCGGGTTGTGTTGTTTTGTGAACAGCATGCCTAAATATCTAAAAGAACCTGCACACGCCAAACTAGCTCCACCTAACATGAAAACTGGCACATTATCGCCCCTTGGATTGAAGTGCACAATTTCAGACTTGGCAGCATTTATCCCCAATCCTTTCCGCTGAGCATGCGTATGTAGCCTATCTAACATCAGTTGGAGTTGATCAGGAAGGTTACTGGTGAGGCACAGATCGTCTGCATACAGCATGTGAGTGACTCGAACGTCCCTAGTGCCTGTAATAGCCCCTTGCATAGTTTCTGCCAAGCAGTACACGTCTTTGACGTACAAGGAAAACAACAAGGGGGGAAGCAGGCAGCCTTGCTTAACTCCATAATGGGGGCGCACACGTGCTTGCTTGCAGCCATCCACCATATACTCATCATTGGCATACATGCTTATAATGATAGCCAACAGGCACGTAGGCATACGAATGCGCTGAAGGTGAGTCCAAAGCAATTGCAATACACGAATGCGCTGGAGGTGATTCACAGCAATTGCAATAGAAAAAAAAACATGTTTCTCGTCCTGGACTTCAGCACATCCACACTTATCACAAATACTTGAACCACCCAACCATTCACAAGACTCGACCTTCAAGCAGTGGGCAGGAAGTCTAAACCTACTCACATTCCTCATGACTCCTTCAAGGAGGATCTGGATAAAGTTTATCCAGATCCTTAAATAAATATGATGGGATACAGAAGGGTGTGCGTTCTGTTGGAATCAAAGGTTTTCCACACCAATGATGGTAAGTCACTGCTTTCCTGTTCACCTCTCGGGGACTTAGGGCGTCTGCTTCCCTCCAAACCTTATGCTTCCTGTACCTCTTATCCCCTAAAACAATCCTGCAGGAGCATGGGAACCTTGGAAGCACCCGGCAATTTCTGTTTAAACACCTCATTGCGCATGCCACTTAATGACTAAGACACATGTGCAGACCAACAGGACTCACCCCTGGGACCAGTTTCTTGTGGAAATATAACAAAACTATTCTCTCTTTTACCTTAAGATTAATGTTATTTAAAGTTTAAATTCTAAATCCTGTGGTAAAAAATGGACGGGTTTGGTCAAAAGTCAACTTTTTGGGCAACCCTTGTGCTTGTCTTTTGTGTGTAAAATTTCCACTGGAAATGGCTGGAATTTTGTGCTTCACCAACCATTGTGTTTTTCCACTCTGTTTTTTTTGCAATGGTATTCTTTTTGCTTTACTGATTACTCCATATCAAGCCAAACCCACTTCTTCTTCTTCTTCTTCTTCTCCCTGCTCACATTATGTGTTACGCAGCAGGCATGGCACCTCACAGAGGTCCAGCATAGCTAACCGCGTGAGACAGCCCCACCAACTGAATGCTAACCAGCAACATGTGCACGTAAATGAAATCAAGTACTGTGAGGACAAAAGGCCTGGAAAGAAAGAGAAAGACGAAAGAAAGACTACGCTTGCCAAGTCTGGCCGCTTACATTAAGGAAAGGTCACCTGTCCTAAAAGGCAGGGCCCCACCACACAGACCAAGAGGAAGAGCAAGCACAGAAGTCTACCCAAGCAAGTTGGCCCCCACCATGGGACATACGACACGACTGTCAGGCAGGCCCTGTCCAGCAAGCCCCAGTAAGACCCACCCCTAAGCCCTAAGCATGCTCTCAACATCCCAGCATGGGCCTCCCTCTTCCCTATGAGAGCCAATGAGCACATTGGGAGGCGAGCACGGACGAGGCCTGGACAACAGTTGGAGGCGGCCCAGCGGCAGCATGCAGACCTCTGCAGACTCAATAGTGCAATCACTGTGACTCTTCATACTATCCTTCTGGGTGTTAGCAGGACCTTTTATATTGAACACACCCTTAATCAGTTCAGACAACTCGGACTTGACCATCAGCATGCCATTAAACTTGCTCGCAAGCTTCATGCCCATTCTGTTATGTACGCCAACAAGCTTGTTACCACTAGGCGCGCTATTGAAAACAATCATACTTCTCATAGCCAGATTTTGGAGCCGGGTGCTTCCAGCATCCCTGCAGATTCCCACTAGCCCTTTCTGTTCCTTAGCTTCATGGTGAAGGGGACTTATGGCTCTTTTGCACCAATGCGTCCTTTTTCTTCATTGATGTAAGGAGAGTCTC